>OX422142.1:18063340-18389223 GCA_949129095.1 Volucella bombylans | reverse complement strand
TCAACAATCACGTACCCCTAAAGACAAAAACATCAAGACATGGAATAAATTCATGGTTTACAACTGACATTCAAATATTTATGAAAACACGGGACGAGGCGTATGACCGATGGAAGCGTTTTTGAATAGACGAGCATCTTAGAGAATATCGAACTCTCCGTAATAACGTTGTTGTTTTCAAAATTCGCGCAGCCAAAAAACAGATTTATTCTAAACGCCTGAACGCGTCATTGTCTGGTAAACAGTTGTGAAGAACCTCAAAGAGATTGGCGTGGCTATCCTGACAATGCCGATTGTAAAGTACTCCACAAAAACTTTGTGTCTTATTCCCCTCTGATTGCTTATCCTCTTCCTTATAGTCCCAACCGTAACATCAGCACGAGTACAACGCCTTTCGAAACCTCCGAGTTTTCTACTATAAAGCAGGCTAATGTGGTGGAGAGTCTACTTTCTATTAAATCTAACTCAGTCGGAGTAGATGAAATGCACCCCAAGTTTATAAAGGTTATTCTTCCATAATATTAACGTACGTTACCTATATCTTTAATCATATATTAACTACGGGTGTGTCCTTCAGTCTGGAAGAAATCCAAAATCTTACCTATTCCTAAGAACCCTACAGGTAATGACTTTCGGCCAATTGCGATACTTTCATTTCTATCTAAAGTCTTCGAAAAGCGAAGAATCTATTGACATCTAAGACGTCTTAATAAACTGAAATTGAAATTGAAACTGAAATCACTATCAGTAAAATAAAACAGGAGCTCCGAAATTTGTCACTAAAAATAAATACGAAAACGACCATTAAAACCCGACTTCTATTCAAAAACCATTCAAAGTGGCCTATTGCGCCAAGGTGTTTGACGATGTTAATTAGTTCATATGGATATTATGTTCAAGGTGTTGAAGGAGTGACGAGAAGACATTTGCAGACTTTTAGTAAATTATCAGGTGCATCCATTTGGGTCCTACTACCGACATATGGCTACCTTTTAAAGCAAATCAGTAAAAATCGTAATCAATATTGGAGTTACCCTCAACCCTTATACTGATCCTCCGAAGTTTATCTAGCAAATTTACCGGTAGATAGTAAACATTATTCTGAGCTAGAGTTACTACCAGTGAACATACGAGAACCTAAGTTACCTGAGTTTTACTTTGTCGAGTACTCGTGTTAATGCCTTAACAGACGAATATTTTCGTCGTTTAGAATGGCCTCTATACTTTCGTGCTTTACTTAATCGACTTTCTTTCAAATTTACTACTTGCCAAGGGCTGTTTTAGCTTTTACGTTTACTATGAGTATAGTTTATCGATTTCCCTCACCTTCAGACTGGGCTTTCGCAGTACTCTCTTTTGAGCAATCATGATGAGTACTATTTCATTTAAAAATTTAAAAAAATAAGTGCAGAGTTACGGATTCCCATTGGTCGACTTCGACATCCCGTATGATATAATATATCCAGAGAGGGAGGACTAGGAAAAAAGTTCAATAATTAGGTCAAATGAAATTGCATGCAATACGATGGTTCAACAACAGAGGAATGTACAGGTTCTAGTATCTTCACAGAAGACCCAGAACTAAGAGTGTCTATAAAACTACCGTACGCAAGCAGTGACTTCCAATTAGAGGTTTTGGCTCTCTTCAGGGCGGCTTAGCTAATGTAGATGAGATCGGTATCCAAAAGAGATATCGCCATCTACATCGATAGCCAGGCCGCACTCAAGGTAATAGAGTCAATCAAAGTCAACTTTGATACAGTCAGGGGCTGTCGCACAGTGCTCAAGGCAGTCAGAATCGGGTGAGGGGCACTATCGTGGAAAAAATCACAAAGACTGCTAACCTTAGGTGGTCCAGTCTTAAAGGACATAGGGTATCCAAGGCTCTTTGGAAGCTTTTTGACTGCAAAAGATCTAGGAAGTTAATAAAATTTGACAGAGATAAGCTTAGAACAGTAATAGGAATCCTGACAGTTTCCTGCGGAAACTCAAATTGTCAGATACGGATATTTGGGGATCCTGCTCTTTTCTGCAAGCTGTTGATGACATAACACATATACTCGTACTGTGTGAATGCGAGACAATATCGCGTGGTCATACAAAATTATTTCGAAAACCTAGAAGAAATAGATGGCCCGAACTTCACTGCCTTCTTAGCTTTTGCAGGGAAATTTGGTGTTTCATCTGGGCGATCGTTTTGGTTTTTGCCACTTGAAGACAAATTCAACTGGTTCCACAAGGATCGCTATGGGCCCACTTTGGTGTCTGGTGTCTGCGTTTAACATAACCTTATCTATAGATTCTCAACATATCTTTCTGTGAATTAGTATTATAGATTTGGCGCTCGAATCTTTACTATTGCTGTGAAGATATGGTATTCTTTTTTCAGGCAACCAAATCATGTCATTTAAGTAGATTCTTATAGTAAAACAACAACTGAAAAACTCCTTCCAAATTCAGACATCTATTTAGCTCATATTCAAATTCAAACTTCTCACATGGTTAGGCATTTTAAGAGTGTTTTGAGTGGAGAACCAATAAGTACGTAATACTTCTGTCACAATACTTGACGGGACCACTTTCATTCCAATTTATCTTCCCGAGACCCTTTTTAACCTCATTATACTATACAGCTGACCAGAAAAATCTATTATCTCCAAACAATATCCTTACAATTTTATAAACACTAATGACCTTCCGTTCCATTCTAAGGAAAAAAAATAAGCCCTTCTTCACCCGCACATAATATTCGACCGATTGAAGCTATTGTTATTTGAAATGATAAATAATCAGAATATCAAGGATCTGTAAGTGAAGCTCGCTTTATTTTATTATTAATGATTCCTGAAAGGCAATCCATCAAATATCAAATGTCTGATGGATAGAAACAAAAAAAAAACCATCGAATGGATGCATTTAGGTGAACGAAGTTTTATTTTTATCTTATTCCCTCATCTACTTTAGATTGTTCGTCATTCTTTCAAAGGAAGAGGAGAAGGAAGGAAGTAAAATGCAAAAGATACATTTAATGGAGATTGATTTCTTAGTTCAAATGGTGTGGTTGTTTTCTACTTCGATTTTGCAAACTTATCTAGAGAAAGAGGGGAAAGGAACGGTCTTACATTTGAGTGTCAAGAGTTATACATTATAAATTGTTGTTTACCTTGGAGAGATACAGATACTTCGAAACTTTTTCTTAACTTTAATGTAATTATACAGCCTCATATCCTATTTGATTGCTTCCAAATCAGTTCAATCTGTAATAAATGGAAATTATGATAGGACCTATCCTAGTAATGTTTAGAAGAGATACTGAGTCTTGTGCTTTAATTTCCTCTGATACCAAAGGAAGCCTAATTGGAACAAGACCTTCAGCATGAATAAAATCGATTTAAAAACCGTAGATGATACCCTTTTTGGAGACAAGGCATATAGAATCATATCAAGAGTTGGCATACCTGCTTAACTTATTTGTTACTGAAGACCCCTAGCTGCTTGTGCAGAAACATAACATTTGAAAAGTCTTTACAACAGAATCAGGAAAAATGTACTTAAATATAAAAAAGTGACGTCGGCAAGAAAGGTCAAAATGGCAACAGCACAATACAGAAGAAAACTTTGGGTCCGATGTATTCAAACACTTTGCACATGGGCTCCGTTGTCTTATATGGGGTTGTACTCCGTTTTGCCTGTGGTTGCAATGTCCTAAATTCCCTCATATCTGCATCTTCTGGAATTATAAATGCTGTTTTTAGACGATCAATTGAATTTGGAAATCTCTTTTTTACCAGGTATTTAGAAGGTGATTGAAGTGGCTTTTTGACGGAATCTCCCCTTATAAACTCATAAAGAATAAAGAATGCTTTGCCGCAGGAATAGTGTTCTGCGTCTGAGGTGCGGAGTTTCTCAATCGTCTTAGAAAGATTCCGTACGAATTCTTCATCGCTGACATTTTCTCTGTGAGCCATAGAAAATTCATCGGGAATCATGAGATTTTTGTCGTAGACTAATTCTGCTGGTGAGGCAGTGCAATCTTCTTTACATAGCACTCGCAGAGAAAAAAGGATGAGTGGGAGTTACTTTGACTAAATCGATGGCATTTTCGCCTGCGGGGGGTACGATGTTGTCTTCAGGTGCCGCGCGGCTATTACGTTGCTTAACTGCCTAAATAAACTGGATTCGAATTGCCGTCCTGTTGGGATTGGACGGAAACTTTTTGTAGCATCGTAGTGGTCTAATTTCCCCTGCAAAGGTTTGATGCAAAATTGTTCCTATACCTAGAATAATCGGATATGTGAACCGCTAATGTAATCTATGCATTTTTCGCAGGGTATGCCAGCAAAAATGAACTGGACAGCGCTTCTTTATATTGATAAAAAGGCCTTCAGCGTCCGGGGTCCAATTAATAATAGTTTTGTCATTCTTAACGTCAGCCTTAAAAGGAACTTAAATTGACGGTGAATATCGGTTGCCTTTGGGATGAAACGCCGATAAAAGTATATCATCACTAGAAACCGTTGGAGATCTTTTGATTTCGTTAACTCTTGCTTAACTACCATTTTAATATCTGCACGCTTAGTTGCTTCCATAACTCAAAAAACTAAGATCATGCAAATAAACTCATGCAGTTGAAATGGCGTAATCAAGGCAGTTTTTGGTAGATCACAGGATTCCACAAGTGCCTGGTGGTATGCTCTTTTCAAATCAATCTTCCTCGGATGATGTGGGGGAAGTCTTGACTATGCGGCACAGAGTGCTTGATGGCATTCAGAAGTCGATAGTTCCGCACTATCGCCAAGTCTTTGAAGTATTTGGAATCAAGTGTAAGTGCCCAATTGCTCTTCGATGGCCTATAAATTCCTAGCTCCATGCGTTCTTGAAACTCAGTTTTCGCTGCTGCCAAGTTCTGTAATGGGAAGCGCAGTGGTTTCGCAATAACTGCCGGGGCTTTTGTCTTGTGGGCTGATCATGTAACAGGTTTTTAGACTTCCTCCAAAGAGAAAGCATAAGAATTGTCGATTAATGTTACCTGAGGGAAGTTCCACGGGACAATATTTCCCAAATGTGGCATAGTCTACAAGTATGCGTTTATGCAAATTAACTAACAAGTTGTGAAAGCGAAGGATATACGCCCCTAAAAATTGAAGTCTGGAAATTTGCGGTCATGGAATGCCAAGAAAAGCTGCGACGCAACACTAGAGAAAACACTAATCGCCGCTGATTCTGTGTGTTGATTTCAGTGCCATTTGCTGCGTAGATTTTAATACAACTAGATAATTCGGAGATTGCATTCCGCCTCGTTGGTGAAATTATAATGACATCAGTAGTTGTGTCTATAAGAAAGTTCCGACCGGTGGCATCATCGAAGATAAAAAGACGAGCTGAGGAAACGTCAAACTCGTTCGTCTCAATATGAGTTTTGCATTTTAGTTTCCCGTCGATTTAAAAGTGCGTGGATGACGACATTTGGAGCCAAATTTATAATAATACCAGCAAAGACAGCACTTTTCGTCACGTTGTGCTGAAAAATCTCGACTGGTCAAGTGGTCGCGTTTCCTTAACGGCTCATTTTGGTGAGCACGTGCGGGTGTGTATTCACGACCAGACCTGGTTTCCAGTTTCTCCAAATGCTCCGACAACTCGTTCATCTGTTCCATCAATTTCTCAAGTAGTCTTTCGTTTGATATGCTATAGTTGGGCGAAGGGGCTCTCGACAGGAACAATTTTTGTTTAGCACTTTCATTGATATAAAATTTCCCTTGTAAGTGAAATTGTATTGAATTGGGGGAGTAAGCTGCTAGCTGGTCTGATCCAACTAGTATTAAAGCCGTCATTATTTTTTATTTGAGGATTTTCGTAAAGGCACAATTTATCTACCCCAAGCATATCCCGTTGATTATTAGCAGTCTACTATACATTACATAGTCATTCAATGTGTATTGGCATAAGGATGCCACTCTGCTGAAGTAAAATATAAAAAACGACATCCAACATAACTAGGCAGATCTGGCTTTAGCTACGATGTCATATGCATCATCCTATTAGATACCATCACATGCAAGCTTGTCTGATAATCGGCTCGACCTCGATTATAACGATTTTTCCAATAGTGATGGGAAGATGGAGAACCCGATCTGCATTCAAAATGCAACTTCCCGGGTCTTTTCACAACAAGAAAAATTTACTTTCGTTATTTCTTTTTCGAAAATCTTAAGGATTTGTCTAATATACAGTCAATATACAGGCTCTTTGGCTTTAACAAAATCTCAAATGCAATCTGGGTGAACCTGGTATCCTATTTTACCCTGGGCATTCACTGGCTTAAGTGAGCCCGCTCGATGGAAGCTCTCACTATAACCTAGCTTAACATACGAGTAATATAATTTCAGCGGATTCCTACCGAAGAGGGTCAGTTGTACCTGCACTAATATTATGGTCTACACTTCGAAAGACCTCTTCGAATTAAAAAAAAATAATGTGTGGCATAATTCGAGTTTCGATGAGCTTGGGCGTCAACTTTGGACCCAGTCTCATGGAGATGTAGTGTGACTCAAAGTTACTATGATAGTATTTTCTATACTAAGGACTAGCATCGGTCAGAATCTGAGCCAGACAAAAACATCTTCTCTGATAGCTTTTAAACTGTCTTTGTAAGGATAAATATGTCACTGTCTTCCAAGCAAAGATATATGCAATCCTAAGAGCAATGAAGTATGCTCTGAAGAACAGGTGAGTGGAGCTAGTTTTCTGTATGTGCTGTGACAGCTAAGTAGCGCTTTTGCCTTACTAAACATTGTAATAACATAATTGCTTACTCGTATTGTAAAAGTTCCTTGAACGCGGCTGAAAGATTAATTCACTACTAATCTTCTTTGAAAGTCTCTATCTGATTGCAGGTAATAATATCGCCGATAATCTTATCGCTTTATAATCTTATCCTCAAAAGTGTTTAAATTAACAAGGTTGGGGCGGTTTCAATAGGGGGCGGAATAAAAGCTTCATCCCAGGGCATACCTGGGCGCTGGATGCTTTTGATTCTCTAGATATAAACACGATGATATGAGGTCCACACTAGCCTGGCGTACTTTAGGATAAGTAATAAAGCGGGACCTGGTCACGTATGGGTTGGTGAATCCTTGGGCCACTGTTTTACAAAACCTAGTGCAGAGTTGGCTTTAAAGATTATATCATCCATATGTAAACGGAATCTAAGCTCCCTATCACACGAAATGCGGAGGTCATGAAAGGATTGCACGGAGGAGATAGGTTGGTTGTGAAGTAAGTGGAGTCGAGGATATTACGTTCTAAAGGTGTTGTTGAAGAATAAGTTATGGGGTGAGGAAATAGTATTGAAAAATTTGGTATCGTCGGCGTTTTGATGATCCTATCGAGACCATTTTTTTATGGTTAATATAAAAAGAAGAGGACCTAGATTGCTGCCCTGTGGAACTCCAGAAGCGGTCAAAACCAGAGCCGAGTGGGCTACTGTAAAACGAACACTTTATAAATGGTTTTCGAGGTAAAAGAATATACACTTTAACAGTTCTATCGAAGGTCTTGCTAAAGTCGATTTCGTAACCTAGGCATAAGGGTAAAGGATATGCGAATCAAACGAGATATGTGGTGGTTAACCTATCCTTCAGGAAGCCATGTTGTCTGGGGGAAGTAAGTGATTTTCTCTGGAAGCTTGGAGCTTCATACAAAATATTTTCGAAGAGTTTGTCTATATGGGAGAGTTTAGCGATGGGACGCTTATTGGTTATTTCATTCTTTGATCCTTTTTTGTGGATCGGGGTTATCAAGAGACTTTCCAAGTCTGACGAAATTATCCTTGTGAAAAATATAGACGAAAGAGATTAGAAAAGGCAAGAGAAAGAGAGGTAGGCCATCTAGGCCGGGTGTGAATCCGTTTATTAACTTAGTGCAGCTTATATTCGATATAAGCCGGGTCCAAGGTGTAAGAGAATTGGGCCATCAGAGTAGCTCAGTTGGTAATTGAAATAGGAAGGATCTGGTACAAAGGAGTCGTTAGTGAAAGACTGTTTAAAAAAGGGTGGCAAATATTGAGGTTGGCAATGGTAAGTGGATCGGTTAATGATTTGTTGCTGAATGAAAGGGAAGGAAAGTAACCATCCGAGTTTCTTTTTTAGTTAGCAATTTGGAAAAAAGTCTTAGAGTCACAAAAAGAATTAAATATTTCTCCATCAAAAATGATATAGCATCATTTATGCGAGTATTTAGGTTGTGAAAGCTAAGGGGGGATCTGCTGAGCTGGTCACTGGTTTTGTGAAAGTTTGTTTTATGAAAGTCTTGGGATGAGAAGTATGGTATAATATGTTATAAGTGCGCGTGTTACATCAGAAGAAAATCCTATTTTGGCTCAATGTGCTGGAGTTGCCTATTTTTTCTCTGGTTGTCTGTACTTGAAAATAGGTAAACGTTGTAAATTACTGCACTTACTCCATGCTTTTCAAGTATTTGTTCAAGCCCCCCTCTTAGAAAGCCTTACAGAGCCAAAATCGATTGAGCCTACAGTGGCACAGCCAGCCGGTCTGGCCTAGTACGAGTTGAAGTGAGGAATGTACGCCAATAGCGTTGGAAGGTTTTAGTTATCTCGTACGATACACAGAAGCTTATATTGTAGGTACGCCTATTTGGTGTATCAGCTCGCTGTGTATGACGTATTTATTAAAGGATTCTACTCAATTATCTTGATATTGTTTCCGACCAAATTTTAAATTGTAAGGAAAGTCATTTTGGAACGACTTATCCACATGTAGACTTTGCGAGATTTGTAACGTCGGTTCTTCTCATATGTCTGCGTTGATGACGCCAAAGATGAGATTCACAATATCCCTAAATCACCTAAAACGTAATGTCTTCTTCATATATGTACAAATAAGCGATCTTACTCACTGCTCGTTGAAACTAGGTCGTGCTGATTCATCTTTCTTGAAAGTATTTCTACTCGTATATAGCTAGAAGAAACCCATTTCACTCCGTTTGGCTTATGATGTACATACTTCCGGATAAAGGAATTGATAGAAACAAACATTTCCGTGTGCAAACCCATAAGGAATGAGAAAGCTAAGGATGACAAGGGGCAGCTTTTATCTCAGACAATATCAAATCAGTCTGTCAAGTCAGTTTGTTGAGGTATATCTCTGCCCTTCAAAGTACGAGCAGTTTCTTTACTTTATGCGCTAAAGCACTTAACAAAAAGCGATATTTCAACGACTTATATGGGTTTCCCTTTTTTAATTTGCTAAGGCACTATAATCTTTATTACCAAAATAGTATATAAAACCGAAAAATTATTCGCCACGTTTCGACAACACATGTGCCTGAAACATTACAACTCCTTCCAGTGGCATTTTCATTCCCCTTATTGTCCGAAGCAAATCCTTTCCGTGTTGAACACAACCAATAAATGTTTTCCATCGCCTGGCCTCTCTAACAAAAGGAACAAAAGATCTCCTGGCAAAAAGCACTAACCGCGCTCCTTTCAAATTTCATGTTCATGTCCATAATCACCCTCCATACGAATACCTATACAATGGTCTCTCCAAAGCCTATCTCGTGTAAAGTGCTATTGAGATCCCTTGTATAAATTCCCATTCTCGCGCCATGGTCTTTCGAAAATTCATTGTAAATCTGCGACCAAGTGGAAGCTGCTAACAAATAACAAAGAACAAAAAAAACCCGAAAACACGTAAAATTCTCATAACGTCATCGAATCCTTTCCACAAATCGTGTTCTTTTCTTCGTCGCCTTATCCAGATGCACACCTTCGATAGGTAACTGACCAGTAAGGCGCAAACTGTCCAAAGTACCTAGAGTATAAAAGCGAGGACTAACCACCTCCGCCACTACTATCAACACCATCGAAACCATGAGAGAGAATACAAAGGACAGTGAAAGCCGACTCCGACTTTGAAATGAGTTATGCATGAGACTTGGACGGGTGGTCACACTGAAGTTCGTGCCCGTGCCCACCCCCACCCCCACCCCAGGACTACTTGAATTTTCACCTTTGTTTGTCGAGTATAATTCCACATTATTGGATAGCTTATAGCCATTCAACCCCCAACCCTTCTTGCAATTTAATTGCTCAAAATAAACCAAGTGCTTACGATAGTGGTACGAGTACTCGTATGTGGTCATTGAAAGGGCAGTTTGGGGGTATTTCGGGGTGGTAAGAACCAGTTCGATGTTTGGCTACGAAGGCTATACACAGCCGTCGGTGTAAATAAATTAAGAAACTCTCTACTTTGTTTTCTATCTCTCTCTCTCTTTCTCTTTCTCGGTGTTGTGGAAATATTTTGGGCTTAGGCAATTCGTACACTGTCATCTTGGAGATGTGAATCATCACAGGATGTGGCCCTTCGCAGATAGAAGGCAGGAGTTCGAGGAGTGTTGAGGGTTAACATTTGTGGTCGGTCTATATTAATTGGACTGACCATGGTTTAATTATTGTAATCGTATTTGCGCTCACTGAACAAATCTCCACCCTCACCCGAAAGAGTATCCAACTTGAAAAGAACAGATACAGATGCAAGTACTTATATATACACCTACATAGGTACGCAGCAAATCCAATAGATTCGTTTTGAAGGGAACATGTCTTCTACCTACTCGTATATGATGGGGATTATTGATTGAAGGACATTTCATAGGCTCAATCTGACTGAACAGGAACATTATTGTCGTCTTGTTGTCGTCAAACATTGCCACAGAGACTCAATGAATAAATATTGGTTTGAGATTAAACTTACTTAGAATGGGGGGATAGCTTTCGGTTTAAGTGACATCATTTATGCATTAGATTAATGACTGAACGATTAGGCAGCCCGATAAGTTTACATTTTAATTAAAGCGGTAAGCGATGTGGATTTGACCTAGGTGGTGAATTTGCTTTAAGGGTGCGAGGAAAGTGGAAATTGTCTCTGGTAATCAGCAAACATTGTCACCACCAACTCGATCCACGAAGGTTTGTGTGAACGTCATTAGGCAGTCATTGACAGATGGGCTTTGTGGGAGTGATAAGTCATTACTACTATCGTGATGGCATCTTCTGTATGAGTATACGTGTGATAGGGTGAATGAACGTTGACTTTGTTAGCGCAGGAACAATGGGAAATCTTTCGAAGGGAGTAATGGGACGTGAGGTTGACCTTTAGGAAATTTGAGAGAAAAATCCGGTAATTTCTCACTCAATGCCAAGTTAAGGAAATTGGGGTAGAATTCATCATTATTAGGATACCTGCTCAATTTGTTTGGTTATGATAGAGCACTTCACTGGACGTTATATGATAGCTCGTGATTGACAAACGAATTGTTTATCCCTTATAATATGAAATCAAACTTCAGCAAAGCTCAATATTTGTAAACTCAAATCCTTGAGAAGAAACGGTACGAAAGCAGATGAACTAGATATGATATGGTCTCGTTATACGAGGGTAAGGCAAAAGCCATTCTGCATTGCGACCAGATTGATCTTCCATTAGATGTTTACTATTTTCAGGAATTGGAATTAAATCCTCTTCATACAGAATACACTTGTTTAGAAATGTTACTCCTTACATGCAAATACCGAACAGTTTGTGATTAAGTGGTCCGCAGACTCATCAGTTCCACAGCAAACTCTACATGTGCTAGGAGAGATGATTCTGAATCTGTAAAGAATTTTATTGCAAGGAAAGTGACCTGTTATTGCTCCACACAGTACTCTTATTTGTTCCCTATCAAGGAGAAGGGTAAATTTGTTATTATAAATTGGGAATTTCTTTGAGTGGTTAAGACCATGTAGATCACTCGAGTATTTGAGCATAATCTTGCCCAGTGTGTTATTTCCTGTTTTATGTCATTATCGCTAAATTCAAAGCTTGATCAAAGACTTTATGGACCTTTTGTGGCCTGGTGCTCCGCTTTTTCAATATCCATACTAGTGAGACTTTGATCAATCAATTTATGACAATCTTGAAGGTTAATGAGAACGAGAAGCTACATAGCACCGATTGACTAGCCAAGAGTAAATCAATTTTGACTCTTTCAAACTGTTTACAGTAACAGAATTTCAAATTGATACCACCAACTTACACATCATGCCAAGTATACCTTAACTGGAATCACTAGCAACCTGAACTTAAAGACCGTTTGAATAACCTCGGATCAAAGAATTTAATGTGATTTAAATGGGAGGATAGGCTTATCACGAAACAATTTCACAAGTGAATTTTACATGCCTCACCTACAAATAGGCCGCAACTGCATGGATGAATGCTGTGGTGCAAAGGTTTCAAAATCCTCGAGCTAGCTGCAAAGTTTTAAATGGTAACTGTGGAGGGTACCCTTTGGGGAAGCATACATTTTTTCGTGGTGTGACAAGTCAGGAATTGACTACTGTTTCGCGTCCGGAGAATGGTATTCATATATTAGCGGTTTCCGAGTAGCCATGAAAACGTTTCCTGACCACAAGTTCTGATATCTAAAGTAGGACTTCTCCTAAAGATGATTTGGAAAGACAGTTTTCGGGATCTATATAAAAATAGCCTTAACGCCGAACTCTTGAAAATACATGAAATGAGTCAAAAAACCACCCCGCAAAAAGCGACAACAAGGGAATGCAGGGATAAAATTAGACAAAAGTGGTTCGATAGGAAATGTATGCAAGTTTTCGTTTCTTCGATTATTAAGGACTAACAATAGTAACGCTTTCAGGGTTTTATATGTATTCGGACAGCAAAATATCGAAATCAGGTCATCAACTGAGTTCTGGAAAGCCGTGTCTTAACACTTCAACTAAACTGTTTGCCGGTGTACCGGCCTTACACAATGGTTGCAGAGAAGAAAATCCTCCTTGAATTCCAAGCCCGTTTTGGGCAAAACTATTCAACCTTAGACCACATATTCTCCTTAGTAAATATTGCAGACGAAGAAGCTGTACGCCCTATTCATAGACTATAGAGCCGCATTTGAATCTGCAGCACGGAAAGCCCTTTTTCATAAGCTCCTTAGATATGGAATCTCGACTAAGTTCATTAACATGATAAGAGCTTTGTATAATATGAAAATAATGTGGCACGAATCTGGGATGGGCCCAACAAGTTATCGGAAGAGTTTGGTACGTCAATGAGCGGCAGTGTAGTTTTCACTACAACAGGTCTACTAATGATTTGATGGTATGTCTCACGGAAAAGTGGAACCAAAGCGTACATCAATCTGGTGAAAGCAAGATAATTGCACTTGATATTTTTAAGACATTTGACAGAGTTTGGCATCAGGCTCTTCTGTCGAAAATGCGTGCATTTAGGATCGATGGATATCTTCTACAATGGATTAGAAACAACATTTCGGAACGTTCAATTCAGGTTGTCTTGGATGGTTTTAAGTCCGTTCTGTTTCCGACACACTTTGTAATTTCATTAATGATCTCTTGTCTGCTACCTCTAATCCAACCTGCTGATTCTGATCTGCTGATGACAGTACTCTCTGCTTCGGACTCACGTCTCTGCTCTTCGGCTGTAGATCTGCAGCGTATGTTAAGATCATTAGATTCCGATATTAATAGCATAACCAATTGGGAAACTACCAACAGAGTAGAATTTAACGCTTTCAAAACACAATGCTGTCTGCTGACCTTAAAGCGAAATTTAAAAAACCAAGCCATTATCTGTGAATGGCACTTCCATCATTGAAACTGAAAAACTTTCCATTCTCGGTGTGTGTGTCAGTGAAAACTTACGTCGGAATGACCACATATTTGTTGTCATCAAAAATGCTGCGAAATATCTAGGTTTCCCCAAACAATGTAAGAAATATTTCACCCCCTCTGATCTGGCTTCAATATATAAGGAATTTATCTCCCCAAAATTCGACTACAATGCCCATATCTAGTCAGGTGCTCCTAAAACTTCTCTGCGCCTGCTGGATAGGATTCAAAACCGTGCTATAAAACTCATAGGTGATACTAATATCTGTCAGTCTATTGACACCACCGACGGCGTAGTGTCTCCTGTCTCACTTTGTTCTATCACTATTTCCACCACCAATAGAAATCGCCAGTAGAATTCCGCCCCTTCAAACCCTTAACGGTAACACCCGTCTCACTATGAATGCTCATCAGTCTACCCTCAAGCCCACTTTCGACGTACGAGTACTCTAAGATATGGTGAATCGTTCCTAAGCCGTACAACGCGCTTATGACCTGCCGAGCTCTCCATTTCCTAGTCATTATAACTTGCAAACATTTTAGACCAATGTATATCGGCACCTCTCTTTTCTTCCTCTCTAAATTTAATTGTGTAAACATTTTAAGGGTAAGAGCGCGCGCTAATTATAATAAAAATTAAATTGCTACGGACAACAAACACAAATGTGGACCCGAATTTTCCATTGATTTCCGTGCAGACCCATTGATATGCTCGAACGGGGGAGTTGAGAGGGGATGGGAAATGGTTGCTAATTGTGGTTTCCGTTTTCCGTCTTTCGTTGTTTGACATTCTTGGGTGCATCTCAGCTATCCTATTGCTCTCAGAGGTGATGGAAGAAATAACTTTATAAAGTTTTTCATTTCAAATTACTGGGGCTATGACAGTTGTTTAGAAAGTGGAGGGTATCCTCCCGTGAGTTCTTGTTCGCATAGCATCGACAGAGGTAGTCGTCCGTAAAGCTCAGCTTTATTGCATGCGCCCCCAGAGCTTATAAGTAATCCAAAAACTGTTTAGCTCTGCCTTTCAAGAGAATCTTACTTGTTCTGGATTTGCTGAATTCCGACTTATGGCGGGAAATGTCTGAAGTTTCACAAGTTGGAGAGTTTCTCCTTTCATTGACTTGATTTGATACTCTTATCCCCAAATCCATTATCATTATTTTCGCTCTAATTCGTTTGGGTATTTAGGCTTAACCTTCTGCTGAACGCACAGAGCCTTAACCCTTCAGCTCGTCGAATCAATAATAAATGTTCTAAATTCGGTCTAATATGCGCATGCATAGGAAGGAGACAGACGAGCTTCTGTAACAAATTAGGAGAGAGTGACGGATGAAATCGTCTAGTACGATATAATGCAAAGGTAGGATATGAGGGTAGCAGTATGTATAGATTACATGACACTAATAGTCTGTTCTGTTGGGTGGTGCATTTTTGTCTTATCTCTACTTAACTACTAAAGAACTTGGAACACTCTCGATCAGTCAACGATCGACCGAATTCATCACATTGGTGTCATCTGTTCCTTCAATATGACGGAAAAACATTGACTCGGACCACAACTTTGTGATAGAGCATGATACGGCTGCGAATTTCCCAAATATCTCAAAAATACGAAATGATGCCAACAAGAATTAATCCAGTCAACAACTGAAGATCGTTGGCAGAGTCGCGAAAAAACCATCTAACGTCATCCCCCATAACTTCTTTGTTTAAGGAAAAATTCCAGCATACACATGCACTGAAACAAGAATCGTATAGGGTGCACCAGAGTCACTCGGGAGATCTTGAGATAGAAAAGATGTGATGCACAAATCAGAAATACGATTCTATACTGAAAATTATATGTAAAGACAACTAATTCAAGTATACAAATCTGTCTTGAGTGGCTATTCACCATACGATGTGCTTCGTTACCACTTCAAAGAATATCTTTACAAAAAGCAAGAGAATTTTGAGCATATGATTGCAGATCAACATACCCGGGTCTAAGGTCTGATTTGCGTCAACCTCAACTGCTGACACAAACGAGCTATCGTTCATAAGAAGAAAAAGGCCAGTGCTAGGCATGACCTCAATATGTTCTCCTCAAAGGAGCTAGTAATTGCGAGAGTGAAGTGAATTTTAAGTAAAACCGGTTACCTGGAAATTTTATATTCGAAGTCTTGTCTTTTTATCCATTAAAAGTCAGAAAGACCGGATACTCTTATAAACTTTCTTAATCGGAAAAGTAATCTAAATTCTCCGAGCCCCTTTAGGTCGCACATGTCTAATAAATATTTCAAGTTTCAAAATTCTTAAAAAAATTCTCTCTGGCTTTTGTTAAATGTATGCAATGCGAGTTACACAATTGCTTACAGCTTGCGATCCTTAAATCATTTTCGGTGAATGAGACAACTTGATGGCGAAAACTTTACGATCAAACCAATCGACCACCAACGGCTTCGACTTCACTTTAGAATTTATTCATTTCTTTCAAATCTCCTTAGATCCATTCTAAGTTGAAATAAAATTCTTTTAAGGTTTAATTCAATTCTTCATTGTTAATAGAATTCCACACCAAATTCAAAACCCAAACCGAACTTACAGAATATCCCTCCCTTTATAGCCTATAAGAGCAGTTGTATCGCTTAAATCATTTCCTTGATCTCTCCGCCTTTAACTACGACATTACAAAATTCGAAGTACATTCCCCAAGTCATAAAATTTTCTCCCCAAATATAAATGGAATAATATATAAAAGTCAAAGCCGAAGCCACTGGTACACCATCCACATTCATCCCTCCTCTTTTAAATTCACCTTCAAAAAATTTAGATATCACTTGAGAGAACATTGGCTTTTGGGTGCCCTTAAAAATTGTACCCTGACTCCAAGAGTCGTATATAACATACACAAAGTCCTACTGCCGTTTATGCCTCTCTGAGGAGCACAAATAAAAAATACAACGCTTTCCAAACCCTCGAACCGAAGTACCCAAGAACCAACCATCACATAACCATCCCTGCTCAGAAGCAGAAGCAACCCAGCTACCTTAGCAACAACAAGAACAGAAAAAATAACAAAAACAAAAACCCTGGAAAAACGAAAACCTGTCCAAAAGGCTGTGAACATTTTTTTGGCAACCCTTTCCGCAAATCTATGTTAAAGTTGTCTGGCAAAAGTTTACCTTTTTTTCGTCCTAACATACTCTTGGTCTTGGTCTTGGTCTTGGTCCTCCTGCCTCTTTAGCAGTCACCCTGCTTACCTGCTATCAGCACCAGAGTTTGGGTAGGCTGTAAGTTCTGATTCGGCCTTTAAAACTTTGCCTTCGTCGAGCATAGGTATCCGTATATTTGCTCTCAGCCTGTTAGTATGCATACGTGTGCTTCTTACTTAACCGACGACGACCACACCGACACACTGCCATAGCAAGAGCAAGAGTCAGAGTCATCTTCTGCCGGTAAACTGGTAGTCTTTTCCACCCACTCTCCCCCATGAACATTTTACATCTTCCGATTTCTCGATAAGTTGTGTTTCTCTGGGAAGAAAAAAGTTTTTTCCTCTCACAGTCGTCTTGTCCTGTTTCGTGGGGATGGTTGGATGTGCGGAGATAAATTTCGTCTCCCGATATAGGAGTATACTAGAGTCCTCGACTGGTGGCCGTAGGGAAAGCCCCCAAAAATTGTGTGTGTGCCAAAAGGAAAGATGCATAAAGGGACCAGCAAAGGAACCAACCAAACCATATACCCTTATTTCACCTGAGAAACAGTTACAATTTTAAACAGGAATATTTCTCCTAAACTTAGTGAGACTCCCACCTGAGATGGTTTGCCTGAGATGGTTCGAATAACGATGGTTGTACAATACTTACTGTAGTAAGGGTGGGTAGATACTGGGTTAAGATTTTTTGAAACTTTTACCATGCAACGTGAGATTTAGGTTAATTTATGAGGTTAAGTAGTTTTCACTGCGCTAAATATCCATTGAAAATTATGAGCGAGTATTGATCGTTGTGACTGTGTCGACTCTGTAAAGCTGTAGATGAAGGACTCGGAACTACGCTCCAAGAGCTGGCTTCCTCATTACTTTGAAGAAAATTGCTCATCAGCGTTTTCCTTGAAAGTTGTACTTGATTGGATATTGTGACACCTTTTTAATTAGATGAAATTGAATAGTGTCGTTGCAGGATGATGTGGCAAGTATTGTAGAACTAATTTCCAAATAATGTGAAGAGATATTGGAGGAACATGTTATTTGTGTTGATGCTGAGTGTGGACTTATTGTTGCGGAGATATAAGTATTTTACTTAGAAGGAGTGACCAATCAAGATACAACCGCAACGAATGGAATGGACAATGAAAACGATCGGAGCAAGAGGCAATGACATAAATACTCAGATTTCCAACTCGGTAGAGACTGCTAAGGGTACAAGCTCAATACCTATATTAAATAGAGAGTCATCCACCAAAAGGTGTCATTTTAGATTTCGCGCCATTGTTAAACTGTCAACACTTAATTATCATTGTTATGACTTTTGATGAATAAAAACTAAGAGGTCATTAAATATGGATCGACACTCACTCAAGCAAAATGTTAGAATAGTGAAAATTATTTACAGATACGATGAAAATATCGTGAAAACGTTTTGTAAAGTTGTTACTGTTTTTGGTCATCATCAAGCGCCTTTTCGCACCTTCTCCCACCGTATCTGATAGCGTGACTGAAAATTCAGGTGTGTCCGAACACGATGAATCTGTACACGATGTACACTCTAGTGGATAATACGCATCCCCAATGATGAGAAACTTGTAACTGTGCCCATCCACTTTGTGGAAGATTTTACGGAAAGATATTGGCTTAAAAGCTTGTACAAGAGTTGAAACCACGTGACCATTATACGCGTCGGAGGTTCGGTTAATGAGCGGAAAACCTGATTCAGCGTGAGGATCAAGCAAAATGTTGTTCTCCTATGAGGCCCACTTTTGATTAAATGGATATGTAAACAAGCAAAACTGTCGAATCCGGAGTGAAGAAAACCTGAAAGGCTTTGTCGAGACGCCCTTACAACAATTAAAACTGACTGTTTGGTTTGCTTTATGAGCTGGTGGAATCATCGTTCCATATTTCTTTAAGAACGATACCGGAACAGAATGTTACCGTCAATGGAGAGTGCTATAGAAACATGATTTCTGTCTTTTTGAATGGCATTGATGTGACAGGGCTTTGGTTTTAACAAGATGGAGCTGCATGCCACACGGCGCACAACACCACCAATTTATTGCGGGAAACATTTGCTGAGCGCATAATTTCGTGTAATGGACCTGTGAACTTGCTTAAACGATCCTGTGAGCTCAGGCGTTTAGATTACTTTTTTTGGGGGTATGTGAAGTCACTAGTCTATGCCGATAAACCAGAGACGTTGGGCGATTTGAAAGTTTACTTCGCCGTGTTATTGCTGATATACGGCCCAAGTTGTTCGATAAAGTTGTCGAAAATTTAACTTCAAGATTGCGCTTCATTCGATCTACCCGTGGCGCGAATATTCACTAATATCATAAAATTATAATTATAATTTTATCATAGCATAAAATTGTCTATTAAATGAAGTTAATATCATAGACATTAACTTTAGCTTCAAGTGTTTTATTTCATATTTAATTTGTATTCCTGTAAAACAAAAACACCCTTTACCGTGGTGGTTATATGCCCGAAAGTAGGAGGAATTCTTGTACTTTGTGGTGGAAGAATGTTAAGCAAGTCTAGTAATCTTTGCTGATTTTAACACTGATATCTTAGGTGCGAGTTTAGTTTCGGATTCATATCAAGCTCTAATGGCTGGACATGGTCTATTTTCTTACGTAAATGAAAAGTTAGGTGCCTGCTTGATTAACGTGAATCTTCCTGCTGGTACCATCCATGACTTTCATATAACGGAACATTGTATGAGGGGAATATTTTTTGAAAACCCAAAATTCTGTAAAATCTATGAGACTTCCAAAGCCACTTATTCAAAAGTGCACTCAATAATAGGCTACATCGACAGCATATGATATGTTTATAAAAAATTTAAAGCATCATATTAATTTATCTACAACGAAACGCAATTCATCAAAACAAAAAAATCGGAGTGCCGTTTGCTGTCCTGGATTAGTCACATCTCTTTGAAAATAAATAAAACTGAAACACAAATTTATGTAGAAAGTTGTGAATGGTATTACTGTGCCTGTGCCACTCCAGATTACATTACCCTTAAAACCGGAAATAAATATTTACATTTCAAGTCCTGAAGTAGTTGCAGTTGGTCATTCTTCCTTTTCAGAGGGTCTGCAAGTCTATTATATGTCTTGCCTTAAACCTGATATTCAAACCAATATCTATATTAATAACTTTGTTGTTAATACCATTACGGAATTTAAAATATTAAAAACTATTAATTCTTTGAGCAATACACGTTCACATGGTGTACCTTGCTAAGTAGACATATTGTCCTTTCTTTTTAATTTCAACATTATGACTGGAATCTTCCTCGATAAACTAAGATACGTTGTAGAGTATCAGGATAGATGTATCAAACTATAGACCAATTTCTGTATTATCCTCTATATCTAAAGTTTTTGAGATAAGAATTTTAGCTTTTCTCAATTATAAAAACTTTTTCAGTCCAATGTAGTTCGGTTTTAGGACTGACCTTCCTACTGAAGACACTCTACCAGATTGTTTTTGTGTTTTGTAATTATAACGGACTAGATGACAGGCAGAAAATTTCACTTTCAGAGGTTTGCCGTTGCATAAGGCATAAGAAACAACATCCAAACTAAATTGAGATAACATTTAATTACTCACAAATATGCCAATTACTTCCCAAAGAAGAACAAGGAAACTTCTGCAACTTAGTTGAAGTCGTGTATGTTTCCTTTTACATGCTTTCTGACAAGTATTAACCGACAATAGAATAGCACATGGCTACATTTGGTAATTTCGCAAGAAGAAGTAAAATCAGCAGAGCGTATACCCTGTAACTACCACTACTCCGTTGATTAAGGTTTTGTTTAGTTTGCTGCTAACTTACTCAAAGAATTATCAGCATTCTTGCAGAACTCAAAATCAAACCCATAACTTACGAATATTAAAACGAATCAGTCTGTAATAGGTGACTCAAAATCACTGGAGTCACTAAATTTTTTATCGGCATATGAGGCAGCGAAAAATCAGTGGTGAGTCGGTAAGTCAACAACACAATCCATAGATTCTACACCATTCTCAGGGGAATCTCACAAACATAAGATTGCATTGACCTAATAGCTTAAACGAAATGCCCATCGTACACGTTAAAACTACGAACTTTCGCGGATTGGACTCTATTGAAGATGGAAGGAGATCTTTTTATTTCAATCAATTTGTTAACAAGCAAAATTTCCGCATTTGGTCAACCGAACAACTACGTGGCAAAATCGGCTTATTGAAGGACGACATTCAATACTCGCCTTACTGCCAGAAATGATCTTGTCAATTGGCAGCCCCTTCGTGCGAGATTTTCATATAGTTTTAAGGTGTGATGTTTTCTTTGACACTTTCTTCACTGTTAACCAACGTTTGCAGTTTATGAGAGCCAGCGACAATTTTTCACGTACTTCACTCGTAAGCATAGCAAACATAAAAGAAAAGTCCACTCCAAGCAACTACCTCAAATTTCCTTTGGACTATGTAAAAAAATGGAGGAAACAAGCCTTCATGTTTTTAATCTGCATAAGAGCAAAACAATCGCTGCCTTATTTTCAAGGTACTTTTAACTTTTGCTTTTCCGATTTTACAGGCCAAATCTTGTGTGGAATCGGTTTTATCTGGGCCAAAAATTTGCAAAGAAAGCTATCAACTTTTTTAAATAATGGAAATGTTTAATGTTGCCATGATTAATTCCTAACTCCAATATTCTTGCCGTACTTTGTAATTCTATGTGAAGTGAGCACAGATCGCCGGCTTAGTCGAGGTGTTTTACTCGTTACTCTGATGTTTTACTCCATTTCAGTTTATATTGTCAGGGCACTGAAACACATCAGCTATTGGGTCGAAAAATAACAATAGTGACAATAAATGACGTTTCCACACTTAGCAAAGTCCACTGAGATTTTACTTCTGTCTAAAAGGTGACAGCTTGCATGCTCATAGCAACCCATAGCAATCAAGTGCTTCCGCAGAGTCAATGGGTAGCAGATGTGGTGGCATGCACTTGTGACGATGAACATGTTTCCTTTTACAACATCAACTGTTGACACCGGATATTCTTTGGTGCATTCCAGACTTATTGTAGCCATAATTCTAGCAGCCGCACATAAAAGTTACTAACTTCTGCAGTTTCCTTACGATACTAGGTCATATTTCTTTAAGAGTTTGATCATCAGTCCCTTCACCCTTCATTTTATGTTTCTCATAAAAACTCATCCATAATATGACCAAACCTCTGTTTTTCTAGTTGCAACGACTAACTCATTTGCGTTTTAGTGTTTCGGCGCCCTCGTCTTAATGGTTGAATACAGCGGTGAAATTTGCCTTCCATATTCTGAACTGATCCTCAAGGCAAGGTTCCAATCGCGCTCTTCACTGGATGTTGAACGAAGCTTTGGCCATTTATAGGCTCTGCCGAGATAGTAGACACTGCAGATATTTCACTTATGCCATCTACTAGTTGCTTCCCCTGCCTATCCGGCAAACGCATGGATACTTATATACTATATACTCGTACAAATAATCTTTGCTGCGCCTGTTAGTGATCGTGTGACTTCGGAATGACTTGACTGACTGAGTTCATATTCCCACATTATACTTATTTTGCTGAGATGTAATTTGTGTTTCTGAAACAATGTTCTATGGAGAGGTGTCTGGTGAAGAAAGTTGCAATATTTCTGATGAAATTTATAAATTAGATGGCTTCGGGCTTTTTCGATCTAATAGGGTCGGTCTTATAGGAGGTGGCAGCGTATGTACGCAAATACAACTTTCTATGCAGGGCAATTACGGGTTGCCCTATTGATTATGTTTTTCTAGATATAATATTAGGGCATGAAAAGCTCTGACAGGGATTTTCTTCGAACCACTCTATAACGTCCTAGAGGAATTGGAATGCAGTTACACTGACATAATAACTTGTGGTGATTTTAATTGTAATCGTTTGGACAAACATCGTTCAACTGGTTTTCTGGATCACATGAAATCGTTTGACCTTATTCCTCTAAATACGTCTACCCTCACCCACTTTACATGAACAGCGTAGACTTTCATCGATGCAATATTTGTATCCGATAAAGTAAAGGTTTGCTTTGCACCCAACTTTTAGCACCAGGTTTCTCAAAGCAAGATTTGCTTTTCCTGACATATCAAGGCGAAAATCAATATACTGAGTCGAACGTCATTTTCTATTGCAAAGATATATATATATATATATTTATGAGATTCATTTGGTTAACGATCAAACGGTATTCCTACAAGAAAAAATTGTCACAGTTTTAAATAAACATGTACCCCTAAAATCAAAAACAGTTAAATTTTATTCGCCTCAGTGGCTCACTGAACAAATATCGCTCCCTTCGTAATAAAGTAGTGTCTAAGATTACAACCGCAAATCGGGCCTTCTATAGCAGAAAACTTGGCAGTTGTACGTCAGGTAAAGGAGTCTGGAAACAAATTCGAGAACTTGGTCTAGGAAAACAAAATTCTAAAGCTCCTCCTAATATTAATTACAACCAGCTGAACCTGAACCTCTTAGCGCCAACTAGTGGAATTACTACTTCTACTAACTTATTTGCTTTTGACCAGTCACTTGAAGATGTCGGAGACTCACACAAAATTCGTTAAACTGCTGCTTGGTCTTTTCTTCACTATGAAAGGAAGCTAAGGTTATTCCTATCGTAAAGAAACCGAATAGAACTGTGCTGGAATACAGACCAATATCAATTATGCCATTCCTTTCGAAAGTATTTGAGAAAACCATCTTATTGCAAATGCAAAAATGCAGTTTCTGTGTGAAAATCACTCTGGCTTTCGTTCAAAACGTAGCTGCAAAACTGTTATTGGTCGTTGATGATATCAGAAAAGCTATTGATAAGAACCATGTTACAATCTTAACATTACTCGATTTTTCTAAAGCATTCAATACAGTCAACCGCTCCATTCTTTGCTCAAAACTTAGGAAAAAGTATAATTTTTCAATATCCTCTACGAGGTTTACAAGCTCCTATTTACAAGGGAGACTGCAACGAGTTGTAGCAGGCAAACGGTTCTCATCCTTCTTACCAGTTAAATGCGGGGTACCACAAGGATCTATACTGGGGCCACTAATTTTCTCCATGTATGTCAATGAACTTAATAGATTGATGACACGTGAATTCATTTGAGTCGTCTATTAAATCGTGTAAACGAAGCTGCTGTGCTGATGAATGGAGATCTTCAGCGTATTTTCGATTGGCCAACTAAGAATGATCTACGTTTGAATGCTCAAAAATAAAAAGCATTCGTAAAACACAAAAAAAGACTGGATCTATCCAATTTTTCATCAATATTAGCACAAATCCCAATAGAGTACGTTGACTCCACCAACAGCCTTGGTCTAATTTTTAATCGAATCCCTACATGGCCTACACACTTAAATGCCATTATGTGCAAGGTTTATAGTGGACTATATGTTCTTTGGGTTGCACAATATTTTATCTCCACTCGAAGAAAACACTTGTTGGCGACAACTCTCCTTCTGCCAGCCTTGTTGTATTGTTGTGAGATATTCTGTAGACCAGACTTTACAATAACATGTGATATGAAGATGTGATCGTGTTTCCTTCTACTCGAACCAGATCTGTGGTTGTAACTTCGACAATCTGCTTATATATAGGACATTGTGCCTCTTACACAATATCATGCAAACTAAGCAGCCTGATTACCTGTACAAAAAGCTATGCTTTCTTCAGTCAAATAGATTGGGTATACTCTCACAAAAAAGCTACGTCTGCTTAAATTCCGAACGTCAGTTTTTTGTTGACTCTATTCGATTGTGGAACTCTCTACCCATCAGCATTAGAAAAATTGGAAGCAGTAATAGTTTTAAATAAGTCCTCTCTTTTACGATATCTGACCATTGAAACTAGTTTTTAATATCTATATTTTGAATTCAATTTACAATTACAATACTTTAAATTTGTTAAATATTGGAATTGTAGCCTCTGCGTGCCTTATCTTATGGAACTAAAGTACTATTCATATTTTAGACATATTAAAACTAAATGTAAA
This sequence comes from Volucella bombylans, assembly GCA_949129095.1. Classification (NCBI taxonomy): domain Eukaryota; kingdom Metazoa; phylum Arthropoda; class Insecta; order Diptera; family Syrphidae; genus Volucella; species Volucella bombylans. Next base: position 18,364,261 of record OX422142.1, on the reverse strand, counting down.
CTCGAAGGCTTTCGCAATTAAAAGATGTTTGTTATTTTACGACTGTAAGCAATATTTGAACTAATAATAATACATAATACGACGGTTCATAGCTATGCTAAGCTCCGATATACGGCGCTGTAGTGAAGTTATTTCATATTTACACTATATAACACTCAATAATTATTTAATGCAATACAAGGTATCATTTTCAGATAATTTAAGTATCCACTTGTGAAATTTGAAATATTTTTCGAAATTTGTGAAGCGTTAAATGGTTTGCCATATATGTATTGTTTAAAGTCATAAAAAATATATACCGCTTTCTTATATTGATTGTATTATTTATATAAACATTCCAAAAGAAAGAACACGATCAAATATTGGTCGTATCTTATGTACGAGAAAGAAGAACAGCAGAACAACGCTCTAGAAACATAAATGCACCCAAACTTGCGATGGAATGAGATTAGTTATTAAAAAAAATTATGAGAAATATCATACCATATTAAACGGAAAGTTCAGAGGGGACAATGTTTTACTGCCACGCAATCCAGTGATACCTGCCGACGCACCAATTCATTTCAAACGTCTAGAAATTCCCATACGTTTGGCGTTTACGACGACGATTAATAAGTCGCAAGGACAAACAAAAGTATGCGGATTGGATCTAGAAAATCCATGTTCTTCTCACGGACACGTACATGTTGCGTGTTCACGTGTTGGAAAACCATCAAAGCTTTTTCCTTATGCACCTGATGGACTAACAAAAAATATCGTTCATGATTTAGGGTTAAGATAAACACAAAATAAATAATATATCATTAATCAACATTTATCACATTATAATATGCTTAAAGTTTCGTACTTAAATAAAAATGTTTATAATAAGAAATACATGTGCATTCTTATTGTTAACATGTTGTATATACATGCAATCATTACAGTGAAAGTAGAAGCATTTTGAATGTTCATTTCCAGTATTTAACTATTTTCAATCTACACTTTCTGAAGTTACTTTTAAAAATATCAATTTCGATGTCTCGTACTTAAATCTAATATTTTACTTCCAGAATTCAATATACAAACTTTAAGTTTGAATTGTCATTATTCAATATTCAATTTTAAACATCAAGGAGTTTAGTTTTCTTCGCTCAAATACACTGCCATTTTTTGCACTTCTATGCGCCTATCTTCTATCTTCTGACCATACTTTCTTATACAGGGACTTTAACCAAAGCAAATACATTGCGCTACCTACCAGTAAAAACAGAGCAACGTCTGCCTGACTAGCTAGTTTTCTATATATCGCTTTACCATACTACACTTCATTTATGACTACGTATCCGTTTAGTGCTGCATTAAAAGCGGCATCTAGTTGTATGTAAAAATTTTACTTTTCTTTCCTCACCGCGATTTTGTCTGTGTAAAACTCTGTTATATGAAGTATTTTCTAACAATACTCTGGAATCTGGCTGTCAATATTGGGTCGTTGAAGAACATTCGAAGAACTCGTATAATACTTTCAGGTGTTAAAGCAAATGCCAGCACTGAAGTAAAGAACAAACTGGTTTTCCAAAGGAAATTGAGATTTTTTTACTTTTTGGGAAATGGTACAGTTCTTAAACCCCAAAATCGGAAACATCTACTATATGTTCATTAGAGGAACCCTGACATTTCTGAGCTTTATCGCTGTCTTTTTTCCATAGCCAAGAGTCGTCATCAACCAATCTGCCCATATCCATGGCAGATATTGTGATTTGGATGCAAAAGGAGATGTACAGTAGTTTATCGTCATCAACCCAAAAAGAAGTGACAGGCCCATACAATGTGGGATCAAATGACATCGCCGCAGTTAACTCATTTCCGGAGCTCAACTAGCTAACCAGTACAATTTTGACAAGTAGCCGATTAAAGAATACTGTCGATTAACGGGTAGCGTCATTTGAACACGAATTTTGAAAGTGAAAACAAACAAATAGTCTAAAAGTTAACGCTTGAAGTTCGAGTACTTTTGGTGTAAAAATTGCATCACCCTCGATCATAACTTTTACAACAACTAAAAGTACAAATACAGACCAGCTGTTTTGACACTTAGTGAAACACATTCACACCATACCTCTCAGATCATTCTGATCTGAAGCTACCTGACTACGAACTAGTGCCACTATTCTTTTCCCACCGCTGTCTCGCCATTTACGTGCGTAGTGATACAGCTTACCAAGCTCCTCCACAATGTAATCCCTGTTCCAATCCGGAATTCAATTTCAAGTGGCTAAAATTCTATCTCCGTAAGCAAATTATACACTATTGCTTTATTTATAGAAGCCCCAAACTGGAACTTTAAAGAGTTTGATGCGTTGTCTGCGTTACGGGCGACTTCAATATACACAGTTCTGGGTAACTTTGACATTCTGGATAGAAGATACCCGAAGGACAGTATGTTAAGATCTTCGGTGGGGAAAATAACTTAAACCAGCTTATAAATGCACCCACGCAAGTACCGGACGTTGATAATCATACGGCCAACACCCTGGGCTTGTTTTTACTTCTCACCTAGATAAGTACAAAGCCGATATGCTATCACCTCCAGGCTTGTCAGATGACAGTGTCATACCAGATAGTTTCTTGTATACCGACTACACTGTTAGAGGAAATATTCCTAAAAGAACCGGATTGCAATACGAGAAAGCCAATTAAAGCGGACTTAATGCCTTTTCCAGAAATTTTAACTGGTCGTTATGTTTCCTCGATAACGACGTGGATGCCACTGTTGATATGATTCTCTTTGGAAAGAGATCATTTATCCCTCATCGGATGAAGAGTATCATACCAAAAGAAAATGCGTGGTACAACTCGAGCTGTAAGGAGGTTGTGTTTTTCGGTCGAATAAAACCGAACCTACTGTGGAAAAACGAAAAAAGTTCAAACAAGCCAGAAACGATTGCAACGTCTTTCTTGAGCGTGTGAAATTTCAATACGACCAAAAACTGAGGCGAAAAATACAAGGTGGCGCAAAAGTTGTCACCCGATATTCTTTGGCTGTATTTTTTTATGAATGAAAAACTTTGGTTCTGCTTTTGGATTATGTTTATCTGATACCTTATATTTTTCCCCATTAAGTCGAAGAAAGGATATTGGCTAAGTTTTGATGACTTTTGCGCAAACCTAGTTCTACAATGTCCCTAAGCTGTAGGATGTTTGTAACAAAAAAAAAACAGAAATTATGCCGCATATCATCCCAGCTGTCAGCTCGTTAGACAAAGCCAATCTGCTCTCTGGACACTTTGCGGCTAGCCCAAAACTTCCAGATTATGTCTCCTACACTTGAATGCGTCGAATCTTCAATGCGGGGAGCCCACTTTCGCACTCGTGCAGTAGCAAGAGTATTAAAAGATCTAACATACATAAATCCGCTAGTCCAGATGGCATATCTCCTATTTTTCTGAAGAGGCGTTTTTCCACTCTAACAGAACTCTTCGTAAGCTTTTCCATCGATTGTACGCTTTAGAACTCTTGGATGGAAAACAGATTTTTGTCCAGCCCGTCTCAAAAAAAGGCGAATTTTCTTCTCTCTCCTCCTAAACACCCCTTACACATACGCTGATAAACCGTCAGCTCATGAAATATCTCGAAACACGAAAACTTCTCAATGACGGTTTTCGTAGTAACAGGTCCATTGGTGATTTGAATGCATGTCGCACTGAAAAGTGGAACCAAAGTGTACATTTATCTCGCGAAAGTAAGATAGTTGTGGATGGTATTTATGGCATATGACAGAGTTTGGTATTAGGCTCTTTTGTCACAAATGCTTGCATTCGAGGTCGACGATTTTCTTCTTCAAGGGATTAGAAGCTACAATACCTTTCGGAACCTTCAATTCAAGTTGTCTTGGATGTTTTCAAGTCTGATACTCATAAAATAAATGCTGGTGTGCCACAGGGCTTCGTTCTGTCTCCGACACTCTGTTTAATTTCCATCAATAACGTTTTGTCTGCTACTTCTAATTCAAAATATTCCTTTGCTGATGACAGTCCTCTCTGTTCTTCATATTCGTTCCCAAACTCACGTCCCTGCTCTTCGGCAACAGAACGGGAACGACAGCATATGCTGAGCTCATTATATTCCGATATTAACAGCATAACCAATTGGGAAACTATAAACAGAATGGAATCTAATGCTTCAAAAACACGTTGCTGTCGTTGAAAGGAAATCCAAGCACCCAGCCATTATCTATGAATGGCACTTGAAATGACCGCATATTCAATGTTGTCAAAAATGCTGCGATCCTCCCAAGATTGGAGCACAATGCCCACATATGGTCAGGTACTCTTAAAACATCTCTGAACCAGCTGAATAGGATTCGAAACCGTGCGATAAAACTCATAGGTGATCATCACTCAGTCAATGGACACCCTCGAGCACCGATGAAATGTCTCGTTTCTCACTTTGTTCTATCGCTATTTCCACCACTAGTTCGCCATAGGAATCGACAGTAGCATTCCGGTGAATGCTCATCCGTATACCCTTAAGCCCACTTTTGGTCGTACTTTGGAATATTGTGATTCATTCCTGAGCCAAAAAACTTGCTTGTAGAAAGCTCTGGCGGGCTACCTATTTCCTAGTCACTGTAACATTCACACATTTAAAACCAACCCACATGGGTACCTCTCTTTCTTTCCACCCTAATTTTCCTTCACCTACGCTATGTGCAAACATTTTAAGGTTTAATGATATTCGTGTGCGGGTCAGCTTCCTAAGATGTTACTGTGAAAATAATACAGATCTATCGATTTAAACCAATGCGAAGCGAACTTTTAAATACGGTCTTCTTTAACGTGCCCGTAGTTATTTTCATTTTCCATTACTGCATCTGGGATTTTCAAAGGTTCAAAACGAAATTATAATTCTAATATAACTAACAAGTTAGATAGTACAGTATACGTTATAAGGTTTTAAGATATCTGATTGAACGTTCTCTGAAAAGTCATTACCTTTGACTGATGTACATGAGTACTAATCCGTCAACCTATGAGCATTTTCCATCAATCCTTTCCTTCATTATCCATCACAGTGTATGCCTAAAAGCCTATCGCCAGCTCATTGCTTAAAACACATTTTCAACTAATAATTTCTCGGTTCATTAGCTACACAACGCAAATTAGTGTTATCCTTGCTGGTTGCACAAACGATTAATTGAATATCAAATTATCTTCGATATGCGATTAAATAAATTAATATGCCATAGACATATGTAGTAGACCTAGACATCGACGTACCCTTTCTACACTTTGGTTGTCACTTCAGCCTTTCAGGCTGCTTTCGAAAGCAATACAGATTTCAAGATACCAATACAAACGGAAGTGCCTTTGTGCAATACCAAAATGACAGTCATTAAGGGTGAAATTATAGCCGGTATTCAAATTCAAGTTAGTCCTGACCAATTGTCCTTATAATGTGCACTTATCTTCACGACTTTATTAAATGAAATTGAATGCTGAAATGCTCATATCTAATCTTGAGCTACCAAAAGGATATTTTACTCTCGTACAAATAACAAAAACACTAACAACAAGGACAAGAAACCTTAACAAAGCTACATACACATATGTGAAAGTGGCTTGAATTCCCTGCTCACGTCGGCTGAAAATTCATTTGTGGCCAATTAGACACCAGCGCCTAGAGGAGCGGCGCGACGCCGATGAATCATACTTCAACCAAATATTCATATGTATATCTGGTAGTTAAACATCAATGTCTACAAGAGGATGATAACTCCACTTAGAGACTGTATGCCACTGTGTGTGAGATCTCGAAGAATGGAATGAAGGTGTGTTCGTGCAAGGATAATGACTCAAATGAGATGTATGTTATTATGTAGTGCGTGCGGTAAAGGTGTTGACGTCAATGATAGTGTCAGGTGGAAACATTAATTCATCCTATTCAGATCTTTTGACAGCACAAATGAATTGAAATAGATTCTCCGCAATCAGGAAATTCTTTTAAGTCTGAAGTGGAGCTCTTTCTTTGATCGTCGGGTAACGTCAAAGAAAAGAGTGCTTTGCCAACTAAAACTGTACCATCCGCCGCCAGATAAAAATTAATGGCAACAAAAAATGTCTCCCCAATAAAATGTCTGCCTCCGAAACTTTTTTTTACACACATACTTACAAATGGTATGGATATGTATGAATGTCGTAATGTATCCTCCCTTATCGATTTGATGAATACTTTCACAAGAAAACATAACTCAACCTCGCACTCCAGCAGCTCGTTTTTCACATTTTTATGCTCTGGTTCCGATCTCATCCTGCCGCGTCGATTCCAATACGTTTTCCTGAATACGGCGATTTCATTGAATGGTTAACATTCCCCGTTTTTTTTTTTTTTTGAATCCCTTCCCAATAAAGGAACTGTAACGAATGGTTTGGGTGGGAGAAAAATATTCAAGTTGCTTCGATGAGGTATAACAATTTTTGAATGGAACGAATGTTTCCTGTTCTGGTTTTGGTCCTTCGAGTTCATTGAATGCCACTTGAGTACAGGTTGTTTATTTGAGGACATTTTTAGCTAAATTTGGCATAACGAAGCACTTGTTTGACGGAAAAGTTTGAAGGAAGCACCTTTAAGTAGTCGATGTTGGGGGGTTTTGTGGGTGGTAATAGAGCGCAAGGCCTGATACCTTAAAAGGTAAAAATTCACTGAGTGGAAATGTTGGTACATAGAATGGATCTTCAAGTAAAAATTAATCCAGAGTGTCACTATTTTTATTCAATTGAAAATTTCGTGGTGCAATCCTTAGACACAAATAAGTTTTTGATTTCCAATTCAAAGCACACGTGATGTGTTAAATAAGACCATAACATAAATGCTAGAAATGTTTGCCTTCATGTAAATGATTCCACTCGGAAAATGATCAATGTTACGTATATCGAAACAGCGGTATAGACTTAGAGTCACTTCAATGCGCGCACTCTGAACCAGCGAAAGCTTGACTGTGCACATTACTTATTTACAAATTCTGATATTGATGTCATGAGAATGTTAAGAATTCTTTATGCAGAATTGATGAATGCAACCGTTATGCTATTTACTGCGAAACTTCTTTAAGATGTAGAGACATTTTCAAGTCTGCTAATTCTGAGGTTCCGTAAGCCTTCGGTAAAAATATGGATCTGCATCACGGTCTTAATAAATAGTAAAATGGTACAACGGACCGAGGAAGCAGTACGTCTTTTAGCAGCAGCACATTTCTCACACTATCGTCCCATTCAGTCATGAAGTCAAATACATGACAGGTGGATCAAATGCTTGATTTCGTGTTGCTATAACTCTAATAGACGATATTCATCTGAAGCTTTTTTCTCGTATATTGCAATTCTATCACCACACTACACTAATATAATTATTTCTGGAGACAGTAACGCTAACTTACTCAGAACTACTTCTTGGGAACGTCAATTTCGAGATTTCGTTGCCTCTTGTGGTCTAAACATAGTGAATAATTAAAGCCCAACATGTTTTTGTCCGTCCCAGATACCAAGCCTGCTTGATTTGTTCATAATTTCTGATCCTTGCCAAACTTACAAGCACGAGTCCTGAGCAGCAGAAAAAAATTGCAGCACTAAAAACGGGGGAGCGGATAAATTCCACAGATGGAATCAACGGTGAAGTAAAATCCCGGAACAAAACAAATGAGACCTTATCCGGGCTACTCCGCTGGTAAGGATTTCCGAGTCAGGGTCTTGGAAAATAGATGATGGCAGATAAGACCAACTGCAGCGCTCATATCATCGAACGTATTATTGGCTGCGTTCTAACCAACCCCTCGTCCTAGAGGTACTATAGTGGAACTAGCCCTCCAGGTTGTGGGTTGCGCGGCCGGAGTAACTGTCCAGCCATGGAATACATATGTTATTACGAAACAACAATAATAACAACTGTTGACAACCCTACAAACGAAACAAAGGGAACGAACTTCACGAGGAATGTTAGGTTCCTTAGTAGGCCAGGTGCAGCCGAACAAGCAGCAGAGCCTCGGAACGGCTGCAAAGCAGATACTACATCTGGTGAAAGGCTTATACGGTTTAGAATTTTGCTACGGTCCTGAACCGTATATGCGTCAGCGATGAAACTGAGCTGCCAGAAGCAATAATTTCCCGAATTCGCGCCTCCCCTTCCAGTAAAGGTGAGATCGCGACCGCGATCAATACGCTGAAGACCAGCAAGGCGGTAGGACTACGCAGAACTTCTGCGAGCCCATCCAACAACATCAGCTAAGCTTTTATTTCCTCTTGTTGAGAGAGCTTGCGAGGCAGAAACTTTCCCCGAAGAGTGGAAGAAGGAAATCGTCAAGCACCCTATAAAAGGTGATCTTATGAAGTGTGCAAACTAATAAGCAAATTGGTTCTTGAGCGAATTGAGCCGAACAAGCTGTGTCCTGTGTCGACCACATCAACACCTTGCGGATCATTATTGCACAATGCTTGAATACCAGCCACCACTTCATCTGCTTTTCATTGATTTTGAGAAGACATTCGATAACGTCAACTGGCATTTTATCTAGATTGCCTTGGCTATTATCAAAGCAACCAAAGATGGGTCTAAATGTCATTTTCTGAGTAGAAAAAAGTTGTCAGAGGAATTTGGGATTCAAACTGGCGCAGCTTTTATCTACTTGAAACGGAGGAACTGGCATAAGTGGCAGTGGATTGGTCATACACTTCGAAAAGGTGATAGTTTCATAGCAAATTACGCGATAAAATGGAATCCCTTATTACAAGATGGTAGAAAAACGGCTCGGCTGATAAATATATGGCACAAAATATTGAGGAGGAGTCACGGTAATTGGGAAAGAGTTGGAGAGATCTGAAGCTAATTGCCAGGGCCTGTACACGGTGAAGCGTAGTCGTAGTCAAAACGTCAAACAGTAGACTATAAAGTATTCAAATGTTAACATAAGAGCCATGCGAGCTTGCCTAACGGTAGCCTTTAACCAATTGTTTGGGAGGATTCCCGCCATTACACCATTTTATAGAAAAGTAGTACTTTCTAATGCAAGGATAACAAGGGACCTACCTTGTTTTTCTCCTCAAATTTTCTTGAGATAGAAACAAAAAGCACATTGTCCGTCTTCATGCCACACACGCTCTATTTTTTTAAGAATTTCAAGATTGTTCGCAAGATTTGAAATCGAGTAGATTGGGAAACTAAAGATTCCCATGGGGAGCACTTAGGGCCGTCATGATATACAGGAGTTCGATTTTGTTGTTAGCATATTTGGTATAAATCACAAAGTCTCGAAGTGACCAAGTCTTTTTCACATTGGATTATTTAACACATATGCGTGCGTCAAAATCTTATGCCAGGAATAAAAGTTGCCACAATCAATATACTCACTAATAGTCAAAAAGGGGTTAAGATAGTCTGAATGTAGGAACTCTATGTATGTGGGAGATTACGCAAACGCAACAAGTTAAGACTGGAGTGCGGTAGGTATCAGATCTTAGAAGCACTGAAGGTAACGAATCTGATGACGAACTAGAAAGAAGATCTCTATTGAAGGGTACATACGTTCCGTATTTTTCTGTGGTAAACCTAATTCTAATTCTAAGCCTACTAACACAGATGAGAAAGAAGCAACATCTATAATAAGGGAATAATTTTCGAGGAATTACAAAACTACCAAAGCCTCCCAATTTATCCATACTACTCGACTGCATAAACCTTCAAATTTTCATTGTCTATAAAAATGGAAAGAATTGAGGCACAAATTCATTCGAAAGCTCATGTAAAGGTTCTCACCTTGGTACGGCAAATAGAGAGAAATGAGCAATACATTCTTAATTCCATATCTGTTTTCTATATCAAAACAAATCAAAGCTTAATTGAATTCTTCAAGAAATAAGATTGTCTACCACTCAAAGCCAAACTTTATTAAATAATCAAAAGTCTTTTGGGACTTAATAGAAAGAAATAATTTCATTCTGCCTTAGGTTCTGCTAAAACTATAGGTTCTGTTATAACTATTTCTTTTTCTACTCATTTAGATATATTTGCATGAGCTGTCAGTTATAGAATAAGTTGAAATCATCAAAGTTATTTTGTGTGTATGTCTTATTCTCAAGTACCACAGCCACATGGGGAATAGATTATTTTGGGGCTTGAGAAATTTTAATTAGTAAACTCTTCGAGTGAAGGTAATTCCATTTTAAACAGCCAAAAAAGACTGTCAGTTTACTTTGCTGAAGGCATTTTTCTTGTTGGTTCAAGCGAAATTAGCTTCTTCACGAAGACATATGTACATATGACAAAGCCAAAGCCTTTAACAACCGAACTGGAATACTATCTATACAGAAACATACTTAAATACTGCGCACTTTACAAGGGCGTGTTCAACGGCTTTAAGTGACATTGCCAAAATTCGGAATAAAAATCACTACCACATGCGGTAGTGCTCAATCTATTAACTTCATTCCTATCAAATTGCACTTAAGCTATTTGACATTTTAACTTGACAAATGCCAACACATCCAACAGTTAACCTCATCTTCGATGACACATTTTTAACAGACACCAAGGGAGGAAGAAAAAAAACTAATGAAAAAAAAAACAGAAAATCCAAACCAACGACCAACCTTTATGCTCTTGGCAGATACCAGCAAAACCGTCATCACCATCATTTGAATAAAATTTAATTGAATTCTTCCATTCCCACTAGAAGAACATTCACCCGTTACACTATCGCGTGGCATTCCACTTTCATCCCTTGTCTGCGTGTCATCATCTTGCAAATTTTTGAAATGAATTTTTGAAATCCTTCCAAGAATTTGTCACAATTAAACATCGTGTGCAACATGGTGAGGCTGTAGCTACTTCTCACTACGGGTACGAGTATCTACAACTCTGTGCTACAATTGGGATACTTTGTATCCTTGCTAAATGTCATTAAGTGAAGATTCCAACCACCCCACAAATTGAAGTTGGATTCACATACGAATATCCTGCGGAAAACCTTTCCATCTCCCACATAGCAAAGACAGAGATTAGGTAGAGGGAAAAAAAATCTGAACACACTACTAGGACTTGGCATCGCATGACGATCTTAGCTTAATTAATTAAATTTGGAATTACTTATTCCGGTCCTAGTACAAATCGACCTACGGGTACCAAACCGACTACGCTACCTTACACAAGGATATCCTGAAAGCAAGAAATTTCGTTGAATTTACTTTACGGATACACTCGTACTACCTTTTTGCCATTTCTCTGTCTGTTTTCTAGGTCGATCCGAGAACGACGGTGGTAATGCTGATGATAATGACGTGGTAGTCTCTTCTTAATAGCAGTGTTGCCATGTAGAGGTAAAATGGCAACAACATTTATTTGTCACATATCTATATAATTTGTTAATCTGATTTGATTTCAATTCAGAAGAGTTCGGTTTTCTGCCAATATGTTGACTTTTAAAGAAATTTCTGATATTAAAAAGAAAATAAAATATGATGGCAACCCTAAAAGTACAGTCAAAGATAGACAGATTTATATGGAGAAAGTCAAGCGGCAGAGATTTTTATCGAATAACACTTTCATTAAAATTACTCTCTCTCACCCCATGAATTTCTAGGGGATAATTTCCTTCCGCCTGTCTTTTCACAGGAGTTAAGAAACTTCTCATCTGCCGTAGTGTCCTGCCTATCGTCTAGTGAACCAGCAGACACATACCATACACAAACACACTCAAGTAAGCACACTTACATACAGTGCTTCACATAATTTCCTATAATTGGATTCTATATCCTTTCTGAAGGCGATGCAAGGGAAATTATCTATTTGGTATGTCGGTTCACTTTCATGAGCCAGAAAGGCAGAGGCAGCTTCCCTAGCTCTTACCCATCATCAACTCTGGATCAGGCAATTGAGGACATAACATTTGGTATGGAAATGAAAACGAAACGATGAAGGCAATAGCAATGGGAATGGAATTGCTATAGAGATGGGAAGGACTTTGATTTTTATTTTTTTATTTTTTCTGAACGTCCTTTAGTGCAGGACCTAAATTCGCTTACTAACCCACTCACTCATTCATTCAGTAGTGCCAGGATTCGTCTTCTTTCTCAACCTCGACCTGGTAGATATCCACATTCCATCCAAAAATATAAAAAGCCCTCAAACTTCACAGCTGATAGTGGCGCGAAAAGTACCTTTGTCACCTAAAAATCTCAAAGCTTCGATGGTGTAAATGCACCGACACAGGATACTATGATTTCAGCCTTTGGGAAAGGATATAGTACGACGGCAAAAGGGGAAATGGGTTGAAATTGCCCCCGAAGCCAAAAAATGAAATTCTTGGCACTATTTCAACGGTAAATTGATTTCGAATAATAGAACAGCTCTTTCCCACTCCTCTATAGAAGTACGAGTACAACACCATTCTGAGCCATAGACCCGTAGATCTAGCCTTCTATCGAAGAGGCTATTGGCGTCATGTAGAATACGATTACAATAATGTTGGATAATTTTTTTTTTCCTTTTTTAACGGCGCACAGTATGTATGTACATGGTGGGCTAGGGTTTACATTACATGGTGGTCCACAAATTTGGTGGCTTGATGATGGCTTGATTTGGCTCTATCTCTATCCCCTGTGTATGTCCATAAATAGTGAAGGGATATACGGTTGTCTTGCCATCAATTGAGTGGAGCTGAAATCGAATTTTAATTTATGTTAAGCACAAGAGCGGGATGGCATAGTAAGGGATGAATTGATGAAGGGATTTGTGACTACTTTCTATGGCTATTAGCGACGTTTTTCAAGGATGCTTTAGTTTTTCGAATTAATGTCAAAAATAAGATGAATTGAAGGAGAAGGAGAGCAATGAAAGAGGACCATGAATAGGTCGAGACAATGAATAATGTATAATCCTTTAGACGGAGGTTTTTTTTAGGGAGAGACTTTTGTCAGTGAAGGTGTGCTTGAGTTTAAAGCTGAAACAGAGATGCTCCTCTCAGATGTTAAGAGTCCTTAGGATTTCTCAGGTGAATCGATTTTATTACTATTGGAAAATTGTGTTAGTAGAAGACTGAAAATTGTGTATTTTGTAATTTCTTTAAATCCCTTAAAGACTTACAGTCTTATTTATGAAACATAGAAGACGAAAATTTAACATTAAAGATCCTACTGGCTTTTCTACTTACGTACTCGTGTTATAGACTCATACATGGTGGAGAGTTTATGAGAACTAACTTCAAGTACAATGCGGTTTCACTGAATGGTATTAACAGAAACGATTATTATAAGATATTCAAAAGCTTGTACTAGTCTACCAGGTTGGTCTTATTTCCGTTTGACCAAACATACGCTGTCATCCCGTTCTACAGCCGAACAGCAGGAGCGTCAGTCAGTAAAAGCATCAGCAAAGGAAGCAAGTGGACTAGAATTAGCAGGCAAGCGATCATTGTTTAGAATTAAAAATGATCAGACTTGAAACAATCTAAAACGACCAATGCTATCTACTGGGAAAGAGGGAAAGTGTCCTGAAAAAGGCTTACTGTAGTAGATTATACATAGTTGATGTAACCGATACATTAGTCGTGTAAGTATTCTGCTTTGCCATATTTATTCCTGAGAAGGTGGAGATGAGGGCGTTCCACATTTCTTTTGCTGTCGATTTGTCTTTTATATACTCCAGATGATTATCATCAACTAAGCATATAATTAGGTTTTTAGCCATAGCGTTTCTTTCTTCCCATTTTTCGACATCTTTAGATACCGCAAGCCCACCATCTATACTTGCCGTGACTTCTGGTTTCGTATGTGACAAAACGTCGAGAACATTCTGAGCTTCGAGAAAGTTCTCCACCCTATATTTCCACGAATCGAAATTTCGACCATCAAATGGTTTTATTTTTGCAAACACTAATTCCATTACATTCGACATAATTCAAGAGAGATCTGGGGCAATTTCTTGGTATAGGAATTAAATACAATGCCGAAGAGTTGTGGTTGAGCATGTCACAAAATAAATCTATTAAAGATTTACTCATATATATGAATATGAAAGATTGTAACGGAGTGTCTACTCCAATAGATCAATCAACCAGATTAAAGAGAGTCGAGGATGATGCTAAGAAAATAGTCGAACCGTATAGAGAGCTCATTGGGAAGGTCATGTATATGATGCTTTGCAGCAGACCAGATTTGTGCTTTGCCATATCTCAACTGAGTCGTTTCCAAGACTGTCCAGGTGTCGAGCATTGGAAGTGCGGAAAGAGATTGGTGCGATATCTCAAGGCTACTATGAATTACGAACTGTTATATAAAAATAATCCTGACGCAAAACCTCTGGTAGGATTCGTTGATGCAGATTATGCTTCAGATGAAACTGATCGGAAATCAACCAGTGGTTTTCTATTCAAAGTTTTTGGAAATGTAGTAAGTTGGACGTCAAAGAAGCAACAAGTTGTTGCTTGTTCTACAACTAAAGCAGAATATGTGGCTTTGGCGTTAGCTGTACAAGAAGGTGTTTGGCTTCGTGGATTGTTAACTGATTTGCACATTGATGTCGATGTTATAGAAATGTTTGAGGATAACCAGAGTTGTATAAAAGTGGCATATAACATGGAAAACAAACGTGTAAAGCATATTGATGTTAAACATCATTTCATACGCCAGAAAATAGAACAAATGAAGTAACGTTGCACTATGTGAATACGAAGGATCAAGAAGCAGACGTTCTTACAAAGCCTTTGGCAAAACCACAATTCCAATATATCATTAAAAAATTGGGACTAATGAATCGAGAAGGGGTGTAGTAGATTATACATAGTTGATGTAAACGATACATTAGTCGTGTATAAGAGAAAGTAAACAAAAAAAGAAATGTCAAGGAAATGAAAATGGAAATGAAGAATTAGAGTAAAGAATAAATAGAATAAATGAAACTTTGTCTAAGTTCAGCATTTAATCAATAAAGTACGCGTATTTTTTTCTTTTCTTGAGATCTACACTTACAGAGTAGTTTGCCAGGGTGGAAGAATAGCTCCTCAGGACAAGGGGATATATACTCGTACCAGTAGATTTGAATATTAATTTTGAAGTACTCTTGCTACTACGAACGATGATTCGATTCATCGAATTTTCAAATGCGCTCAAGTGTAAGTAGAGATGTTGCCTAATCTGGAATAATGCAGATAGGTCTTGGTTAAAGAGCTGATAGCTGGAATGTCATTATGAACGAGCGTTTGGGTGGAGGATGAAGAAGAGCTTCTAATGTTTAGTTCTTATGGGACACTGTAGTATTTTTTGGCTCAGTATTTAGTCCTATGGAAATTTCACATGCTTGAGAAAAAGTTGCACTCATTCCTGGTACATTTTCGATTGATTTGATTTTCACGTTGGTCTTCTAAGACCTAAAGAAACAGTTCTCTTACAGCTCGAGTCGTAACTTTTATTTTTATAGCCTTTAGCCTATGAGAATTGGTTTTCTCGTATTAACATACGGTTCTCTTAGAAATGTTTTAAGTGTTCGACGAGTACTTAACAGGATGAGCCAGGTATTCACTTAATGGTTGACGATTGAGAGCAGTTCCGTGAATCTGTTGGAAAAGATGTTTAGATAATAGAAAATTCTGTCCAAATTCCGATCGTGCTTATCGTATTGTCGAAAACCTAATAGGTCCTTATAAATAGATTGGTTTTTTGACTTTAATGCAGATCTTGATAAAATTCAGAAAATTCCAATTAACATTCACCATCTCATCAGCACTATTAAGACCACATATGAGAGTATCTACGGTGATGTGTTATATGTATAGAGCCACTTTATGTCATTTCGGTAAAACCCGTTCACATTACAGGATAACAATGAGGAACATTCGTTTCTGCATAAAATAATAGAAGAAGAAATAGAACTGCCCTGGAAGGCAGTGTAATTTTGAAAGTCATGAGAAGGTAGCAGTAGATCAGGAAAGTGAAAATCAAGGAGGATACGAAAATATCTGAAGTCACGTCAAGACCATTAGGTTCAAGTCAAGGTTACGAAGAAATCCGCAACGAACAAAACATGCAAAGAAAGAACAGTGATAATGCGAAGAAGTCTACGGAAATCCAAACACTGCAGGTCCTAGTGGTGGTCAGAAAAGAGAACTTGTTCATAATAACAATCTTAGGTAGCCTTAGGTAGGTTTAGTGGAGAACGTGGAAAGACTTCTGATGACTGGGTTAAAGATTTTGAAAATGTGTCCGATATTTCTGGGTGCCTTTACGTTTGAAGATTACTTTTAGGGGCTGCTCGACTGGCTCCGGGAGATTTCGGACATTTGTCGGCAAATTTCTTTCAAAAAATTAAAGATGCATCTAGGGTTAACAATCTCAGTCCCCCAGGCATTAGTTGTGAAGGTGTTCGTTAAGGGAAATTAATTTCAAGACCTGGTTAACATATGTAGTGACATAACAATTGCAGGAGAGAGCGTACAAATGGATCTAGGCATACAAAACATGGAATATGACGGAATTTCAGTGGCAGGTTTTGGTGATCGAAATAAGCTTACCCTTGATTGCGAACCCTTATTGAAAATCAGATCGAAGTTTGGCTTGAACGTGAAATTTTTCTGGGTACAAATTTTATTATGCTCGTGAGCTTATTGACTGAGAATGGAGTACCAACAGGTGGGAACAGAAAACCCATTACCTAGAATCAAACTCATAAAGATAAATTTAGAATCTGAATCTCTTCAGGAGAACTTGAATACTATATTGGATACTGATGTGAAAAAGAAAGTACAACAACTCATTTCAGGGTACGAGCCAAGACAACCAAGTGAGTCGTCTGTTACTATGAATATCACTTTGGACGTTGAAAAACCAATATATCAGAGACCTAGGCGATTGCCTCTGCTGAGAAAAGAATTGTCGATTGTCAAATCCGAGAGTGGTTGCAACAAGGCATAGTCCAGCAAAGCAATTCGATTTTCGCCAGTGCAATTGTTCTCGTTAAAAAAAAGGATGGTTCGATGCGCTTGTGTATTCAGTCAGATTAATCGGCACATCATTAGGAATAGATACCCTCTGGCAAACATTGAAGAAATTCTGCAACATTTTTTTCACATCGACATCGAAAAGTAAAGTACAATAGAAAGTTTACAGCCTTTGTTACGTCCGATGGACACTACGACTTCACTAAGGTTACCTTTGGGCGTTGCAATTCCCCGGCAGAGTTCCAAAAATTAAATAATACAATATTTAGGGAGCTTATAAGAAGAAGAATTGGGATTACATGGATGACTTAGTTATTGCTTCATCAACGGGTTAATATATGTTAAGTAAATTGAAGGAAGTGGTGGATCTCTCTAGCGCCCATGGTGTTGTTATAAATTGGAATGAATGTGTTTTTTTTTATAGAATACGTAACATTTCTTGGACATGTCATAAAGGACGTTACACTCAGGCCTTGCCAAAAGAAGATCCTTGCCATTAGCTATCCATTAGCTGGGTAGTTCCTAAAAATAATAAAGGTGCAATGCAGTTCCTGGGCCTAACAGGTTACTTTCGAAAATTTATTTCCGGATATGCAGCTATAGCGAAGCCACTTTCGTATTTAACGGAAAAAGCTCATAGTTTTCTGTGGGGTCCCTCAGAAGCTACTGCTTTTAACCGTCTCAAAGAGATATTGTACTGCGATCCAGTCATAAAATTTTTCAATCCTAATTTCCCAAAACATGTGCATACAGCTGTGAGCAAGGACAGCTATTAGGCGGTGCTTCTTCAAAAGCATGATGACGGAGCGTATCATAACGTACTTTACTTAAGCTTCAAGACAACACCAACCGATGAGATATCCACGACTTAGATGTTCTATCCATCGTAAGGGATTTAAAGTGCTTACGTATTTATCTGCTTGGTTTAAAATTTCGAATCTACTCAGGTTGCAAGGGTTCAAATTGACAATGGCACAGAAAGTTCGCCATTGGGCTCTACAGCTAGAAGAATATGATTGTGATGTCCAACACCGACCTGGGTCAGTGATACGGTATGCAGACGTTACATAACAGCCGTTTTAGCGATTAAAGATGGTTCACTATAACTCGTGAAGAAATCCCAAGCAAACGATGAAGCGTGCAAAGGAATAGCAGTGATTGTCGATTAAAGGGAGTATAAAGACAAGGTAATTTTGGAAGTACAAAAGTGAAAAACATCATCAAGCAGGACCCTAATTTGTCTAAGCATGTAACCGAGGTAACTAGAATTGCTTGCATTCTATACCCCAAACAAATGTAGAAAAAAGGATTTGTTTCCTTTTTGTTTCCATTTCGATAAAATGGACCAGTCCTTACACACGTACCACCTGGACCACTTAGGAAACCTTCCACTACAAAAAGTTATCAATTATTATTGGTTGTTGTAGATGCTTTCATAAAATTTGCATAGATCTATCCCGCGAAAAATACTATGACGGAGATCGTGCTGCAGCGATTTGAGCTTCAGGCAGATATTTTCGCAAATCGTCACTGGTTTGTCTCAGATAGGGGATCAGCGTTCACTGCAAATTCCTTTAGACGCTATTGTTCGTCGCGCGATATTACATATCGTCTAATAACAACTGGCATTACTTGTGGGAAAGGTCAGGTAGAAAGACTGAACCGAGTTATAATCCAAGTTCTGACCGAGCTTAATTTAGAAGACCCCTTAAAATGGTACGGGCACATTTAACGAGTACAGAAAGCTATTAACTCAACTCCTTCCAGACGCACCAGCAGGACTCCATTTGAACTTCTTCTAGTGGTGATGATATTTAACGAAAATGATTTGAAATTGAAAGGCGTGATATAATCGGGACATACATATCAAAACTGAAAGATGAAAGAGAATAGATAAGAAAACAGTAAAAAATCGGAAACAAAAAATTAAAGCAGGGAAAAAACTTTTTGATAGAAGAAGAAAATAAGGAACGAAAAACAACTTAGGAGATTTAGTGGCTACGCCAAAGACGCAGTTCAATTCAGAACAAAAAATTGATTCCAAACACCTAGGTCCTTATGAAGTCATAAAATTCTGCCCATTCGAGTTGGCTATTCTTTATTCTTGGTGTAAGAAGCGGTTGTCTTGCAATCCGGTAGGCAAACAAACCGTCTTTATTAAGCCGTATTTGAACTGTTGTTACAATATCTTTTATCTCTCCTTACTTGTGGTGCAGTAACGAACTGGTTCCTCAAAGTTGTCCTCTTTATATGGTAGTATTCTTAGAGTAGTGCATCTTTTTCGACCGCTTACACACTTTACCGCTCAAAAACACCACTTTCCTTGTACTTTTTTAAAAATCTTCTTTTCGTTGACTCGATGAATCCTAATCGAGGAGAAATTTTTCTGATCACTTCACCTTCATCATTAAAAGCAAGGATAAGACTCTTTTCAAATTTTGTAAACTGCCTCCTGTTCATCGCGCACTTTTCACTTTACAATCAAAAAGCTGTTAAAAAATCAAAATAAAATAACTGCTAATCTTTATTACTCGATAATAAAAGGGTATTTCCAGTTCAATAAAAAAAAAGAAACAGAACAGGTTCAAGTCAAAATGTTCTTTTTTAGTTGAGTGCGGCTTTTTTATTGCATCTTAGTATATATTTTATATAAAACCATATCAATTACCAAACTCTGGAGAGCCACTTTGGTATGAGCAAATTCTTTAAGTTGCTACTTTTAAAGCTCTGTTTATATTCCTATAAGGAATATAGAACAAAATAATTAAATAAAAATATTGGAGTTTCGAATTAAATCACGAATTTTAGTATTTGTAGATGCAGTGCGCCGTGCAGAAAAATTTGAAACGTCCCTATCATATTGTACTTGTTAAAATACTTGGTCAATTGGCACGCAATAGCTACACGAAAATTACCATAAATGACCCAAATATTGGGCTACTTGGAATTAATAGCTCAGCTTGAATAATCACAATTTTTTGCCAAACATCATCATGAGCGCATTTCGAATTGGCTAGCTTTGTTAATAGACAGAATAGCCGCTACTATGGCACTGAATATTCCCGATTAATATAACAACGACCTTTTCATCCTTGTAGGTATGCTGTATGCTGCTGCGCCATGTATCATGTCATATCATTTGGAGATATTTATTTGAGGTTGCTAAGAGCAACGCTGCACGACTTACTGGTGATCGCAGTAATAATACTCGTATGTTGGAAATATTTTGTGCACCTGAATTTTATCAATTAGCTCTACACCACATGCGGTTTCAACTATACCTTGCTACATAACACGCAGCTGGTGCCACGATGCAAACTCTGTGGAAAATTTTTCTCGAACGGCTAATGCCTACATTCTCCCCTCTAAGAGTACTTGACGGCATACCAACAAACCAACTACAGAAGTTTCCGAAGTAATAGCAGAAATAAGCTTATAAATACTTAAAAAAGCTTCAACTGAAATGTACAATAAAATACATTTTTTTTAACTTTTTCCTTTGGCTCTTTTATTTCTTTGAGAAAAAATGGAATGAGGTAACTTCTCTTCTCAACATTTGGTAGTAAAAAGACAACCCTGAGGTATTTTATAAGATTTATTCACAACATCAAAAAGCGATAGGCGGATCATAAAATGTAGCGATTTATATGAAGGTTTTTAATGTACATCTATTACAATGAAGTGTATAATAATGTATAACATTTAACTCTGTCAATAACCCTAAATAGCAATCACTATTGTTGCTTGTCAATTCCACAGTCCTCTCTGGTGATATTCCAAGTCCTTGTTCAGCCCCGTAAACCATGATGAAGATGATGATGATGTTCATTGACTAAAATTAGATGTGCAAACGTTAAAATTTCAAAACTTTCAATTAACGTTGAACTTTGTAAAACAAAATGTATAACAGCACTAACCCTTGTGCAAAAGTGGGGTAGCTCAAAAAAAAAAAACAAACAAATAGAAGGGTAGAACCACAAAAACTAGAAGCACATCCTGTCGAAACCGAAAAGCACCATCCATTTAAACTACTAGTAGCTGGCCTAACTTGACTGACTGTCTGACTGACAGCCCTACCCTTTTGGTCAATGTTGAGTACTCGGTACTCTTGGTATGGTAGTTCCTTTCCATTTATAGTCCCAGTTGGGTTTAGATCTGGACTGAGATCAGAATAGGGCCACCCCTATGTAAAAGTAGGCACAATCGACCAAAAACAGGCACATGCCGGCTTTTTGTAACGTCCCCGTTGTTGAATTTAGTTTCTTTTTCCCCCTTTTTACGTTTTTTTTTAGTTCTTCTTTATTTGCGGGGGGTTTAAACCCCCCAAGAGTAACATTGTAATAACAAACAAATGGTATGTACGAACAAGAAATTACAAGAGAGACAGAAAGAATTGAACAGAATAAAAAGAGCAGAAAAAAAAATTAAAATCGATTTCGACATGAATGTACAATGTAATAGAGAGCAAGATTGTGCGGTTTTCATTGTTCTGCTTTGGCTACTGTTGATGTTTTTTTGCTTAATTTTTTTTTTCTAAAAAACAATATAAAAAAAAGGAAAATCGATTTCCCTTTAATAATAAACGCGCAATCGAAGGCAATTTATCTGAGCGCTCAGCAAACACCAAATGAATTTATGGAATTCAATTTTAGATATCTCTCCATCCGCGCGCCACCCTCTTCCGTCGTCGTTTTGAATTAATTAATGGATAGCCGTTACATTTGTTATACACATTCCGATGCAATACATTTGAGTTCGAGTGTAGTACAGGGTGCACCAAAACATAAAAATAAAAAATAAAAAATCAAACTGTACGTACTCTAGTAGTTATTATAATTGATGATGATTTCATGCGCATATAGAGGTCGTGTTACACATTGTTCATGTCTAGGCGCACATTGTGTACCGGGCCGACACCAAATCTCAAACAATTTGTATCCTGGTAAGCATATTACGACGAACTTGGCGTTGTCTTTTTTTTTAAATACAATTTTTTGTTCGGGCTTATACTAAGAATGGAGAACCGGTAAATGGGATGCAAATGTGAAATGTAAAAAAGGGGTTTTTTGGTGAAACTGAAAATTAAAGAAAAAAAGCGGGAAAAACAGGCAAAATAATCATGGAATCCGTAGCACTTGTGGAAGACCGCATGGGCGACGGACAAATGAAAATTTAATGTTTTGACAAATGGATACACCAAATGGTTGCGATTACTGAAAGCTGGTGCTGCTCCATCGCAGACTATGTCTATTTCCAGGAACTATAGCAGCAGGTGGGGACCACAACAAAGGACTCAGTCGTAAAGGGGATTTTATGAATTTACTAGGTAAAGTCCGAGGTGGTCGCAACAAAATAGGAGTACAGTAAAATTGCATCTACAAAATATACTCTGGTATGGGGAGGTAACGAGTTTCTGTAATTGGATGACTAACGGACATTTGCATTCATTAAAAGTTCAATAACCATAAATCTGCTGCATGCATGCCTTTAAATTCATTTCATTCGCTTGGATTGATGTCATATAGGTAATTTACGTATTGATCGAGAATAATTAATAAGATGAGCTATTTTCCAAATATAGCTTTCCAGTATTCTGTGGCATTCTAGTGACTGTTTTTATTGTAAAGTTATTGTAAGAGTATTTAATATACTGTATAATAGCGAATGATCTCAAAACTAAATGTAAGTCATACCAATTCTAGGATCTGTTAAGGCAACTAGATATGTAAATGTGAATCAAACCTAAGAACGAGAGGTTGACAACTTTATCGACCACTAACGAGTGAGAAGTTTACTTAACTTTAAGAACACTCTAACAACCCAAATAGCTCATTTCAAGTAAATGCTTTCACATTACAGTCAAAAAATTATCCGTATCGGAAGACTAGACTTATCTGCTGATATATTAGATGGTGCAAATGCAAGTGTATGTATGAACCTTAGGAAATATTTTTCCTGCTTGCCATGAGACATAAACAATTTAATTGAAATAAGAAATAAAAAAATTATTAAATAGAAATTGCAGCGTTCTAGACAGATTGTGTTTAGAGGGTAAACTAAAAAAAACTTAACAAAATCATAAAATCAGAAATTCTTAAGCATAGAAATACGGAATGAAACATTAAACTGAATTCTCTCACAAAGGTTACCAAAAAGAAAATTAATACACTTCACTCTCTTGGATTTATTAATGGTTTTTTGAACCTCAAATGAAGAGAAAGCTGATCAGCTTTGAAAATTGTTTGCTAGATGATATGATCCACATCATATCAACTTTAAAAATTGGTAAATCATCCAGCTTTGACCGGATTAAAAATATGTATTTACAAATATTTTCCGTAGAGAGCATTCGAATTCATTACACTGATTCTAAACGCATGCCTTAAATTACAGTATTTCCCGTACTGCTGGAAATAAGCCAAACTGATAGCTATTCTAAAGCCCGGAAAACATAATAGCAATCCCAGCTTGTATAGGCCTGTAAGTCTGATTAACTCATTAAAGAAAAGTCTTGGAAAAGGCAATTAAAGAAAGACTTAGCTCATATATTGAAAGTCATAGCATTTTACCCAATAAACAGTTTGGATTCGAAAGATGTCATAGCACCAATCTTTAGCACGAGAGTTGTGGTATTGGACACGGAAAAAGCCTTTGACTCAGTATAGCATAGCGACCTTCTATTTAAGATGATGACATTTAATACTCCAATATAAGTTAATAAAATAACTAAAAGAACCTTTCGAGTGCGCATTCATATAAGCGCTGCATCTGTCATAGGACCAATGCTTTGTAATTGATTTACAGCAGGCTTTTCCAAATCTACAAAACTACGAACCTTCTACATTTGCTGATGATACAGAATTATATTCAAAGCATGAGTTTGGTTTAGCTTTTGAATTGAATTTTCAATCCGCTCTGAAAGTAATAACTCAGTCTTATTGGAACCACAGCCCGGATATATCAATGTTGTCGAGCTCTGACTATAGGAAGTCGATTAACATCGCTCTGTATCTGAGACAATTGTCGGTAACGGTGTCTCCTTCCTCATTTCGAAAGAAATAAGATCCGATGATGTCGCCATGTCATAAACCGCACCAAACGGTCAATCTTTGTGGATGCATTGATGCTTGGCCGAATACTTGTATATTGTGTTCGCTACAATAACGGCACATTGTTTGTTGACATAGCCGCTGTGCCAAAAATGGGCATCGTCCGAGAAGATGATTTCTTGGCTAAAATCCGGTCAACATTTCCAGCGCCCATCCTTATATGGAGATTGGCCCAAATCCAACAGCAAAATAAGCCAGATTGACTTTCTGACGATGCTCAATTCAGCTGATCGGCGCCGAATCGACATTTCTGGGTCCTCTTCGATAATGGCCGCATCAATATCTGTCTCACGCTCAAATTGCCTGCATACTGAAGCCATGATTACGAATGACCTCATGACGAAATTCACGTTGCGTATTTACAACTGATAATTTCGATAATATTTTTTTAATTATTTCCGCACTTTCGGCAAGTGTAAAACGATGTATGATGAAATGGATGTCATTGGATGTCAAAGTTATGACAGCTGCTGAAACGTAACAGTTGTAAAAACTATCTGGTCGCCGTTATTGTTTAAAGTAATATTTCAAGCAATTTTTTTATATGCTGCATCAGCGTAGGGATATTGTGGAAAATCTCATACCAAAAACTACGGATAAGTCAAAATAAATTCCCTAAGTTGTTACTTAAGCTTTTGTAGGGTTAGCTACAAGTTACTTATTTTCTTTATTTGTTAAATAAATAACTAATTTAACTAATTTAATTAATAATAAATTTTTCATTTTTTTTTATAATGAGCGCGCGCTGATTTGTGTACCGTTAAAATGTTTGTACACAGCGTGGGCGAAGGAAATTTAGGGAGGATGCCGATATACATTGTTGTTAAATGTTTGCAAGTTATAACTACCAGGAAATAGAGAGCTCGGCAGGGCATTCCAAAAGCGAGTTGTACGGCATAGGAACGAATCATGATATTTAGAGTACGTCCGAAAATGGGCTTGAGGTGAGCATTCATAGCGAGACGGGTGTTACGGCTGAAAGTTTGAATGGGCGGTATGCTACTAGCGATTTCTATGGAGTGGTGGAAATAGCACCAAGAAACAAAGTGAGACAGGAGAGATTATTGATTGATTTATTTTGTTTGTTTATTTATTTATTTATTCATATATTTATTTTTATGAGCTAGGCGTTCTTCCACGTGAACACGTTTTTCAAAAAAAGATCTATCGTTTAAGTTTTCACGAATCACATATTCGACCACTTTTCTATGACCCTATAAACATACAGCTAGTACCTTCAGTACATTATTGATGTGTGCATTAAGTGTTGCCATTCTTGCCTTCTTTGGCTGCCTCGTCGTGGCAGGAAGACATTAGAGTAAAGTTCCTTAGGGTCTGATATTATCCGAGATGAGAAGTCGGTCTAGGCGCCAACGACGTCCATTTCAGGCGTTAAATCACTAAACCATATGGAAGTGTCCCCAATAATTTCATTCCAGGCGGTACGGGCAATAATGTCAATCCATCATTGGTCTTCTCGAATTCTAAGGCCCCAACTTATCTAACAAAAAAAAACTCTCGTCGATTTAAGCTTCTTCTTCGCAGGAGTTGCTGGATCCTTCAATTCTGATGACGATCATGAGAAAAGTTAGGTGGTTGGGCAGAGTGCTGTTTTTGGTAGCTTGTCTCGGAAGCCGAAAAGGTCGAATGGGATCCAGAACTGGCACAGTATGAAGGCCTACCATCTAAGAGGCTGTTGAAGAGGAGAAGATGTGACGCAAACGCAGAGATCGATTAATCTGAAACTGCATCGCTGTCTGAAACAAGTACAAGATGGATTTTTCCGCAGGAAGAGACAACAAGGTCTGCTGGGTAAGGGTCGTAGATCTGGTCGACGGTAGCCGGCCAAATTAACCCTAAAAAACAACCCTGATCGTGGCTTTCCCGCAACCAGTAAAAGTTGCAGCTTGAAAACCAACCTACAAGAAAACCCGGAAATGTCTTACCAATAAGAATGACGCTACTACCTCTCTGATGATCCAAATTAGAAAGGCTGGCAATGACAACAGTCTTAACAATGCCGAGGGAAAACATAGTGATGATCAACTGTAGGAGCTAGCTAAGGCAAGAATTTTTGCATTCAAACAGAATATAAATTGCGATATGAAATACAGAACTCTCAGCGCAGCTGAATGGCTAATCACAGCTATTTTGAAAAGCCCCCCGAAAACAAAAACTTTGCCTTCGACATAGCTTTCATAAGTTCTCATAGCCCTATTTGCAATTTGTTAAAACTAATATCCAATATATTTCCAAGTGAGTGTACACAAAATATGATTTTCCCAGAACTTAACGTTTATTAACTTTAACTTATACGTACATATATACTTTAATTCCATTTCAATATTCCAAGACTGCTAGTGTATTCCTATATAGAAAGCTTTAATCCATATGGGAACCATGTATATGAAATAAATGCATTTGTAGTTTCGGATGATTCATGGTGTGACACATTTATATGCCAAATGATCGGATAGACTGAGAACTCTCCTTTTTGAGGCAAATTCACTCTTAATATCTAAACTTGATTAATTTTGCAACAAAGAGTTTGCTGGTGCAGACATAAGGAGAATTGAACAATTTGTTCTTACGTCGGCTTATTTTCTCGGTACTACTGCTGCAGGCCGACCGAATTCATTGAATAGATAGTGTGATTGGAAGAAGATGGCACTTATTATTCATATCCTGTGATACTTATGCTCAGAACATATTTTGGGGCAGTAGCCAACGAGACTTGGGAGGCAACCATCACCCTGCACTTCATAATATAGTTGACCAGATACAAAAATTAGCCAGCAAATAATCGACTTTACGCTATCCAACCAGTGCACTAAGAGGATTACCGACTTACCCCGAGGATTGGGGTGGGCGTGGTGTAGTGGTACTAGCAATCGCTTCTCACTCTGAGGGTCCAAGGTTCGAATCCTGCTCATGGCATGTCAGTTTTTCATTTGTGTAATTGGGACTCAGACAGAAAAATTCTGCGTGTGAAGGCATAACACTGACACGTAGATTTGGCTGTTGTGGAGTTTCAACCACAAAAAACTAGTGCGAATTATAACTTCGAATCACTCTGAGTGAAGAAAAAACTCTCCGTCCTATTCGGACTCACACCCCTGGAGAGCTAATATCGAAACCAAATACACCTGAGTTTCAAACCACTACAAACCAATTTTCCTTTCTCCTCCTCCTACTTTTCCACCCGCGCCCGGGCAACAGTAAAAGGGTATCTAATCCCTTAGGCGCGCGTAAATTATATAAAAAAAAAAAGTATTACCGCAGATTTATTTCGAAATAAGAATCATATGCGAGTTCTCGGCATTGTGGATAGCTAAATTGGCATACATACCGAATCCATGACGAACAGTTAGAGTATCCTTTATATAGAAAATCTGAAGAGTTCAGAGCTTCCTTCATGATGGTGAGCATGGAGCTAGTAGTCGAGTTTCATGTGTGTAAAACTGCCTACCATGACCTTCCCAAGTAGTTTTCGACAGTAAGTTCAGTTTATCGTTCTACATCTCCATGAAAAGACCAATAATTTCTTATGCCTCGACTGTCTGGAGGTACAAGGTTTCACGGAAAACACGCCACTGCTGCCTTAGCACAACACCAAGGAACAGTCTGTCTAGACTATCTGAATGATTACCCTAGCAGAGACCCACTTTATGTTCATATCATGGGCTGCATTTCCCAAACCGTATGTCTTTTAATTTAATTCTACGATCTCCTGATTGCATCACTTTGAGTTTATAGGACTAGATCCTATAAGAAAATAATACAGAAAACAATTTATGGGTCACGACACTGCTCCATTATCATCTCAGTTTCGAAATTGTGGTCTGATCCCGAATAACCCTAGCTTCGGGTACGATAAAGTATTAATGTTGCCACAGAATTGTCCAGATTTGAATGACCTGATACTTGCCGAGATGCAAAGGGATTGCGCACCTTAAACTCCTCTTCACTCCCATCACTTACAGGCAATGTTTTGTTGATTCTCTATTATTAAAATTAAAAAAATCATGAAAATCTAAATGAAATATTTGTACGTTCTTATTTCAGTGCAAACAAGGGTCCTATGGCCACATTAACTACAAAAATGTATCAAGATTATTGAAGTTACTATTATAGCAGTACCTCTTCATTAACTTAAGATTAACTCCGCCTGGCTTTTGAATTGAACTAAGCATATTCAGTGCAAGTTATTACTGCTTCTACCTTCAAATGATCTTTATCCTCCCAGGTATAATAAAATACGATTCTGCTTTTGACAATTCCCAGGCACTCACAATGATCACTCGTTGATAACGTGACCTCTAGTCCGTCTGATATTGGAATTCTGTCCAAATTAGTTGAACTCTGACCTTTAGACATGTATGGATAAAATTTCACTTCCCAAAACTCAGGGGAACTTGTCAATAGAAGCCCGATTTACTGTCAATATACAGTGATTTACATAAATTCAACTAACATGTGCTGACCTTTAGTCTTTTCGCCTTGTCTTGTACGAAAAATAAATTTGTTTAAATGGACGAACATACTTTCCCCTAGTGAGAACTCCATCTCATCAGCATTCACCCCATCAACTTGATAATCATCATCAGCAACAGAATCAACATCAGTTTCTGAATCCATCTCTAAAATTCAGTCCATATGTAAATCTATACAACGACTAGCACATGCTTACTAACTAGACATTATTCCATTAGATAGGTTTCCACTATCCTTCCTTCGCCTTTCTATCTTTCTACTTTTTTGTTATTCCGAGATAAAAAAAAAACCGACTTCATCCCAACATAGGATCGTATCCAGTTTTAATCCTGGACACATGGAATGATGTGCTAGACACTCAAGAGCATCAGCAGCAGCACTAGCAATCATTAGAATCCTCGGAACCGGTGAAGTGAGGTGTTACGACCAGAAGCTGTGATGATGCAAAACAGCAACGCAACAACATTCGTATGGCATAGACAAGAGGGGAAACCCCAAACAAAATCCAACACAGTTATACAGTTGTCAGGATAATAATAGAATACCGGAGCCTAGTGGAGCATTTGAGAATAAACAGAAAGAGCAAAAGAGAGAGAAGACAAATAGAACAGAATAAAAAAGAAAAACAAAACTTTCAGATATATTTTTTCCTCTATTCGTATCTCTCTCGAGGTAGGCTGAAACGGAAATCTCCTTCAGAGCCATCCTTTACCACTTTTGGGGCAACACAGATGCGATGCACAGGAGTAGTAGTCGTCGTGCTTTAGATACCTATATGAAGGGGTCTTTGGGGGCGGCTGGAGGCTTTAGTGAAATGTGAAAGGATATGCCAAAAGCCACCCTTCCTAAACAGCAAAAAGAGAAAGGACCAACAATAACAACAACAACAGCAACAACAACAAAAACGACGATCCAGAGAATAAAAGCAGAATGTGTTCTCGGTACTCAGTTATAATGGGCGCGTCTAGGCGTGAGTCAGTTTTCAACTTTGGTGTTTGCTCTCTCCTTTAAGCGAAATTATTTGAATGCAAATAGCACATTTGCAAAATTTATAAACACACAGACATTCCATTCTATTTAATTTCCATTCATTCGTAATTGGGAGGCGGGCATAATGTTGGCAAACATAGAGAAACACCAACAGCAAAGAAAAAAATTGGCAAAATTGGACTAGCCGATATGACCGAGACGAGGAGGAAAATGGCCCGAGACTAGGGGAGCAATTATTGGCTAATTGGGAGGAAAATTGATACACCCGCATGTCGTCAATCAGATGATATTTCGAATGAATTTTTAGCGTCCCATATGTTGTAAAAAAGAATAGTTCTTATTTTTATCAGTTTTAAATTGGAGAAAATTGGTGTTTTTAGGTCGGGAAAAAAATTTCAATGGCAAAGTGCTTAGTGGTACAAGTGGGTGACAGAATAAAATCGACCTTTGCACTCAAGTAGCGCTACTTTAGGTGTTGATTCTAAGAAAAAATTCTTAAAATAAATATTGCTTTTGTCTTATAATTAATAGTAAAATTTCTTTGAACAATTTTATGTGCAAATGCAATAGGTTCTACTACTGTTTCGGGTTCCCAATTGCCGTCAAGTATATTATGAAGACAGAAGCGTCAACGTTTAAGGGGCACACCTAGTGTGAAATTTAAAAAAAAATCGATTTTTTTTATTCATATTATATCTTTAAGAATAACATACTAAAATTTTAAATCGATATCTCAAATAGTTTTTGAGTTACAGCCATTTGAAGAGTAACTGCTCGGTAGTTAATAGTTGTATTAGCATACGGGACGTACCTGAGGTATTGTTCGGAGTCTACCGTCTCTTCCTAATGGTTGCAACCGTTATAATATGACTCCAGTTTCTATTGTAGGCTTTCAGGTATACAGACATATATATGTATATACGAGGGGCGTTCAACATATTCTCGGTATTGGGGTGAAGCTGTGGTTGTATATATAAATTGACTTATTTATAAAGTAATACTACGTGTCAGTTTTAGTGCATTCATGTAAAATTTCATATAAATGTGATTATTAATTCGCGTTTTATCTCTAGTTAAACAGAATCATAATGGCAACTGAGACGATGATGGTGAAAATTGAGCATCGCGCTGTAATTACATTTCTCACTAAGCAAGGAAAAAGTCAAAAAACTATTCATGAAGAGATGGTGGCTGTTTACCAGGGTTCCGCACCTTCATTATCAACTGTGCAAAAGTGGTCAAGTGAGTTCAAGAGAGGCAGAGAGAGCATTGAAGACGACCCCCGCTCCGGCGCCCCGGCTACTGCTTGTACGGGAGAAAGCATCAAAGAAGTCGAAAAACTTATTCTTGAGGATGCCCGAATAAAGGTGAAAATGATGGCAGAGATCACCAAGCTTTCAATTGGTACCATTCACACCATTCTTCATGACCATCTTAACCTTTCAAAGGTCAGTGCAAGGTGGGTGCCACGAATGCTCACAGCGCCTCAGAAAAAAGTGAGAATCGCATGCTGTAGAGAGCTTTTGGAGATGTGTGGTGAGAACGCGGACGGTGTTATGGATCGAATTGTTACTGGGGACGAAACATGGGTACACCACTATGACCCTGAAAGCAAACAAGAGTCCATGCAGTGGCATAAAAAAGGAACAGACCCCCCGAAGAAGTTCAAAGTCACTCCGTCTGCCGGGAAGCTCATGGCCACTGTTTTTTGGGACTCAAAGGGAATCTTGCTCATTGAGTACAAAAAAAAAGGTGAAACCATCAACGCCACATCCTACGCTTCCACTTTGCATAATTTGCGGGAGGAAATTAAAAAGAAAAGACGGGGTAAACTCGCAGCGGGTGTGTTGCTTCTTCATGACAACGCTCCTGTTCACACGGCGCGAGTTTCCAAGGCTGCTGCGCGAGATTGTGGTTTCGAAGATATCCAACACCCACCCTATAGTCCAGACCTTGCCCCTAGTGATTATTTCCTGTTTCCGGATTTGAAAAAATGTCTTCGTGGAAAAAGATTTTCGGATGATGAAGAACTCAAGTCGGCAATAAATGGGTATTTTGCAGAGAAAGAGGAAATTTATTTTTTTGGATGTAACAAATGCATTGATGTTATTGGAGATTATATTGAAAAATAAAAACAATTTAAATTGAATTCGCATTTTCCTTCATATCGATACCGAGAATATATTGAACGCCCCTCGTATATGGGCCTGGAATAGCAGATTAGCTGTAAGTATGATTTTAATCCATTTATAACAGTGAAATCGATCATTTTATCTTTAAACGCGTTTTTCTCGAAACAGCATTTTTCAAATTTGCTGCAGTTATAACTCGGAGACAAATGATCCGATCACCATCAAATTTTTTCTGTATGTTCTGTATATAGTTCTCCATACAATGACCTACCAATTTTTTGGCAATTTTGGTAGGTCAAAAACGACCAAAATTTTGGGTAAAATTCAACTTTTTTTTTAAAAACGCCGCCATTTTGTCAATTTTTGATTTTTTTTTTTTTCGATCGTAGGTCATTGTACGGACAATATCTTCTAGTTTAACGAGATTTGTTTTTTTTTTATATTTCATCGACGGAGAAGGCCCGAAACACTGCAACAGTGGAGGACCTTTTTTTTAGCGACGTCGGAGATAGCGTGTATTTGGAACAATATTTAATGTTTTTCTTAAAAAATTTTAGTGTGTATTCTTAAAATATGTATAAATATATCCTTAAAATTTTAAAACAATTGATACAGTAGTTTTTTTTTTTAAATTCCCAAAAATGGCTTTTTTTTTAGGCTGTCACGCTAGGTGTGCCCCTTACGCCTCAGATCATCAACTCCTACCGTTATCTCCACATAGTGAAGCCTGAGAGCCTAGTACATTTAATGGAAGGAAGAGTGCCTTTGAACCGAGCACTCACCTGAATCATTAGTTACACTTACGAGTAGCTATTAGATATTCTTAGTCGACATCATAAGAAACTCAACATTGGAGTATAGCAGCCCAGTCGTTACCGTTAATTAGGCACAAAAAAAAATTGCTAAAG
Organism: Volucella bombylans; assembly: GCA_949129095.1. Classification (NCBI taxonomy): domain Eukaryota; kingdom Metazoa; phylum Arthropoda; class Insecta; order Diptera; family Syrphidae; genus Volucella; species Volucella bombylans. The sequence continues at coordinate 18,331,674 of OX422142.1, read as the reverse complement.
ACAATTTCAAACAACCAAATATCGATAATGTACGTGAATGTCTTGCTAACGAGTCCTATTCTATAGGTAATGGACATAAAAACATCATTTATAAAGGTAAGCGTAAATCCATCCAGCAGATACTCCAAAAATGGCATTTGTCACACAAGATAGCATGTATGATTTTTTGAGACTGCCCTTTGCACTAAAAACCATGGAAATGATCATGAAAATCACTATCTTCGAGTCAAAAAATACCATAAATTACATAGGCAACTTGGTACAGCCAGTAGCTAATAGCTAGTCTGCTTCTGCAGCCTTCTAAGATGCTCTTATTCATATAATAAAATCAGGTTAACTTTTTACGGAAGAAATTTCCTATTTAGGTTGTGAAATTCAAAACTAAAACGGATGCAAAGTCCTTCCTTGCCTTCGCTTCCCACTACAAAATATTAATAAAAGACTTTTCAAAAATAGCCCTACCAAATCGAAATGCTCTCAATACAATGCGGTTCGCGTAGCCAAAAGAGGCTGATAAAGCAGCAAAACTGATGAAAGAGAAGCTAAAGTCGGCTAATATATATTTGCGCTTTCAGCACGATTGTGCCACCAGGCTAAAAGCTACACTAATATAAATAACCTCAAAATGTGGTCATTGACTTAAACAATTCACAATCATCACAAAAACTGAAAACCGCCGTTCATGCATCTTGATAAAACGTTTTCAAAACTATCACTATGCTACCATTGGTTATCTAGGTAAAAGGACTGCATGCAATTTACTTCATCATGCCACATCAATCGACAGCACAACAAAAGAACTTCAAAACGCATAGGACTATTAAAGCCAAGACACATTTCAGATTGATCATTCGATCCATATCCATTGATCGCTGCTGCTTTCCGAAGGATACTTGAGGCATGAAATATGCATTGCAAGTATGTTATTAATAATAGATCACAGTACTAGGATTCTAATTAGAAAAATACCACCTGGCTTAAGCAGTAGACATGTCTTCCAAATGATAGAAAACTACACCACCAATGTAAGTGGGCTTCCACAACTCAATACAACTCATCATCAATCGCGATGTAAGATTTCTACAATACGAGAAGTTTAACATCAATGTGAAACCGTCTCTTCATATTGGCAGGAGTCAAATGCTTTAAAAACATGCAGTAAAAACAAATACACCAATTCTAAAAAAGTACGTGGCCGAGAGCAATCACGTCAGGAATTGATCGAACCTCTAATAATCCAATCCATCAATTCAATGCAATATCCTCTTCAACAATCTTCGTTTTATCTACTCCACAGTTTTGAACCAAAACTTCGAGGTGAAGTCTTTCTGGGGGAGGTCGACTACAACCCTTCCAGAAGTCAACAAATTCAACAACTTCTACTATACGGTGAAGATTTCCAAAAAAAAAAAAACTAAATACTTCTCAGCTGTACCAGAAAGGCCATATGGATACACACAAACGGGAATCAAAACTCCAGAGCGAACACCTGGTCCTAGCCCATACTCCCGTCAAGTCCAATAAGTTCAGTCTCTAATATGAAACCCAACCAGATTCAATATCGGAATTTCTTCATGACAACATCGACATTACCAGAACTGTTCCCACAGGACAAATTTAATTATTAACATATGCGCACAAAGGCACGCGGGAGAGAGAGACTTGAAAGTACTCTAACTTCTTAAGGCAGAGATGGCAGTTGGGGCAATGTAATTTACTCCTTTTTCTGACTAGTTATTTCATAAATTGTTAATTTCCTATTTAACCGGGCCTCAATAAAGTCTCATAGTATATCCAAACGTTGTGGCACGTCACTAATGGCTGCTGTCATTCATAAGGACAGGGGAAGAATCCTATGAACTGATAAGCGGCGGAGCCCATGAATCTAGTCAGTTCTAGAATCTTAGTACTTCCTTAGACCAGTTATAAAAGAAGCTCCATGGTTGTTTTGAGACCCTGAAGTAGGAGTTTAGGAGTAGCCTTCTTAAAGGGTTTTATTAAGAACCTGGATCTCCAGGTTGGGAGTTGTGCAACAGCTGACGGCTACAATGTTGACGGCTATAGTAAACTCTTATAGAGGATACGGACTACCACATTAGAGACGAATTCTATGACCTCGTAGCCAAACATACCTCAATGCCCCGGCTGTAATACCAAAATTGTGCTAAGACATCTTAACGGAAGGCTAGCTATAGAAGCTCTCTTGGAGCGGGTAATCGGACAACACAGAGTGTATAACACATTGTCCGACAATAGACTCTACATTTCAACATCTATAATTCTGGATGTCCGAACTTTCCGTGGAGCCAACAATAACTCGGATTATCACCTTCTTGTAGTCAGGGTATCAATACAGATATTACAGCCATAGAAGAGTCAAGTAAGACTATCAAAGTTCGAAGTTAGATAGCTTCAATCGCAAGAAATAGATCCAATGTTGTCAATGAGCCATCAGAGAAACTGGTTCTGACTTGATGTAGCCGAATAAGTCTTCTAAGCATCGAATATAAAATCGTTCGGCCGTATTATGTGAGCATCTGAAACCATTCATAAGCAACCCGGTTGGTTCATATCAGTCTGATTTTAGACCTGAAAAGTCCATGATCAATAAAATGTTTACAATACGAGAGATCTTGAAAAAGACCCGAGAATTTCAAATCGAAACAGGATATTTATTTGTCAACTTCAAACTCGCATATAGCAGAGTAGATAAGGATGCCATTTCTAGTTCGTCGCCCGAACCAAACTCGACCGATTGCGCAGGATGACTGCGAATTCAAGATCGGTTATGGGGAAACCGAGACCTTCAATGCGAAAAAATGTTTTAGACAGGACCACGCACTGTCATGCGACTTCCTTAACAAGATCGCAAACAAACACCAAAGGTACTGTGTTTTTCTAACAGAACAGTTTTTCTAAGTAATCCTGCATTATACTCGTTCATGCTGTTATCAGAAATTTATGCATTAGATGTAAGTAGGTTAAGATTTATTTTTAGGTAGATTGTAGGCTTTTAGTTTTAAGTTTTATAAAAAATTAGAAAAAGTCCAGACACTAAGTTTTTTTCATTAAAATATATTTTCTTAGTTTAATTATTAATAAATGTAAAAATAAAAATAAAACTAGACTGTAAGATTCGTCGAAAGACATAGTTTAAGTGTTGGGATTAACTTAGACTGCCCGCATGGGGCCAGTAAGTTAGAATAAGATTATTTGTAAATTATTTAAGCTAATTTTTAAGCATTTTTTTGTCTAGCATGCAAGAGTAATTTAAGTATATAAATAAAAATGCATTTAAACTGAAAAAATGAACTGCTGTTATCCGAAATGAACGTCATTGTTAGCAGTTATAACTTTGAGGTAATTAAGGACTTTGTGTACCTTGGCTCCGAAGTTACTAGCAGTAATGAAACCAAGCGCAGAAATCTGACGCAGAATTACACTTATCAATTTACTGCGGTTGTAAAAAAAAATCAGCGAGATTACAGAAAGTTCATTGCAAAAGGGTGATATCATAGAGGGCCATGCAACAAGAAGTGCTATTCCCAATTGTGCACAATTTTTGACCCGTCGCTACTCAGCTATTATTGCTATGACTTTGATAAGCAAACACTAAGAAGTTTTTAAACATATATCGATATATACTCGCACAATGTGTTGAAATAGTGAAAATTCACTACAAAACCGGTGAAAGCATCGCGAAAACGTTTCGTAAAGTTAGTACTATCTTGGTCATCATCAAGCGCCCTCTCGCACAGGTATGATGAATTTAATCGATAATTTTAAACGTACCGAATAGGTTAGTGATACGAAGACTCCTACTCGTGTTCGTCCGACAAGGTTAGCTGAAATTATCGCCGCCGTATCTAAGAGTGTGACTGAAAACCCACGTATATCTATTTCGAGACGATCACAGGAATTGGGCCTATTCGCAATCTCTTTGCACGGCATTTTGCATAGAGATTTTGGCTTACTTGCTTATAAGTTCCGGTTGACACAAGAATTGAAGAACAACGTCGTACTTTCACTGATTGGGCTCCGGAAATGAATAAACAAGATAATGATTTTGACGAAATTATTCCAAGTGATAAGGCTCATTTCCATTTGTCTGGATACGTAAAGAAGTAAAACGCGTCTGGAACTCCAAAAACGCAAAAGGAAATAGTGGTAAAACTTCTCCATCCGCAACGATTTTGATGGGGTTTTTGGGCTGACGGTGTCATTAGGCCACATTTTTCGAAAATTATGCTGGTGCGACCGTTTCAGTGAATGAATTGTGTAACCGAACCATGCTGACTGGTATTTTTTTTGCCTGAAATTGACTCTATGGACATGGATGTCGTCTATATTCGGCAGGCCAGCGTTACATGCCACATGACTGGCGAAACAATAGCTCTATTGCGTGACAATTTCCGGACATGTGATTTCTCGAAATGGAGAATTCAATTGCTTTTCCTTTGAGGCTATGTTAAAAATACCCCAATACTCCACCAATGATTCATGCACTAAACGAAAATGTCAGAGCTGTTATTCGCGAAATACAGCCGCTATTATCCAAAAACGTGATGAAAAGTTTCATCAACAGAATCACTACTTGTAGGCAGAATGGAGACAAATATTCGGTACATGTTGTATTCAAGTACTAACTTCAAAGTTTGTGCTTTACACCAAAATAACAATATCAACACTTTTCGTGAAATTGTTGCATTTTTTTATTGATTTAAAATGATACCTCTTGTTGGATGACCCTATACAATGTCAATAATAACTAATAACTAAGATTAAGGAATAACTGAAATAGGTACTAGATGAGACAACTTATCTACTACTCTTTAGGTAAGGGCACGCTAGAGTGATCCTCCTCCTCTTTCTGGATAAATTTAGTCAAGTTCGAGAATCCTAACATATGAGGGATCATTTTGATCTCGAAAGCAGTAATTGTCTAGAGATTGCATACTGATGCATGGAAATAACAGACAGCTTGTGAGCTCCTGCGGTAATCATCCAGTATTCCAATGACTTCCCATGTGTATATTTATGAATTTGGAGATTTCTATTCTCCTGAGGCGAGTATGATCCACATACATACACCTCGGCTGCTTAGCTATCTCATTGAAGGAAGCCCATAACTACACTCGAATTTTTGGTGTTCGATGTGAGGGATCTGTCTGCGTATCTGGCAATATCCGACATAGATGTTAGATTTAAGCTTACCCAAGCAACGGTCTGAACAGTAGCTAAGTCCTCGGGTTAGAATACACTGCATTATGTGGGTAGAATAATGGATTAGTATATGCAGAGATGCTCAGAGAAGACCTCTAGTTTAGTGGCTACAATGATATCATATTCGGAAAGTTGTTGCTTCGGACAGTTCAATCTAACTTGGGCAGATATAGCTGAGAAATACCCTACTAAAAAGCCTCAGCGGAATATTCTTTCCAATCTGATCTGACCCTAATTGGAAACCAGTCGATTGTCGCCCAAGATCTCATTGGGTGTTGACTAGAGCGACGACCGCCTGTTTGCTCCTTGGTAACTATTTAAAACATTCACTATCGCATTTAGTTTCTTATTTCTGAGCATCAGTAGTTAGTGCGTCGATATGGTTTCGTATTTCACATAGTCAGCTAAATTGCTCTTCCATTATCTTTAACTTTAAGTGAGACTCAGGGACGCTGGCTTTCTACTGATGGAAGTTTTTTGTTCAACTGCTGTCCAGATATATATTTTTATATTTTTAGTTCTCAAACACTAAAATCAGTTTTATAATTTCAAGCACATTCACCCTAAAGAGCGTTAATTTTAATTACTTCCTAAGTACATACACTAGCTATCCATTTGGCCGAATCTATTATGCAATAGCTATTAATGATTTATTCGAGTATAATTTTTTTTTATTTGTTGCCTTAATGTGCTAAAACGTTTGACTACTAATTTTTAAGTTCATCAATGCGATAATTCAACAATACCGGTACTCCAGAACCACAAAGCGTTTAATTAAAAAAAATTCCTGCTGCCTCTCGCTGAAAATATCAATAAACGTTGCATAAATTATGTCAACTGTTTAGCGTTCAGTGTTCAGTGTTCTGTTATTCAGAGTGCAGCCTTTCGTCAACAAACCAAGTTCTCTTAACCAAGTTCTAACCAATGGCAGTTACCCACAGCCTAGACCGTTGCACTTCACTAAGGCCATCAACTCCATCACTTGCCTACCACCTACCACTGGGTTCAATTCAATTTCAAACCATTATGAGCTAACGCGGCCGAAAAATCTCTCCTCCAACTGTAAATATTTGCCGAAAAATAGATAAAAAAAATTTACCTAAATGAATTGCATGTCATTAAGATGGGGTTGAAAAAAACCCCATCCGACGCCACCTCCCGCAAATGAATTGCAATTTTATGGAACAAAATTAAAATAACTTATGCCATACCTACGCATACATTTACAGCAATCAAGTATCATAAGAGCGTGTCGGTGTAGTGTATAGGCTATATAACTAGTCCCGTCAAAGGGGTCATAAAAATAAAGCCAATTCCAACGAATTATAGAGGCCTAGTAACAGCCTGGTATATGCATACTGTATAGGCCTGTTAAGGGTAGAATGAGTAACGAGAAGCTCTATATGTGTGTGTTTGTAAAAAAAAAAAGTTCGCACATAGGCCAGCGCATTAATTAATTTTCATCACTTCAAACTTGTTGGCCATAAAAAGCCAAAACGTACCTACCTGCTCAAACTCTTTTCGGTTGGGGTTTTTTTTCTAGCCCAAAAACCAACCCAAACCAGGGTAAGCACCTTCATACTCGTAATTCGTCTGCCCCGCACCCTTTTAACAGTATAAATAATATTATGCTGAGCGCGCTTTGCAAAATGACACACATGTGCATGATGGGGTTAAAAAGGGTAGGCGTTAAGGATACGAGGATAGCTGCAGCTATAACACTACTACCCCTAAACTACGACGGCATATCGCTGGAGACCGGTTGAGCTCATATTTTGCGTCCCGAATGCTAACACTCCCACGAGGATATGCCCTTGTAAGGACGATTTATTTTTATTTTTTTTATTTATGTTTTTGTTTTGAGAGAAATTCGCCTGCTGCAGTTACGAATGTGTGCACTCATTAAGGACTTTTCATTTTTTTTTACAGTTCACCCAACCGCCTACTCAGCCACCACTCCGTGCATCAGAGCTTTTAATTCATATGACCATTTTTGAATCCTTGAAATACTTGGAGGTTTTTTTTCGATTTTTTTAAGACTTTTTTTTTGTGATTTACTTTTATATTTTTTGGAGAGTAAATTTTACTCTCGTTTTGCGGTTGAAAGTGTGCATTAAGTGTTGGCGTTTACCAAAGTCAAGTGGGTCGGTTGAAAATTTTCTGACAAAAAAAAATAATTTTTGTATGCTCATTCTTCAACCCCAAAAGAAGTCTCCTGGAAGGCTTTTGATATATAAATTGCCCATATGTAAGCTCAAATGCGCTGTTTTAAGTAAAGGATATCCGGCCATTTTAACCGCTAAATGCTTTTGAATATTAAAAAAGGAAAACAAAATAGTAGGGGGAAAGGTACGAGCATCGCTTGTAATTGTTTTGCATAATATACAAGTAGCTACGAATGTAAGCATTTTAGTGGGGGAAATATTGTTACCGTTAATAAAGAAGTACGGTTCTCTGAAGTGCAAGTTTTGTCGGAGTAAAAATTTACATTATTTAAAACAGAGAGCATGCTTCTCAGATTCTTGAGATACACATGGTATTTCTATGTTTTCAGATTAACGGTCATCAACAATGAGTTGAATGAACTTTTGCTCTAAGATGAGGACTTGATGACATGAATTTTAAATGTTCTAAATATTTATAGCCCAGTCATCATCCAGAAATTAAAATCTACGATCAATCCAGATAGGAAACTGCAACAAAAAGGTTAATATTTTCATCTAACAAGCTACCGTAGAAAATTATAAACCCTAATTTGCAGATCTCACTGCCAAATGGCGCTTAGTTGAGGGATATCGGTGAAACAGTTTGATCTTCTTGTTTCATTGAGTGTTAAAATATATAATATCTAATGCAACATACAACATTCGTTTAACTCTTATTTTCATAGTTTTTATAACTTAATGGCCATTGGTAATCCATAGCGAAAAGCTGCTGGAATTGAGAGCTTATCCGCCGAGGTATTCAGGACTGATCGAATTGACTTTGGGGAGACGATACATCAAAACATTTCTAAGATCTGAGCAGAAGGGTGTATGCTTAATGAATGCAATATTGGCAACAAGAAAGGAGACTCCCTCAACTTAACCAAGATTTTATGTGACATATTGTGTGAAAATCTAAAACGATTCGTCAACAGTCTTATTGGCATTTATCAGTGTGGTTTCAGAAGAAGAAAGTCCACAATCGACCAAATTTTCATACTCCGGCAGAAAAAAGACTCAGGAAGTGCGATGGGATGGGTCGGACAAAAGTGATGTATACTATGGTGATTGCTATAGGGAAGAGAAACAGCTCTTATTCAGACCCGGATTTTCCATATGCGGCAGGCTTATTCAAGAAGTCTTGATCTTCCGACACGTGAACAAGCGTCTTCTGACAATCCGCGACAAGGCTACTTTCCACGAGAAGACACATTAGCAACGTCCTAAGTAAGACGTTAAAATGTTACTTAACGCCAGGATACGAAAGCAGGAAATCTTTGATAGGATAATGAATAAACATATCCTACATGACACAATTTTTGGCAACGGACTTAGGCATATTAACTTTGCGGCGTGACGAAATATCAAAACATCAAATGATAAATCAAATTGATCAGTTTGTGCTAGCCGTAAGGCATGCCTCCAGTGTTCTGGATGTCCGAACGATTCGATTTCTCAAGCGCCATAACAAAGAAAACCTATTACGAGAAGACATACTATAATGTAGAAAAGCCACAATACAAGAGCCAGTTTCCTCAAGTCAGTATACATACGGGGACATGGCTGTCTCCGGATCGTGAGACGTTAACTTAAATTGGTCCCATTGCGATAGACGTAAGGCATGTTCTAGTATTCTGGATGTCCAAACGTTGCGTTACAAATGGGAATTTTCAGAGCGCCACAATAAAGAAAACCTACTGTGAGAAGATATAGCGTAGAAAAGGATTAATCGCAAGAGACAGCCAGACTTTTCGCCGAACGCGTATCCCGAAACATCTTAACAACTCCTATGCCACCAGCATAAAGTACCGAAGACTAGTGGTAAAAAACCTACAAATCGGCTCTGCAACAAAGGACGAGAGCTGCTCGTAAAGTCTATGAGCCGAAGAAACGGGAAGAACATCTGTTTTTCCAGAAGAAGAAAAATAAGCACAAGAAGGGCGCAATCGAAGATATTGAGGAATTGCTCTCCAGGAGCGACGTAAGGAAGTTTTATCAAAAGACAAAAAAAAAAACGGTGTCGACGTAGGACTCGTACAGAAACCTGTCGAGATGAAGAAGGAAGCCGTGTTGTTGCTGAATAAACTTTTTCTCCAGACTATGAAGCTGAAAGCTGAAAATCAACAAAGCAGCTGGACCTGACGGCTTACCGGCCGAGTTATTCAAGCTGCTGTAAATGACTTTGGGGAGAGCATGCACTAACTTATTTCTCACATCTGGTCAGAAGAGTATATGCCTGATGAATGAAATCTCAGCACCTTGCCCGATCCACAAAAAATCAAATCTTCTCAACTGCACCAACTATAGAAGAATAAGTCTCCCGAACATCGCATACAAAATCTTATTTGTCATATTGAGTGAACGTCTGAAACTCATCGTCAATAATCTGATTGGCCCCTATCAGAGCAATTTCAGACCTCCAAAACTCAGGAAGTACTGTTCGATACCCGACATCTTTTCGTCGATTTTAAGGCCGCGTATCACAATAATCGTTTTTATAGAGACGAGATAAATATGGGCACATCTGGTTTGGAATCCCTGCCAAGGTCGTCCGTCGGTGCACAATGACGACAGCGACCTAACTGAAGCCATTAATATCAAAAAAGGTTTTAGACAAGGTGACGCGCAGTCTTCTTTTTTAATATCATACTTCAGACAATTATGCGGAACTCACAAACGAGGTATAATCTTTCAAATGTGCAACTCCTAGCGTACACTGATGTTATGGACATAATGCGCATAACTCAGAGGGTTTTCACCGAACGCGTCGGTGAATTTTGAAATATAAACTGCCACAACAAGAAGATACACACAACATCGATGAATTAGACAGAGCATCAGAGTAGATACAATATCTATGACTTTGAGGTGGTAAGAGACTTTTTCTACCTCGACTCTCTTATCAGTCCCTGCCAGGACTTAAATCACGATACCATGGGAGTCAGGAGCTCCCCGGATCTCGGTGCGGCCTGACTTGATAGAGGTAGGATTCCTTGAAGGAGCGTCATGGTGGCTGTGGTTTAAACTCAAAATCGCGGGAAGGTTCTTCTTGTTGGTTTGACCCAATGTAGAGTTGCAATAAGTACAGGGTGCTGTGACCCTAAGACCAGTAAGAGGTTTTAGGTCGGCCTCGACTCATACCAAGGGTGGAACTTGTGCCTCCAACACAGTTCCGAATTGGTATCAATGGATTGAGAGAGAGTGATGGCAAGGCATATCTTTACTCCCATGGATGTATGGGCATCCCGTAAACTTAAGTCAACACGACAGGCGTTTACGATAAAAACCAGAAAATATGTCATACGAGTACATAACATTTCTTTAGGTTTCAGCGCAATTTTTTATACTGCGGAGATTTTGCGTCATTTCAACCTCTACATTATAACTCCATGTACGGAATCGTCATCGTAGTTTCATTGATGGTTAATGACAGTACTACAATAATTGTTAGCACACCGGCATGGTGACTCCTTCCAGATCGACGTAGCGAGTTGCTTTACGATTCGAAAAAAACGACATTGCTGATACTCGACTGATTCACTTCTTCCTATCTTCCAGCGCACTAACCAAATTGTTAAGATTTGCCTGAGGTGTTTGTACATCGTAGCTATAATTAGCGGAAGGTAGAGAAGTCTCCACGGACTCGTTAATGTCCTTTTCAATAGGAAACCTTGAATGACATAAAAACCAATAGACTTTTATAAATTGCCTTAGTGTACTTCAATTTTGTCTTTGAATTATCCAGTTATTCCGACTGTACATTTAATTTTCCCTTCACCACCTCACGATATTTCTATATCATTATCCATGACCTCTGTGCCTCTCGCAAAGCTGCATTGGTTCACATCGAGTTTAACAATGTTGCTCCTATACAGTGAAACATGGTAAGATACGGTTAGGCATTCAATTGCCCCTCATCATTTTATTGAACAAAGTCGTAGGCCGTTGTCGCTCTCAAGGACATTTTCTGTTTAGAAAGAAGGGTTCCGACTATATTTTGAGTCTGGTCTTATTGACACGCCGTCTGACCAGCAACGATTTCTCTCCCTGTGCTCTGGAATGGTTTCGTTCAGAATCTAAGCCAAGAAAGGAATTTTATTCATTATCTATTCGGGACTTCACCTACGGCTCAAAATCGACCTAGAATGGGGCGCTTTTGTCGTTTTGGGGAATACATATTCGATTTCACTGATCCAGTTGCATCAATCCTCCAGGCAGGGATGTACGCAATACTAATGGCAATGAAAAACATTTGGAAGAATCGGTAGAGTGGTATCTGTTGTGATACCAAAACTTATTCTAATGCCTTCCTGAATCTTCTCACCATTTCAAAGCTATTATAGTACGGAAATATAGGATCTCTCTGAGCGCAGACAAAAGTTTGATTTTGTTGAGGTTAGAATCCCCATCAGGGCTGCCTGTATCCTCGGTTAAGGCTTCCATTGGCAGTTCAGTTTCATGCGAACATCATTATAGACGGCATGATCCTCCAGAACGTTGGCAGGTCAAACGCTTGCTTCAATAAGTCCCTCAGAGGAAAGTCAATTTTCAGCTATCATTCAAGAGGAAACACAGGAAACTGCTTAGTAGTTCGAAACGGTTTCCTACGATTTTGATAAGTACAGCAGCGTAAGTGAAACAATATCTTACGATGCTTGCTTTCAAAGTGATAACAACATCGACGGGTAGTATGTCTCCGAGAACTCAAGCTACACATATTCTGTGTGGATGTGATGAGTGCTTCTACTGTAGTCCATTCATCACTGAAGTTCTGCTACCATTTCTTCACAAGACTAAGAAATGCCAGTCAAAGGAATTAGAAAGCCTTTTTCTGAGTGCTCTGTTTCCATAGAAAAAAAAGTGGGTTATAATGAGATGTGAATTTATTTCAAAAATGAGATATAATCTCCAGCTAAGGGAAACTTCAACTCATGATTTTAAAGTGAAAATCAAACCTCAATTCTAGTACTACAAACCAGTCTTATCAAAAATGGGAAGTAGGATGAGATGGTAAGCCTGCCATGAAATTGAAATGAATACAAACTAAAAATATTAAAAAAAATAACCTTGCAACAGATTTTTTACATGACCTTTGTTAGACCTTCATATCGGATCCTTTTCAGAGATGATGGTAGTCAAAAATATAACTCCCCCTTAAAATACATAAAGGGTATAAGGATACAACACCAACGAGCATTTCCTTAAATACATATTCTCGCGTCCGTTCGGTTCCAACGCCTTTTAATGACTTTCATTTGCAGTTGCAGCTGCAATAGCATGTGCCATGCAATGGGGATAAATATTTCAACGAAAAGTATCTCACTAAAGTGTTGCATAAAGGGAATCCGAGATTTCTGTTTGGACAGCATTTAAAAATTAAACGTTTCGCGCAAGCACATTCACAACTCCAGCTGCAGTAAACAGCCTCAGCCACTTCCACTTTTGTATGCAACGATCGATGCTACATATCCTCCACATATCGCCTACCATTAACCTCACTCTTTATCCTCTCCACCGGATAACCACCCCCAATCTCTGCCGTCATAAAGGTTACGCCAGTTTAAAAGATTACTGCTTGCGAGCGCGAATTAATGACTTTGCATGGTAAACATGAGTATGCAACTAATTGCATGAGGATTTTAATTTTCCATAATTTATTACCTAGTAATACTTAATCCTTCGCCAAGAGATGAACACAGATAAGGAAACGAGAACAGGAAAGACGACAGAAGACCACCATAATAGAGGTGGAGAGGAGGAAGCAAAAGAAACAGAAAAAAAGGAAAAAAGTAACAAATACTCATATAATCCGAGGGAACAATGGCCATAAGGATACTATCCGAAAGGACTTTGCATGAATTATGCGATAAGATGCAAGAGAGGCAAATTTCCAACTACCACCACACCGTTGCTGCTCCTGTAACCATGGCTGTATCTGTTTCATAAAGACCTTCGCTTGAGAAAAACGCTTATATGCACATTATAATGACAACGGTGCATAAAGCCTCTTTTCTTAAACCACCTACCACCCAAAAGTTCTATTCAACCACCCACCGACCTACCTACTACTCGTACATAAGAGCTTTATGATGAAATATTCTTAAAATTCAATTAAGGATATTCCATTGTTCATCAATCCATGGGTTTGGCGTTTTATACCCGACCAAGCAGTGGAAGAACAAGAAGAGGAGTCATCTTGTCCCACTAGAAAGAAGCTTCAGGTCTTCCTTATTCTTGTCCGCACACACTTTTAAATTCATCATTCTAAATTTGTTGTTGTCGTCCTTGTCATGGATGGATATCTTTATATCCCGCACCGAGTAGTACATAGTTGCACTGAGCTTTACAATCTTTAAGGAGCTGTGACTACTTAATAATAATAATCAAAAGCAACTCTAAAAGTTGCTGAGGCACTGGGGGAAAGGGAATGAGTAAAAGCCAGCCAATAAACAGGGCGAACGATAGGGGAAGAAACTAATGTTGGGTTAAAAAGGGGTTGGTTATGGAGGTAGATAAAATACTTTGATATATTTTCTAATTAGATATTCTCTTATTATCCTTTCAGCACACTCGTTATAAAATCTACAGTTAGTGTAGCATAACTACAGTATGGTAATATGCAAGGCAATGCAATTCAAAAGGAATATTCTAAAGACCCATCTCTTCGTTGACTTAAGTCATTATGAAGGAAAAGGCTACGTCTGTAGTTGTGGGGCTGTTTTGTTTTGACAAAATATCTTAATGGAATTTTATGAGGTTGTCCTGTCAGAGAAGAGTACTGCTCTTAGTTCTGAATAGCTCAGATGGTGTGGATTGTAGTTCAAGTTGTGCCAGTAGGTGAGTAAAAATTTATATACGAACTTTGTTTCTAAGGGATGCATGTACTCGTAAGTTGTTGTAAGTTAGCTTCACACTACAAGTCTTGTACAAAATTTATTAGCAAATAGATTTCTATTTAAATAAAACTGATTGGATAAGGCGTAGGTATTTCTGAGAACTAGTAATTGAATTTTCCTGTGAAGAAAATTATGGCAATGTTATAGGATTCGTTCAGATATATTTTAAGAGTTCACGCAGCCAACTACACATCTTTTCATATATTTTCACTATTAATGGTTTTTATATTTTGCTCCGGTGGGAGCTGTCTTTCTAGCCTGAGTCCTAGCGATGGTTATTGTATGGTGACCAAAACTAAAAGCAATGAAAGCTCCGATTTCTGGCAATGCCTTTATAAATATCAGGTTCCATTAACGACTATAAATTTGTGTATACAAAGAGAGAGTGCTTCACAATTTTTTTAGAAGTACAAGTATATTCCGTACTTCTACTGCCACATCACATATGGAAAGTGCTAAGAAAAAAACTCAAAATCTGTGGTGAAGAACTCAATCAGGTAAAAATGTGAACCCTCTTCATTAATCACAAAATTAATAAGATTTCTTTATTTCTATTGAAAACTGCTGATAGCCATTGGTAAAGATATTCATATGCTACTTTTGTATCACGGAACAGATAGTCCAATATTTAAAAAGGCATCCGCAGACTTTCAGTGACCTATATATCGAAAAAAAACCTACCTAACCACAGCACATCACATCGAAAGTAACAGGCATCTATACAGAGTTACACAAATCGTTACTGAAACGTAATGTCACACAATATTCAAACGGCATATCACAAAAGAAAGGAACCATGTCTTGCTGTAAAAAAGCACTCAAATTAAGTCAATTCATACATATGTATGTGCACACAGCATGTCCTAATGTAACATTTACCTGGATCAAGTGATCGAATCAAAAAGCAGTTCAGTGTATCCATAGTGCTAAGTATCTCCTATAATATTTCCTTTCATCAATGATTAGAATTCACTCGATTCATAATTTTAATTTTACATTTAATTTTTCAAGTTCAACCTTTTTATATCACCTATCTACGAGTATTCACGAATTGTGTTTAAAGCTTAACCAATATATCTGAAAAATTTTACACTTTTACAGTTATATTTAATAATGTTCTTCAAGAATGTGTACCCATGATTCGTATAAAAGTAAATTCTCATCCTGCTTGGTACAATAAAACAATACTTAAATTAAAAAATGCTACGAATGCAGCACATAAATTGTTCAAAAGGTAGGGCTCTTCTGACGATCATTTCCAGCAATGATGTACTTTGATGACAAATAATCTAGTGACCCTGAAAAAACCGAAGATATGCTTGCAGAATACTTTGAAGATATTTATAATTCAACCTGTTCTTACTCAATCGATTTCAATTACTTTCGCTCTCTTCAATCAATTGTTGATTGTTACAGCGAGTATAAAAGTATCTGCAAAGAAAAACAAAGACAGTACTGCCAAAATCTTACACAGGAGTTAAATGAAGTTAGGAACAGTCGTGCCTTCTGGAAACTAGTTAGAAGATTGAATCACAAAGACGTCAATATTCGCTCTAGAATACAAGTAAACTCAGAGGCCTTAGCAGTATATTTTGAAAATTCGTTAAACCCCCCAACTAGCCCAAATCATCACATGTTTGCTTTACCTTACATAGGAAATGTGTAGCTAGATGTGGCGATCACACCCAACTGTCTTACTGGTTTGATACAAAAATGGGTATCAAACAAGGATGCTTACTGAGCCCTTTGCTATTTTCAATATTCCTTGATGACATTACTGCCTTTCTTCCAGGAGGAATTATTTTCAATGGATAAACATCAAATGACGCAGATGACATCATCCTACTGGCAGAATCGCCAAATATGATACAACTCATGGCCAACAAATTACAGCAATATTTCAGAAAATGGAATTTAAAGGTTAACACAGATAAATCAAAAATTATGGTTTTCAGAAATGGCTCCGGTAGATACACTAGGGATGAGAAATGGACCTGGGAAGATGATGAACTAGAAAAGGTCAAGGAGCACAAGTATCTAGGCGTAATCTTGACTCCCACACTTTCTCTTGAAAAGTACATCAACTGCAACTGGAAAGGACTCCTTGGCAAAAATAACGTCACAACAAGTGTGAAGTACAAAGTGTTTGAAGCGGTAGTAAGAACCATAATGTGTTCCTAATACGAGTAGTTCTCAAATAAAAGCAGTATATGATATTAAAGACCTTAGTGTAGTTTTCGATAGCAAGTTAACTTTTCACTTACATATTAATGCCATAGTTAAAAGGAACTCCTCTGATTTCAAAGATCCATATACTATTAAGGCATTGTATTGCAGCATTGTGCATCCTGCCATGGAGTATGCTATGTGTTGTTTGGGGTCCTTTTACTATTGCAGACATAAGTAGAATCGAAAGCGTACAAAAGAAGTTTCTAAAATTTGCCTTTAGTCATTTGTTTTTTAATAATGTCATTCTTACCATTCTAAATGTCTACTGCTTGGAATGCAGTCTCTGAATTGAGAAGAAAAATGTATAATGTCATGGTGATCCGAGATATACTATCTGCGATTATAAACAGTGAGAATGTGCTTAGATGTTTGAATTTGTACACTCCTTCAAGAGTCCTAAGACCTCGACCTCTACTACTTGAATTTTCTTATAATACGTTGTATGATAAACGTGAACCTATTTCTTTGTGTATCAAAATATTTAATATACACTCGTATAGCTCAGAATTCGATATATTTTTGCCCAGAAATATTTTTAAAATTAAATTAATGTCTTTACTTTGTTAATCAATTATTATCTTATTTTAAATTATGTTTATTATTATTTATTATTTATTTAAACATCACTTGCACAAAAGGAATAATTTCTTGTAAGTAGCGTAAGGCTTAAGAAAAATTCAAGAGAGTATTTAGAAGTAAAAGTGTACGGGGTGGTCGTGGTGTAGTGGTACTAGCAATCGCTTCTCACTCGGAGGGTTAAGATTCGAATCTTGGAACTCAGTCAGAAAAACTCTGCGTGTGAAGGAGAGACTAAGATGACGAAAGGAATTTCAGGAGGGAGGTTCTTAAAGTGCGGTGACTTGCGATGCTCCTTATTTCGATTGGTAGGGAATTCCACTGACGTGTCGTATAAAAAAAGAAAGTACGTTCGGATGTCGAGCGGGAGTATCCCGTCCAATGGAAAGTCCAATTTTCTATAGAGATAGTCTGGTTGGCCAGTTCGCATGATGGTAGATACAACACAAAGCTTTAAATTTCAAAAAGTTAACAAAGGCACAGCCAAAGATTTTTATTGAGTGTTGTGATACGTGGTTATAACGTCGAAGATTGTAAATGTATCTGGTAATGTTGTTAAATGTAACATTTAAAATTTTTAACGGGTTAGAGTCGGTGTTACAATAAACTTCGCAGTAGTACAGCAGAGTAGGTAGAAAAAGAGCTTTAGCCAGTAAAGTTTTGGTTTGATAGGGACGAAGTGTTTTGAGGCCTATAAAACGCGAATAGCAGCATAAACTTTACCAATGGTAGTGTTTATTTGGTCGGATCAGGTAAGTGTGTCATTAAAGATGATTCCATGATTCCTTACTTTTTGAACGTAGACGATCACGGAGTCACCTAGTTTTATGTGCGGAAGCAGCGACCTATCTATTTGGTACGGTTTATGGTGATCGATTTATATTTAGCTGGATTCAGACTCAGATTATTACTCTGTGCCCACTGCTGTATACAATACAACTCGTCGTTCATTGCTTCTGATGGGAAAGTTTAGCTAGCGGGCTACTAATAAAGACCTGTACATCATCGGGGAACATGAGGACGGTTTAGTGTCTCACCGCCTGGTGAGCTTAAGATTCAATCTTATCTGGAATTCGAAATCTGTGGGTTCATAAATTGTAGATTGAAGTTACTATTTTCTTGCCTTAAAAACCTATTATCATATATACATAATTCAACTTACATTGAATTAACAAAAATCAAATCAGAAATAAAATATAAACATAAGAAAGACATATACAATTACATAAGATAACAATTACTCTATTGTGTTTAATCTTAGGGCCCAAGAATTGATTTAAATTTTAAGTAACTAACTATTTAATCAACCAATGAAAGTAGAAAGCAGGGATTTGTGCACAAATTTTGTTGCTGCAATTACCATCCCGATCAAAAACTGTGAATACCAATTTGGTATACAAAAATGCATAAGTTGTAACTCGTATCCTTTAACTTACTTATACCTATATTCTACTTATGTATATAACTATATCTAAAATACATTTTACTTACATTACTATATCTTATTTATACTAGTATCATGTGAATTACATTATTTGAAATCCAATAAGGTTTTCGTGTAATCATGCATTAACATTTCTTTTTTTGTTGAAACGTGTGATATGATTTGTGCTCAAGAAGAAGGAGAATTTCTTGGGTTTATCTTGCGAGAACCGAAGATAAAAATGACAGCTCGTTCTTACAGACCTAGTCTGTAGGCCAGATTTCTCCTCATGTCAATACACCGACGACATAATTAAGACAAGATACTCGCAGTCTGCATATTTCTTTAGCATTTTTACTCCACCCAATTTTTAAACCATATTTGGAAATAGCCTTACTACGCACAACCAAAACGTACAATATCCTTTGGTATGCAAGGAACTAAGTCCTACTTCTATCTTTACCTTCACCTTTCCCATGTGAGAATATCTATGCACACCTCTTGGCATGATTTTTTTGTAGGCCAGTAAAAAAGTAAAAAAAGTAGCAAGTACCCACCCTACCACGAGTTAATTGGCGTGCATCCGCAAGCATCCGCAAGCATGCCAATCGCTGCTTTCAAGTGAGAACTCTTCCAACTTATCTCATTTTTTCGTTATGGAGTTTTTCGTATTTTTTTTATCAACAAGATATAAAGGATATACATATGTGTGTGTGTGTATTTATGGTTTTACGTAATTAAAAATAATTTACACATTCAGATTATATTCTTTATTAATTTATTCGAAAGCAACCTTATTATGGACAAAACACACTAATGTAAATTTCTTCATTGTTGCTTCAGTTCCATGTTCATAAGTTTAGGACCCCTACTGAGTCCTACAACAAAACGCGTTAAGATTGTTTTTTTTATTTTTGTATTATATAAACAGATTTGTTGCAAATACGATGCCATTGCTTTGAACGAATTTTTTCTAGTTTATTTTTGTCTCCACAGAATCTATAACCCCAAAAAATTTGTCTGATCTGAGACTGGATTTACGAAATCTTAGTTAGTACTGCATTGACGGTTGTAAAATGTTGAACCGTGCATTGAGTACTATTTGGACAAGAAATTAATTTGGAAAATTATACTGTTTAGGAGCTTTTTTGTTGTTTGTTATTGTGTTTGTCGAAAAAAAGAACCGTGTGTTAATTTTACTTAAACAACGGCTAACTATGACCGATAAGGGTTTAACATTTTTGGCAAGGGTGGTCTAAGGTAGACGTTTCACATTTTTGGCTTTAGGTACCTATTTAACTTTTGTTTTTTCTTCCGTTTCCTGACAGAAAAACAAAAATGCCACCAAAAACAAACCCTAACAGGCGTTACAATAGTGCTAAGGAAGAAGATATTCAAACGGCTATTAGTTTAATAAGGAGCGGAAATGTGTCCATAACGAAGTGCGATAAGAATTTCGGAATCGCTAAGGAGACTTTGGTTAGTCGCCTCAAGAACAACCACAATAAAGATATCGGTAGGTCAACAGTCTTCAGTGAAGAAGAAAAGAAGGCTATTGTAGATAGCCTGCTAGCTGTTAGCGACTAGGGATTCCCACTTGGCTCCAGAATTGTGCGATTACTGGCCAAAAATTAGAAAGTGTGTTTGGAGAAAATAATATGCCTGGATCATTGCTTTTATGAAAAGAAACAGAAGAATCCTTTCAATCACAAATTCTGAGCTAGAAGAATTAAATCACATGATGGTAACTGGATCCCTGCTGATCCAGTTTAAAGATAGATACGATTCTATTTTTAACTTTACCAAAAACCAATTTCAAAATGTTTTTGGGACGTTTTTAATATATCTTTTTAAGCTTTATTAGGATTTTTAATTTTGATGAAACAAATTTGTGCGATGATCTTGGGACAAAAAAGTATATTTTTAAGAGAAGCAAAAAATATCCTGAACATATAATTGATGCTTCAAAGAGTAGTATATCCATTGTGTTTTGGATCAGCAACAGGCAAACTGCTTCCACCGTATGTGGTGGAACCTGTGGGAATCTTGGATTCAAGGTCACCAAGAACCCGATATAATCAGAAAATCGGGTGGGTTTGAGACAATCATTTTCAAAGACTGGTTCTTAAACACTTTTATACTTGAAACCAGGCAGTTTAAGAAAGAGATAGTTTTCAGTGGAAGTACGAGTAATACAAGCTGCAAAAGAAAAGAAAACTAGCATTGGGTTTCGAAAAACCGTGTTTTAAAAAACGTGGAATCGCACCTTTCAACCCGTCGGAAGTGCTAAGCCGATTTCCTTCTGAGAAGTAACCAACACAATTTTAACAGCTATTCTATCGGTTTTAAAAACAATCCGCCAAGCCGATGAAGATTCGACTATTCGTAAGAAAAGGTGCAAAATAAATGTGGAGCCTGGCAAAAGTATAAATATAGAAGCTATGCTAGGAGCAAAAAGTTCCTATAGCAATCAAGCCAGTATTGTTGAAATTACAAATATTAAAAATAATAACCATAAAGAAACGACGAAAGAGGACGACGAACAGAGATTTGGGATGGCTGGAAGACTAGAATTAATTAGACTTTACTTACTTTTATAACATTTTCCTTTATTAATAATATTTATATTTGTGTAATAAGATATTTTTATTTTTTTTAGTACTTGCTTTTATTAATTTAATTAATCATAATTTATAAAAATACATGTCGCTATGTACTTTCATATTTCCTTGAATTCAATATAGTTTGTAAATAAAAGTTATTTAAAACATCCATCTATAAATTTGTCTACCTACCTAACATGTATTCGGTCAAAGTTAGTCAAGCCAAGTCTTTACTCACTCAGATTTTATTACCAAAATTCTGAAGAATTACAAAGTACTCCTAATACAATGACAAATTAATTAGATTATTATAGTATCAAAGACACGAAGGTTAAAGGCATTTCAAAATGAAAAGTGGTCAATGTTAGGCCAGTTGATGGTAACTCAGATGATTCGGGCCGGATTTTTTTCAAATGTTCGTTAAATACGTTGCGATCTCAATACATTTCGATTATAGAAATATTCGAAGGAGTCCTCTATTTTTATGAAGAAAACTATTGTATATTATATTTGGCCAAAATCTGATGGCCGCAATTCGCTATGAAGACGCATTATCTGACAAATAGATCTTCTCCACATACGGAAATACATACATAGCCACCTTAAATCGTAAGGATATCACCAAGTTTTCATTTTCGATTATTGGGGTGAATGCAAGGACCTCCCTATCATGAAGTTAATAATAGGAGAAAAAAGAGACAAAAAGGAAAAGCTAATAATAATTCTACTAAACGGATATGCAGAAGCAAAGAAGATGTACATCATCGACCAGACTCGTCAGATGCTTAAAACTGCTACAACAAAGAAATATTATTTTAAGTACAAATCCATTTGGACTAGGAATGCGATAGTATACTTACGCAAGAACGAGGGTGAATAATGTATACGAATTACCTGTGCTAGTGGTTTTATCAAATTATGTATTCTGTTTTCACTGTCACTCGTTTACTTCCCATTTCGTATGATGTTCTTTCTGATCCCATTGTAACTTTTGTATATGATACACAAGAATATACGTAGTAAATGAATGACGTTAGAACAATTTCGACCATATTTTGTACGAACATTGCGAACTGTACTTGCCGAACCTTCATTATTTTTAAACTATTGCACAACATTGAATACAAGTTCTTCCTTCATGTAGCGCTCCATTTTAAATAACCCTGAACTGTTACGAGTAGCTGTCACTTTTTGTTGGCAATACTTTGCCACAAAATTCAAAACTTACTTACAAATCATACCACGAATTCTACATTTTACAAAATTACAGTAATATTTAATTTGCTAATCCGATTAGGGGTTTCTATAATTTATTTCAATCTATTACACTCATTTGTGTAGCAGAAAAAAAAATTAATAAATTATCCCCAGCTTTAAGCCAGAGACATTAGCCAAAACCGCTGCCCACTGCTAAATGCCACCCATCTTGTTACAAAATTTACAAAACAATTTGATAATGTATCCGTATCTGTATCTGCGTCTATGTAGTCATACTAATATCAGTAAATCATTGCATAGAAATTTTCAAATTATCATCTCATTTAGTAGTATAGCTGTAAATGGTATTCAATTAAAATACAGTTAAATGCATTAAAATCACTTTTGTAGGCTTTTTGCAACAATTATAATCATTACGGATTCACTGTCATCACGCCGCCACTACTGTAGAATTCCTGCTGCTATTACGACTTTAATTTTTTTTGTTGAATAATCTAACTCTAATCTATGATGATATAACTCAAGCTCATAAATAATTGGAATATTTATTGCAGCATAAACAATCTACGGAATTAGTCGCTTCCAGGATATTACGCATACGCCTCCGAGTTCTGTGTAGTTTGTCATTAATAATTTTAACGTACTGCTTATGGTATGATATATTCCTATGCACATGTTTTGTGTGTGAGTGTGTGTGTATTAGGAATAGGATCTAAGATTCTAGTTGGATATAGAACATCTTCACAAGTGGACGCACAGATTCATAGATTCCAAGACTTATGGCATAGCACACTCACAGATCCTTAAATGATATTCAAAAGGCGAAACGACAACGAGACAGTTATAGCAAATTCACCTTTGTCGCACAATCTAATAATGTGTTTGCGTAGCTGCAAAATGCCGGGAACGTGTTGCTTATGCTGAATAAATACGTAATGTGCTACATCTGATTACATCTTACGAATTCAAAATAGTTTTCATCTTCTCCTTCTCTTCAAATCGTCTTACTCATAGGTCTTACTCAGTATCCATCGTTCTTAAATGTTTTATTCCCTTTACATACTAAAATTCTAGGATACGAATATGGTATATATTACATAGGAGAGTAGAAAGGAAATATTCTTCCTTGTGTGCGTGTTTGTATCTCGATGTTTGCATTACTATTGATTTTTATTTTTGATCCGATTGGATTCACTTGAGTATTAAATTGAATAAATTCTCTATCTTTTCTTGCTTAAATGGGGACATTTCAGATTTGAAGATACTTTATTATGTAGATAGAATATAGAAAATGCTTTGTACAGAATGGTTTTATATTTACTTCTTAAATTGAGGATTATTGAATAATAGTATCTGGTGATAGAAGTTGTGGGATTGCCTCTTCAGACTAAATATCTCGTAGTATCTTTGATTAGTCCTTCTGTATGTTTTCTTATGGTACAGTGACCAAGTTTTCATTATTAATTATTTGTCAACGTAGGCCTCTTAATTCACTAAGGAAAGTGTGCAAATTCTGAGAAGTGTGCGTAGTGTCGTTCAATCTAGAGAAGCCACCTCTCTCATATTGTACACTTCCTGGACTCTCATTGCTTTGCATTTTTTTTCCTCACGGGTGACTAATGCTTTTCTACTGTTTATCTTCTTTATGATGCTTGATTGAAGTTTTTGCAGCCTATTGATATGAGCTACCGATTACCTTCCACATGCAAATATCCCATATCGTAATTTGGATTCCACAAGAGTAAAGTGCACTTGCTGTTGTACATGTAGTGGCGAATGATAGTCTAGATATACTTTTCTCAGGTCCGAACGCAAATTATTGATTTGTATATCCCGTACAAGGCGGCTGTCGAATATCACTCCTAGGTATTTTTATGAGTTTCCCATTTCTATTACCTGCCTAGTAACTTGTCAGACTTGGTTTTTAAAAAATGATTCGCTGATCTGTAGCTTTGTGATTCAGGCCACGAATGTGCATCATCTTTGTCAAATTCTTCTTGAAGTGTCTGCATTGCGGTGATAGGAAAACTATCGCCGTATCGTCAGTAAAAGCGAAGGGATGGCTTTTTGTAAAGACACGAAGTAATTCATTTTTAAAATTGTGCCAAGTTTCAATCCTTGCGGCACTCCAAACGGTGAGTCTTCATCGTTGCTATAATGGTTCTTAATTTTTACCCGAAAAGACCTATCACTGAGGTAATTTATAAGCCAATTCAACAAATGGCCCCGGATTTCAATTTTGCTGATAACTCGTAATTCAGTGTATCGAATGCCTTGATGAAATCCGCGAACAGCACTAGTACATGGTGATTCTTGTCATTTTGTCACAACTTCTTCCAAACACTTTTCAACCACCGAGGGGATCCATATTGGCCAATAATTGCCGAGAATACTTTTCGTCCCACCTTTGTAAATCGGTTTCAAAATAGCTACTTTATGCTGTTTACCAATTCTGGCTTGATTATTACGGCAATGGTTGGCGAAAATAAGTCCGCATGCACCTTCATATCCCGTGCTCTTTTACCGTCGATTTCTGGTTATTTGGTAGCGGTGAGCAGTTTTAGGATATTATACACCTCTTCGTTGCTAGTTTCTTCACGAAAAATAGAGTTTGATAGGTGAACATCTACATGGTTTGTTTTGAGATTCTTATCTCACTCTCGTGTGCTAACTTACATGTTTGTTCTGCGAAGTGTGTGGTACATTTATTGGAGAGTGTTGTTAGGAATTTTTCTATCGGAAAGTTTCTGACCATGCTCCCGTTTATTAACGTCCATGTTTTACGCGGGTCCTCTCTTGCCTGCGTAAATTTGTTTTTGCAGAAATTTGATTTTTGTTTGAAAATGTCCTTATTTACTTTATTGCGGGAGATTTTAAATTCTTTTTCGTATACCCAATTTTGTTTGTTGTTCTTCCATTTTCTATATCCTTTTTACAATCAAGGTGAACATCAACGGAAATGCTTGTTGCAGGCAAGCAGTAAATTTCCCACGCTCCAAGAAGAAATACTTAGAGAGGATATAAAGTAGAAAAGCTGCAATTACGAGAGACCGGAAAAATCTTCCCCGAACGCGTATGCTAAATATCTCAACAACTCCTATGCCCCAACGCTGCCAATATTCGATTAAAAGCGCTGCTAATGTGTGATCAGAAACACTGTAACTAATATGCTGGGATCACCGGACAACTATCAACAAATCCCGTAAGCACATGCAGTTAAATAAGAAGTATACTATGCGAGTTTGTACACCAGGAACTAGAAGGTAAAAGAACGTGTCAAGGCATAAAAACCGGTACAGAAATCTGAATAGATGTAGAAGGAAAGCTGACCAGTCAGTGATGAACATATAGAAAAACTTTTTCTGCAGACTGTATAACAAAAAGGAAAACCAACATCACATCGTTAGACAGAACAGATCATAAATCATAACGTTTAGATGACGATAGCTAAAACTTCCGTCCACAACAAAGCTGCTGACATTACAACTTACTGGGCATGGTATTTAAAGCTGCTGAAAGTGATTTTGTCGAGAGATCACACCAACTCATTTCTAACATCTGGCCAAAAGAGTGTATACCTGATGAATGGAATATCAGCATCGTTTGCCTGATCCACAAGAAAAGAGGATACTTCAACTGTGCCAGCTATAAGTCTCTTTAACATTGCTTTCAATAATTTATCTGCCATATTCTGTGAACGTCTGATTGGCCTCTATCAGTATGGTCTCAGATCAGGAAAAACCACAATCTTCACAGTGCGACAGATCCTAGAAAAACCACAAGGAGTCTAAATCCAAAAGCCTCGCTAAAGTGGATAACGATTTAACCGAGACATTTTGTGTCAAAATATGGAACAACATATTCCTTGACAGAGTTGTCCAGAACTCACAAGCGAACACCAGAGGCTCAATCTTTTAAAAGTCTATGAAACTGCTAGCGGACGCCGATGATATTGATGTAATTCGCAGAACTCACCGGCGCTAAAATGGATTTAGCGATAATTGATGGCAAAATCATTTACCAACAAGAAGAATCACACAACATCAACGAGTTGGACAAAACGTCTCTGTCGATAGCTTCAACAGCAGACCTTGAGCCTGCTATAAATTCTGAAAAAAAAAACACCTCGGTATAAATAAACAAATAAGTAAAGAAAGAAGGTAATTGAGTAGTTAACTGTCTAACTTAACTGTTAACTGTTAACTGTCTCCACTGCGATTTTCATTCTTTAAATGATGATTGCAGATCGTTTCGCTATTGTGGTTTTCGTAACATTTTAACTTCCTGATAGCGAAGTTCTTGCATTCATCTCGAAAATGAAAATCTTATAACAGTTAGACAGTTTTCAACAAAATATATGTATGTGCATGTGTGAGAGTACGTATGTTCGAATGTATAAACTTGTTTGGCCCACGATAACTCGCTAACAAATCGAGCTATCGATTTGAATATTTGTCAGATGATGTGCCTTCATGTCGAATCGTGGCCAGTAGATTTTGACCAAAATCCCCCAATTACTTTCTAAGTCAGTAAAAAAAAAACCTATCAAAATACAATAAACTTTTTTTTTTAAATAGAGAACTCTTTCGAAGTGTTTGCGATACTAATCAACATCCATTAACAAACCACACATTTAACGAAAATTTGAAAAAGAAATTGAGTTATTTAAGGAATAGCAATAATTTTACAACCGTCAATGGAGTACTAACTACGATTTCGTTAATACTGTTAACTCTTTCTTACTTATCGGAAAGGTGAAATAAACCGGTGCGGTGACACTTATACAAAGCGACATAAGGCCATATAAATTCGAGACATTAGACCATTTGTTTTGTTTTTTTTTTCAATATTGCATTCAATGACTACTGTACTACACGCTGCATAGTGTGGGTATTATGTATTTTTTGTGTTAAAAACTAAAGTGAAACACCCACTGTAATTCATAAAATTCGATCTCCATGAAAGAATGAAATCAGTCATTACCTAATCAAATTTTTTGTCTGTAGTGTAACTCGTTTATGTTAAGGAAACAGTATGCGAACAGAGCTCTATAGAGAGGAGGTAAAAAAATTGAATACTAGAATCACAGTCAGTAATAAGGGTTTGGAAGAACCATTTCTGTAGATTATTAAACGGTGAAGACGAGCTTAATTCCGCTATTATACAGAACGACCAACCCAGTCAAAATGAATTTAAGATAGCAATATGTTAATGTAAGTATAATCCGGTGATAGACTGAACGACCAACCTCCAGAGTGTCACCAAGTGGCAAAAAATGACTAGCTAGAGAGCATACAGCAACTTATTTTCAAGAACTGGTCGCAAAACAGTATGCTCGACCCGCAAGAAATGAGATTCCCTAAGCTTTGCCAACTTTAGATGCATATCAGTCTACTTAATATCACGTAATATACATGTTTGCTTTTTTTTCAATGATAAGAGTGGCCCATGTTAATAAAGATTTAGACAAGGTGGAGGGCTTTCATGTGACTTCTTTAACATCACTCCTGACAACATTGTGGTGGGAAAGACAAATTTCTGAGAATCTGTATAACCATTTGCATGTGTCGATGACATTGATATCATTGGCAGAACGCAGTGAACTATTACTAGTGGATATACATATAATGAAACAAAAGTGACAAATGTAGAGCTTCGCTGCGAATAACGGCAAAACGAAGCAAAGTCTGTCAACAAAGAAGTCAAACGCACAACAGTGAGAGAACATCAAAGTAGAGAGCTATAAATTTGAGGCTGGTATTAATTTCGTCTGTATCGGCTTAGCTATTAACTCTGATAATGGCACCTCATCAGAAAGCAAACAAAGAGTTAGCCGCTGTGTCTTTGACTCACGAATTCGATTGAAAATTAAAGCTTTGTCAGGAATTACTAATAATATTCTATGCGAGACCCTCATCATCCCAGTACTGTTCTTTGGTTCATGAGCTAGGACATGTAGAAGGAGTGGATATCAAAATTCCACCTAGCCTTAAGTGACGCGCACAAGTGGAAGGAAACCCCAACTTGTTTTAAGTTTCCAAAATTAGAAACTTGACCTTAAAAACCTCCCCAGGTGCTTAAACTACAGCAAGAATATGAGCTGTATCCGTATCCAAGAGCATATAACTTTGAAGATACTCAGAACTCACTCTAATTTATACAATATTTTGGCGAAATGACAGATACATTTAATGTTGATTGAGTTTGATTTTTCTTATTTTTTTAACTGTCACATATTTTCATTATAATTTTGTGCGTAAAAATGCCTACCTACATTTGGTGGCTCCCAGTCAGATGAAATTAAAGTTTATGACAACGACGACTGCTAAAAGATGAAACAAGGACATTGTAATAAAATTTTATGGATATGTTTGTTGAGTTTGTTATTTTAATGTTTTTGTTTTTTTTTTTACTTTTTTTTCTGTCCCAGTCGTCAGTGGGTCTTGTTTGAAAAGTACCCCACTATAGTGCAGTGGGTGTCTGTCTGCGCCTCAGTGAAAATCTGGTTCAGGTCGGTTATAACTGTTAGAGAATATTGAAATAATAAAAACATAAGGATTCAGCAGAATTTTTTTAGTCTCAAATAAATGGGATATCTTAATCTTGGTTTATGGTCATTTTTAGAGATGTGACGAGCGAATTTCGTTTTACTGCTGATGGGTAGTTGTGGGATGGGAAAGTTAGACGGGAGCTCAAAATCATAACTTGGGTGGAAATCTTTTTAGTTGGAGTTGCGGGAAAGGTTCTGACTGTTTCTGTTTTTTTTTTGTAGGTCGTCTGGTGTATGAAGATTAAAATTGGAGCACATTTTTTTCATTTGGTCCCTAGGGGATGTTTCTCTTTTTTTTATTTTTGTTATTCGTGAGACGCCTCGAAGGAATGAAACTGCTGACAAATGCAACTGTCTACTTGTTGTTTGTTTATTGTTAACTGTCTGGGTTTTCTTTCTCATAAATGTAGATGAGAGATCGTGAAGAACGATAATATATCAGCCTTGCTTGGGGTTGAAGCTATTGTACTTTAATAAATAGGCTGTAGGTTTATTTCTGAAATACACGTACAGAGTGACTATCTATGGAGTAGGAGAACTCATATTTTGATAGTCACTTTTATTAGAACAAGAATTGTGTATTTATACAAAGTCAAACTTTTCGAACAAGTCAAACCTAGATATCAATATTGATATGTGTATCATCCAATTTAGGAATTGTTACTTTATTTATTCAACGCGAATAGAGGAATCCATAACCACCAGCCGCCAACACAAATACCTTTATATATAGCATACTCACAGTCTGTTCATTAATCACAGAACCATCAGCAACCCTTCAAAAGTAACATGGCAAAATGTCAATTCTGTTTCGAACACTCTATGTAACACACAAACACGCTGTGCAAATCAATTTTTAATAATTAATCAGCAGCAAACACGTTTTTTGGCCACACAACACCACAGAGCATAGAGTACTAAGTACTACTACGAGTACATATGGATAGTGAGTAGTGTGGCAGGTTTGGCTGCTCATGCCTCGCAGAATTCTGAAATTTCTCCAAAGGTGTAACACATGTCATACACATGACTGTGCGGAGGCCATACACGGCTCATACCTTTCAGTCAGGATCCACACCCCAATCCCCCATCGTACAATTATGAAATTATTCCAGCGAAATATGGGCAAAGCTAAATCTCTCCTGCGATTATCGCAAAACTGCAATTGTGTGTCATTTGTTTGCGTAATTGTGTGCCACTATGCATGATGACTTGCGCCTGTTGAACATTGTACACTATAGATACAATGTTGTTTTGCATAAGAGGATATCCGCTTAAACTAATACTCTGCAAAATTTTGACAAGTTAACAATA
The DNA here is from genome assembly GCA_949129095.1 of Volucella bombylans. Classification (NCBI taxonomy): domain Eukaryota; kingdom Metazoa; phylum Arthropoda; class Insecta; order Diptera; family Syrphidae; genus Volucella; species Volucella bombylans. The sequence goes on along the minus strand of OX422142.1, from coordinate 18,301,438 downwards.
TGCTGCTTTGACTGAATTGTTATGCCCTTGCTGTGATCACTTGTGGTTGTTTTTGTATTTCTGAGTGTTACTATTGCCTTGGTACTCTATGTTATTGATTCTGAGTATTGTTTAGAAAGTACGAAAAGCCAACAGGGGAATATGTCAACATAAATTTTCGCCAGTAACACAAAAATGCATACATTTGCGTACATTTAGTTGTACTGTTGACACTAAGCGATGACTAACTATTGGCAATGTTTGCTTTGCAGCAAATTATTCGTATTTGTGAGATAGACTCATGAAGCATAATCAATTCATTGAAACTCATTTATGTGCAAAGTTTCACTGATTTCACGGCTTAACGATTGCAAGTAATTTAGTTTTGTGTGAGCTATAAACAAATTGAGAAAAATATAATTTGTAAATTTTGTTAAGAGAAATTAACAAGATTTAAACACAACACATAATAATTTTAGATTAGATAAGGCGATAGGAAAAAAAAATTAAATAAAACAACAGCGGTATAAAATTTATCCTGGCTTTATTTTGAAGCTACGTTCATGCCATTATATGTGGAATAGCACATCATTCAAATGGCCGCCTTGGCTTCGCTGGCAGAGCTCCAAGCGATCAATCCAATTTTTGATGACTCGGTTCAATCTGTGCTGTGTTATTCCGGCAATAACATGTCGAATGTTGGCCTCGAGCTCATCCCAAGTGGTTGGCTTGTTAGCGTAGACCAAGGACTTGACGTAGCTCCAGAGAAAGTAATCGAGTGGTGTCAAATCGTATGATCACGGCGGCCAATTGATGAATGTTCGCCGTGAGATGACCCAGTTGCCAAGTTTCTCCTTCACAACGTCGAGCGTTGCGTCGCTTGTATGGCATAGTATAGCGCCGTCTTGTAGGAACCATAGCTCAGATATATCGATGATGTCGAGCTCTGAAGACAGAAAGTAGGTTAACTAGAATGATGGTTCTGAGACCATTGACGGTAACGGTGTCTCCTTCTTCATTTCGAACACCGCAACAAACAGTCAATCTTTGTGGATGCATTGATGCTTGGCCTTACACTTGTGGTTTGTGTTAACTACAATAACAGCAATTTTTCTTGTTGACATACCCGCTGAGCTTCGTCCGAGAACATGATTTTTTGGCCAAAATCCGGATCTCCGGCCAACGTTTCCAGCTTCCAATTAGAGAACTCATAGCGGTATCTCTGGTCGTCCGGCTTCATCTCCTCCATCAGCACAAACTTTTACGAATGTACACCCAAATCCAACTGCAAAATAAGCCGGGTTGACTAAGCCAATTCAGCTGTTCGGCGCCGAATCGACATTTCTGGGTCTTCTTCGATACTGGCCGCTACGGCGGTTTCATACCAATCTGTATCTAGTTGGTGGCTTAAGATCCAAAATAGTGTACACACTTTTAAACTTTTATACGTTGCGACAAATTGCCTACATACTGAAGCCATGATGACGACCGACCTCTAGACGAAATTCACGTTGCGTGTTTACTACTGAACCGGAGTTTCGATAATATTTTTTAGTAATTTCCGCGTAAAAAATGCATGATGAAATGTCAAACCTTACTGAATATTTTGATAGCTGGATGTCATTGGTAACTTTAACAGCTGCTGAAACAAAACAATTGGAAAAACTTTCATTGCTATCTGGTCACCCTTTATTATTCTAAACCTTCTCAGTCTAAGTGAATGATATTTCCTTTAGTACCGTAGCAAGGCGACCTGTTGGGAATCCTAAATCCTTTTCCTATGTCCGCGCATGCAATTGCAATTTACAAGATTCAACTATAGCTAAAGGCTCAAGACCTTGTATAGTATGTAATACATACAGAGGTACCTACAATGGATATCCGCTTCAAGTTTTGGCACATATCGTCTCGAAGATATATCCTGTCTCTGTAACTTAAAATGCCTTGAGACATTAGAGGGCATAAAATGTTCATTTTTATCCCATGGGTTAAAGAACCTGAAAACTTTCCAAACAAAATGTCATTTTTATCTGCAATTAGGGGCCTCATTTTGTTAGTTTATTGACATAAAGTACTTGTAGATTACAAGTCATGCACAAATCCAACACTTGTGATCAAAAATTGTGGTTTATACAATACGAACATTTGTACTTTATGATTACAAATTTGTAATTGTAATTTGTAGTTTGGTGATGTAGATCAAAACCTGTCAACATTCATTCATAAAAATCGGCGGTAAGAAATGGTGGTGTCCTCTTTTGTATACGTGCTCAATTCAACATTAGTGAACGCATGGAAACTGTATATTGCTTCTGAAACAAAGATCTATATATTACGCGGCACTATTGACGAAACTACCACAGAAGGACCTCATTTTTCGAAGAGGTTGTGCTACAAACGGATAAGGTGGATTTCTGGTGTTACTCTGTGTGTAACAAAGTAACTGTTTCAAAAATGCACATATTAATAAATATTGTATTTCATCGTTGTACCCGCTTGGATACCGTTATTTAAAGCAATTTATGAATTTGTTAATGAAATATGTTTGCTTCTTTTACGTTATTTCTATTCTAATAAATAAAAGTAGAAATAGAAATATGAATATTTTGTATTTTAATCGACCTTGGAAATAATTGGGTTCGTATTGTAGATAGACAGTCTGGAACACATATAGGTATGTCATTTATCAAAAGATGGTTTCCTTATTAGAAGAATAGGGCACATCTAATGAAAAATTCTTTACAAACATAAATCGGGATCTGTATATGCAGATTTTTTCAAACTGGAGGATTTGAAATCATAATCTTGCCCAACGTATTTACCCTTTATTAAAAAGAAAAACCTTCGCAACTGATTTCGCCATAGAGACCCTCAAAGGACGTGGCATTCATTTGTTACCGTGCATTCCAACCTCAGGGTATATTTAAATAAAAAATTGATATCCTTTTCGGTTCAAGCAACATACCATACCTGCAAGGGTATACCTTACGAATCGAAATCCCAATTCGCCCAAATGATCAAAAGAAAACAAAACCAAAATTAATTCCATTTAAATACCATTCCCATTAAAACGAAGTCGTATCCAACTTTAAGATAACCACAACATATATAACTCATATCAGATAATCGAAACTCAGTAAAAAGCCGAATCCAATCGGGGAAAAAAGCAGAAAACAGTAAAAACAAAAAGGTTAATCCCAAGGTCAAAACAACGAGCCACCATATAACCACCAGACACCATAATGTTCACGTATTAACAATAATAACCATACCTAGTTTTAGCCACCGCCATCATGATCATCATCATAGTCATCATCCCTTGTTAGGTACCATCGGTATCATCATAATAATAATCAGAGATGATGCGTAACACAGGACTAAAGCGTGAAGAGGAAAACACAAAAAATACATTATCACCTTGCATAAAAGCAAAACATTATGTGACTGTGTGCAAAATTTTCAAGAGGTGGATGAACCTACCCTGACAAAGGGAAAGCTTTAACATTTTTTTTTGTTTGCTAACCAAATCCGAGTGAGAGCGCTTGTTCATATGGATAATTAGCTTCATTTGTATTTAGAAAAAATAAATGCAACATAAAAAAATATTACTAAATAAAATACAAAAACTTATAACATTTAGCGATAGTAGTTCAATAATGGAAAGGATACATTAAATTACCTACCACTCAATTGTGAGCTTTAATTTTGATTTGAGTATGATTTAGAGTTAAATTTCGACTTTACCTGTAGATACTTAAATTTGTAGAAAATTTTCCAACCCCCAAACCTCCAAGTCATATAAATATACGTGCAACTACGTATACATCTAAAATGAGAATCAACAAGTTATCCATTTTCCTTCTTGTTTCACTCTCGCTCTTTCTCACTCTACCTATGTGTGTGTGGATGGAAAATTGTACCATAAACATGCACACAACCTCTCCTAAGCCCTCTCTAGAACTGTATAGTCAAATTTCACCATTCCATTGTTCAAAGTGAGAGAGAACGATGGAACGATAGTACTGTGACTCGGAATTGTATCTGTGAGTAGGAGCGTTGACTTAGTATTTGTATTCTGTGCACAAACTTGCATTTTCGCGCGGCGCGTCAACATTTTTTTTTATTTATTTTTTTTTACTTTTCAAGGGATGGCTACAAAAACCGAAATAAGACATAGAGTGGGATTTCCACAACGATGTCTGTGCAAATGTGGCACGCAATTCTTTAAGACCATAACGAGGTTCTTTATTTTTTTTTTATACTCCTCTTTATGGTACAGAGAATGTTTTTTGCACGACTTCTCTATGGATATGGTAAGGATATTATTATTATCATAATCATCATCTCATGTCTCAAAGAGAAGCATGTGAAACGAAAGAAGAAAAACAAAAATAAAAGGCACATAAGTAGTGGGAGTAAAGGTAGAAAAGCTTCCTAAATGTGGCTCATTTGTAACGAGAGGGAAAAGATCTTTAAAAGACACACAGACTTTTACGAATATATGAATGTAGGTGGTACCCTCCATCACTAACAAGAAGACGACATTTCAAAAAGGGTGGTTATCCTCATACAAAAAAAAAAAAAAAACAACCAGACACACATACTTATACACAGTCTTATAGTCTTAAAAGTAATAATAACAGAAAAAAGCATGTGGAGTGACTTACATAAAAATTGCTTTCGAAATGAGGTTCCGTTGTTGTTTTTGTTGTTGGTTTGTTTCGTTTTTTCTAAATTTAAAACAGGGTATCCTTCTGGGTTATTGTGACACTGGAACCCGGCACTTGATATATTTCAATTTAAAACGTCGCTTTAATTTAATTTTCACTTTCACTAGATTTCCTTGAAAACACACAGACACAGATTGGTAGGGGATTGGAATTTGAATTCACTTCACGATTGGATACAAAAAAGAAAGATATTTCAGGGGCAGATACAAATTTTTTTATTTTCTTTATTTTTGTTTTTTTTTTTAATGCTCGATATAAGGCTTGATTATAAGCACTTGAATTATTTAATGATATTTTCTTTTCACATATTTTTGTTATATAATATTTAAAGGTTTTAATTTGTTAAAGAACTAATTTTTGAAGCTTTCAAGGAGGCACTTCAAAATCCTGAACGATTTATCTACATTACTACTTGTATTATATTTTACTTAAATATTATTTTTCTTTTATATATGATATTTATTTATTTATTTATTAAGAACCACTTAGAAAACAACGAAAAAATCACGCACAAGCTCGTATATATAACCTACGACGAATCGAAATTAAACCGGCAAACAAAACAGCGAGTCCTTGAACCAAACAACGTTAAACAGCTGGTCGGAGATGCTTTTTTTTTTCTTACGAAGGATCCAGCGAATATTCGTTTACTCGTATTCGTGCTTTTAACATCACAAGATGAAAACAAAAAACGATTTATATATCTCCATTGTTTATATGAAAGTTATTTTATTCCTTTGGCGATACGGGTATCTTGAGGAGGGAAAAAATAAAACAAAAATAAAAGGATCTACGTGATAAAGGACCGGAGACAATGGGAGAAATTATTAAATTTTTGTGTCAATTTTCCAAATAGGCAGGCAGGAGGTTTTCTCCTTTCTTATAAGTAAGTGTATATATTTATGTCAACCTTGTAGATATTGAGAGAGAAGGAATAACCAAAGAGATTTCATCCTGACAGTGTTTATTTTATATGCTCGCACAGTAAACACACATAGTACTCGTAGCTTGAGGGTGTGTATTTTATAAATATTTCCTTCTGTCGTCCTTATTTGTTCGTCTTTTTTTTTTCCTTTTTTTGTATTCTATCGGGTGTCTTTTAGTCAAAACATACCGAGGATAGGTGCTGGCTTAAATTTCCAACACAACTATGAACTTTCATCTATATATATGAAAAATAATAAACATCCTCAATTGTGGTGGACAGATAAAAAATAAATCCCTTTCGCGTGCATAAAGGATATGAAAATTTGTAACACTCGTGATTATTTAATATGGTTTTAGTTTTTGTTATTTTTCATATACACCGGCATGTGGAATTAAATGTGTCAAACCGCTAGATACGAACTACGATGACATGCGAATATGCGTGCGGAAAGAACTCTTTAAGGAAGAAAAAAAAACTATTTTTATTTTCTGAGGCAATTCTGTGAGTGCATATGGTTAGTTGGCATACGTCATCCGTCGATGAATAACAACAGGTTAAAGGCTAAAGTGTTCTACTATCTATTCTATGGGATCTTAATTTTACTTTGTTTTGTTTTTTGTAGATATAAATTTTTATTTTAAATATCTTTTCAAAAAATTGCGAAACAAAAATTCGACACCTAAACTGTGAACCAAAAGAGAGCTGTTTATCGTTTGTTGTTTTTGCTATATTTTCTGTCACACGTGGATGATGTGTGTTTTTTTTTATTTTTTATTCTTTGTGTGGTAAATAACGACACCTTTCTGACTTTTTTAATTTTTTTTTATATTTCCAACGACACAGAAGCGAAAAAGACCGATAATTTGACAGGAAACACTTCACAACAAAACGAAAAAAACCGACAATCTACGACGTTTATTTGTTGAATTTTCTCGACAAACCAATTCTTCGTAACGTAAATTTTGACAGACGAAATAAAACAAAAAAATCGACAAATTCACCGCTGATTCAAAGAAGGATTTTTACTACAAGAATTTGATTTTTTTTTTAATTTTCTTTCTCTTATAACGAACGTTTTTATACAAAATTTACGAATGGACTTAAATTCAAATTTAAAAAAAAATATATATTTTTCTTTCTATTTCTTCCGTAAAATAAATAAAAAAAATATATCCTCTTGGGGGAAAAATTTCTCACGACGAAAATTCGCAAAAATTAGTACAGAATAACGAACACGGAAAACTTGATTCAGCGGCTTTAGCCACAATACTGAACCAAATAGCTTCTCGTATGTTTTATGTGTGACTCAATTCAGGAGTGGAATTGGTTTTGGATGTTTCTGTGATCTTTTTTGTTGCTTTTTGTTTCCTTTCCTTTTTGAAGTTCTCGTTCTCAGGCCGAGCAATGGATAACAGTGGGAAAAGGAATGACAAATGATGACGTCATGGATGTTGAGCTTTTATTTTGGCGTATTTTGATTTCTTCTCTCTCTGTTGAAAATGCTTAAAAACAGGACTCTATTTCGAGCTCTCCATCTGTTCTGCATCTGTGTAATAGTGAGCCGTATCCACGTGCGAAAATTATTTCTTCTCTCTATCTCTCTAGAGAAAGCTTTTCGAAATGGACTCCTTGTTGTAACCTACCGCACCGCCCGTACCGTGATTTTTTTGGGCAGGCCATTGACTGTGTGGAAGATGTATTTTAGGAGAGCGCTTGCGTTGAATGTGAGAAAGCGCATAGGCTTTTCCTATCTTCGACAAAAAAAAAGGAATTTTTTTTTCTGTTTTGGTTTTTTGTATCTCTAGTCCTTTTTGAAGGCTTTACGGTTGAAGTTGGCTATAAATGTATGAGTATCTATGAATGGGTCAATGTAGAATATGTTGCACTTCCTACTTTTTTTTTTGTGGATTTTTATTTTTATTTTTGATTCATTTTGCATTGAATGAAAGTGCGCGAAAGTGCAGGAAAAGCTCTGATTATGACGACACCTCCTGTGCAGAGGGAACTACGAGTAACTCGTCCCGTTAGTTAGGATGAGTTCTTTTCAAAAAACTAGTCTTCACATACATGTATAGTTTTTTTTTTCTTATCTATATATTAAATAATATTTTTATTCTATTTTATTTTCGATTGATATTCGCTGTTATTTTCAAGTGAAATTTCTGGCTGAAAATGTGGGATAGTAGGTGCACGCGATTATTATCCGTATGAGGGATAACACCAATGACAACAAATATTAAGGGAAGAGAAAATGTTTGGCCCGATTTTGGTTGAATTTTTATTTCTCTTTCATTTTTGTTTAAATTTATTTATGATCCTGAATACACAAGGAGATAGCCAAACACTGGCAGGAATTAAGGATATGTTTTTTGGTAATTTCAGTTTTATTTTTATTTTGCTCTGAGTAACCCATTTTTAAGTGGAATCGGGTTTTTTGTATTTTTTTTTCGCGGTTAATCGCTTGATTTAAGCACGTCTACGTTGGATTGTTGGATAGTGGAACGACGACACGGTTTTGTTTACTTTCACTTTCGGTTGATGAGTTTTTGAATTGATTTTTATTACATGAAGGAATTTACATACTCAGGGAGTTATAAATGTGTCAATAAGATTTTCAATTGATAAAGGTATGACACCTTGAAGGGTAATATGAATACATAGATATAAGGAGATTTAAATTCATTTAAAGTATGTGCTTTGTATTACCTGCTAGGTATTACAGCGATTGCTTGCACCTTTTGACTTTTGTTTATATTCATGGTGATTTGGATGGCACACACATTCATGTGAAATATTTTATCCAAAGTTACTAAGTATGCGCGTTTTTCGATAGACCTGCAAAGGTTGGGGCAGAAATATCAAAAGTGTCACGAGAAGGTTTTTGATTAAAATCAATTAACAAATTCTTCTTTCAAGCTTGCTGAGACTCAAACAATATGTTTAACAAGCCAGCAACGATATAGAATCGAATTATGATTTCACAAAATCACTTTAGATAGAGCTGTTATCCATGTGCTTATGAACCATGGTAGCTGAGTTACTTTTTGATAACAAATAGGTACTCCTCCAAAAGATGAAACTATTACCTTATTCCTCAAAACAATAATATTTAAGAAGGACCAATTATCTGTTTTTTTTTCAGTTTTAAATTATATATATATAAACATATATAAACATTTCGCGGATGGTGTAACTACGAGGTAAAGACGTCGTGCTGGTTAAGGAATGTGCAGCATTTTATTGGGACCCTAAAATGTCAAATGATTGGATTAAATTCATTTATTAAAACGGGGTTCAGTTCGCGAACATCTATTAGAGCAAGTAGCTCGAATAATCATAGATCTTGTTCCAACCGTGAATACTCTAATTGATATATAAGAAATCCGCAGAGATGTCATACAGTGCGGACCGAAGAAGATCCTGCTGCTGTTGAACATAGTTTTGAGGAGGACCCAAATGAGTTGATATGCCATCTTGCAAAACAATTGCTGCTGTGTCCTAGGCTTATGAGCTTACAAGATTCAGCTCGAGTAGGATGTGCTGAAAACGAGATTGTCTTTTTACGCCAAAATTTTGCTCAGCAAAGAGACTGAGTTTTGGTTGCCTGGCTCCGTCAATAGTCAGAATTGCCGCATTTGGAGTGAAATCCATAAGCTATTATTAAGACTTCGTTATATCTACCAAAAGTTACTGTTTGGTGGTGGAATTACTGGTGGGATCATTGGTTCATACAGTTTAGATCTATGATTAGTAAATTTTTCGTTCTCTATATGAACCGCATTAAGGTGGAAGGGCTTTAGTTTCAAAAACACGCGCAATATGACACACAGTGCACGCCAATTTATGAGTACATTGCTTTGCGTTGTGCAACGTCGAATTTACCTCCAAGATCATGTGAATTATTGTCTGTGGGGATATATCAAGTCGGTGGTCTATGCCGAAAACCGAAGCCGTTGAACGACTTGCAAACCAATATTTACGGTGTTATTGCTGACATATGGTCCAGATGCCCAAGAACCTGATCGTAAATTCGACTTCTAGATTGCGTTTGTAGCGGCACAGGTGCTGAGCACTAATGGCATAAACATAGCTTTACAATAAAGCCAATACAATTGCCATTGCCACGGTTTTTATGTCCACACTTATAAGGTTTATTCTACGATCTGGTGCAGGAACTAAAGCCAGGAGATCATGGCTTGTGATATAAGTTCATGGATAAGGTTGTTTCACACGCTATTTGAAACAAAAATCGTATTTTATTCCTAGGCTCATTTTTGGCTAAATAGGTTTGAGAACAAACTCCCGTTTCTGGAATGAAGTTAATTCAGAAGAGTCTCATGAGATTTAATTTAACACACAAAAACGTGCCCTTTGGTGTATTATACATCAGTGAAATTGTCGGACGTTCTATTTTCAAAACAGGAGTCAGAGCTCGCCTGGCCCAATATTAGACCAACAAATGCCCGGAACTTCATTTATATCCTCAATTGATTTATTCAAGACTCTCTTGAGCACTTTAATGAAATTCTGAAGGAGACCTGTCGACTGAAAACTCGCCGGTTTATAAGTATCTTTACCTCTTAGCGCTGCATAGTGGAAATTCTTCGTTATATTTCGTCTCGCTATAATTGCTCATCAGTATTCCCTCCAACCCACTTTCGGACGTTCTCCAAAATATCGTGGTTCCTTCTTAACCCGTACAACTTGCTTACGGAATACCCTGCCGATATCTTTACTTCCTAGTCATTGTAACTTCCAAACGCTTCCTTCCTCCCTAACTTTCCTTCACCCATGCTGTGGTAACAAACTGTTACCAATTAGCGAGTGCTAATTATGAAAAAAATCCAGAGAATTAATTAATGATATGTAAACAGGTTCTATTGGCAGATCTTTAGTATTCCACAACTTGATTTCTTCCTTTTTAGCTACACGAATAAATGAAGGAAGTAATGTCGGAAGAAATGACATTATTTGCCATATTTTTCCCAGAATTTTCCAGTCGGAAATATCTACAAAATCTTTTCTATTTCTTTTCATATTGCATCATAAAACTTCCGGATAGCCGGAAAACCGAAGCTGTGATTTAGATCGATCACAATGTGGCGAATATGTTAGAAGACTTATGGGTCAGAAGGTCGAAACCTTCTGTAGGTGTTTAGGTGTGATAAACACATATTATAAAGGGTCCGCCATCTAACGTTTTTTTTTTCAACTAGTGCTTATTTCGTGAATGGTAATACTTAGCTCATGTCTAACTTGACATATAATTAGTTTTATCCTTCCGCTGAACGAATATGGTTGTGTATACGCTTGAATAACGCTGGGAAATATTGCGACATTACTTTGAAAATCATGGTAATGTTGCAGAATGTGTGCGAAAATTGCGTACGGATTTTGGAAGAAGAGAAGCACCGTCAGCTCTGTATGTTCGTTATCTTGTGAAAAAAGTGAAAGAAGCTGCCATCCTCATCGATAAACCAAAGCGTGAAAAGTCAAAAACAGTGCGTACACCCGAGAATATTGCTGCTGTGGCAGAAAGTGTGCGTGAAGCGCCATTAACATCAATTCACCGTCGTTCTCAAAAATTGAACATTTCGGAGACATCATTGAGACGAATTTTGCATAAAGACCTTGGTATGATGCCATACAAAGTCCAATTGGTTCAGGAGTTGAAGCCAACTAACCATCCAATGGTTTTTCGCTTCGCTAAGTGGGCCTGCGATCGACTTAGAAAAGGTGCCGATTTTGCCAAAAAAATCATCTTTTCAGATGAAGCTCACTTTGATCTTGGCGGGTATGTAAACAAGCAAAATTGTCGCATTTGGGGCACAGAAAACCCGCACGCATACATTGAAAAGCCGATACACCCAAAACGAGTCACTGTTTGGTGCGGATTTTGGTCCAGAGGCATAATTGGGCAATTTTTCTTCGAAAATGAGCAAGGAGTGGCCGTTACAGTGAATGGCGATCGTTATCGGACCATGTTGAACGAATTTTTGTTCACAAAAATTGAAGAGAAAGATATTGGCAACATTTGGTTTCAACAGGCGGCGCTACGTGCCACACAGCCGAAGCTACACTCGATGTTTTGCGCCCTGTTTTTGAAGATCGCAATATCAGCCGCAGAGCTGATGTCGTTTGGCCACCTCGGAGCTGCGATTTGACACCGTTGAAAACTATCTAATTATATTAACTAATTATCTGTCAAATCAGACATGAGCTAAGTGTTACCATTCACGAAATAAGCACTAGTTGAAAAAAAAAACGTTAGATGGCGGCCCCATTATTAGCTTAGAAAATAATTTTTCCGCAGCACAATTGCTGAGTTTGAGTCAAATTTTGGTAGTAATGTCACTAAAGATGTCCTCTTCCCCTAAATTAGCGTTATATTCAGAGAATATGATATAAATTGTTAACGAACTCGTAGAAACAGTTTTTGTTATCACACGAGTACATCGGAATAAGAGAAGAGTGTTTCTGTCCTATCTTGTGAAAAATGTCACAGATTTTAATTATTTTTCTATGTTGAGCAATTAAATTCGGTTTATTTTATTACATTAATGTTACGACAAATAAGCAGGGTTTAAGTGAAAACTATAACTCCTCAAGATATCCATAATTCCAAGATGGTATGTTCCGGCTTCCTTCCTTCCTCTTGTTTTCGGTTGAGTTTAAGAATTTACTAATTTTTTGAAAGCAGGTGCAGCAACGATGACTACAATGAAGTAGTATTTCTAGACCCACTGATTCTTAAGATAGACTCGACTTTATACAAGTCTTCCTGTGCTGATTAATGTTTTTGATTTAATAGACTCAATTTCATGGTCTCCATTTTTATGGAGCCTCCCGAAACCATCCTAAACTATGCATAAGACCAGAAACGATATTCTCCACTTCAAATCAGAGGTCCTTCTCCAAATGGAATATCTGATGGCTGGATTTCAGCCAACTACTACGATAAATAGCCTTATGTATTTAAAAATGTCTTTAAGCATAAAATCGAAGATATACAAGGCATCGCTGCAAGGAAAGACCAGAACTGATCGCAAAATCTACGAGCAAAGAAAAGCCAGACAAGTTCGAGATGACTGATTCTACGAGGGGCGTGCAATATATTCTCGGTATCGATATGAAGGAAAATGCGAATTCAATTTAAATTGCTTTTATTTTTCAATATAATCTCCCCTAACATCAATGCATTTGTTACATCTTGAGATGAGCTTTTTTAAACCCTCAAAAAAATAAATTTCCTCTTTCTCTGCAAAATACCCATTTATTGCCGACTTGAGTTCTTCATCATCCGAAAATCTTTTTCCACGAAGACATTTTTTCAAATCCGGAAACAGGAAATAATCACTAGGGGCAAGGTCTGGACTATAGGGTGGGTGTTGGATTTCTTCGAAACCACAATATCGCGCAGCAGCCTTGGAAACTCGCGCCGTGTGAACAGGAGCGTTGTCATGAAGAAGCAACACACCCGCTGCGAGTTTACCCCGTCTTTTCTTTTTAATTTCCTCCAGCAAATTATGCAAAGTGGAAGCGTAGGATGTGGCGTTGATGGTTTCACCTTTTTTTTTTGTACTCAATGAGCAAGATTCCCTTTGAGTCCCAAAAAACTGTGGCCATGAGCTTCCCGGCAGACGGAGTGACTTTGAACTTCTTCGGGGGGTCTGTTCCTTTTTTATGCCACTGCATGGACTCTTGTTTGCTTTCAGGGTCATAGTGGTGGACCCATGTTTCGTACCCAGTAACAATTCGATCCATAACACCGTCCGCGTTCTCACTACACATCTCCAAATGCTCTCTACAGCATGCGATTCTCACTTTTTTCTGAGGCGCTGTGAGCATTCGTGGCACCCACCTTGCACTGACCTTTGAAAGGTTAAGATGGTCATGAAGAATGGTGTGAATGGTACCAATTGAAAGCTTTGTGATCTCTGCCTTCATTTTCACCTTTATTCGGGCATCCTCAAGAACAAGTTTTTGGACTTCTTTGATGCTTTCTCCCGTACAAGCAGTAGCCGGGGCGCCGGAGCGGGGGTCGTCTTCAATACTCTCTCTGCCTCTCTTGAACTCATTTGACCACTTTTGCACAGTTGATAATGAAGGTGTGGAACCCTGGTAAACAGCCACCATCTCTTCATGAATAGTTTTTTGACTGTTTCCTTGCTTAGTGAGAAATTTAATTACAGCGCGATGCTCAATTTTCACCATCATCGTCTCAGTTGCCGTTATGATTCTGTTTAACTAGAGATAAAACGCGAATTAATAATCACATTTTTATGAAATTTTACATGAATGCACTAAAATAATAGTATTACTTGATAAATAAGTCAATTTATATATACAACCACAGCTTCACCCTGATACCGAGAATATGTTGAACGCCCCTCGTATATTTGACTTTTTTTTTTTATAATTTACGCGCGCCTAAGGGTTAGATACCCTTTTACTGTTGCCTGGGCGCGGGCGGAAAGGTAGAAGGAGGAGAAAGGAAAATTGTTTTTGTAGTGGTTTGAAACTCAGGTGTGTTAGGTTTCGATATTCGCTCTCCAGGGGTGGGAGTCCGAATAGGACGGAGAGTTTTTTCTTCACTCAGAGTGATTCGAGGTATGAAACTCTACAACAGCCAAATCTACGTGTCAGTGTTATGCCTTCACACGTGGAATTTTTCTGTCTGAGTTCCAATGACACTGACTTGCCATGGGCAGGATTCGAACCTGGACCCTCCGAGTGAGAAGCGATTGCTAGTACCACTACACCACGGCCACCCGTGACTTACCAGAAAGGAGATACATTATGCCGTGGTTGTCATGGCCAACGTCAGAGGTACAGAATGCCCAAATGGGAAGCTCCGAGTATTATTTAGAATAGTTAAGAATTCAGGCTCTCCCTTACAAACCCAGATTATGATACAATCATACAAATCTGACATATTCCTTAGAACCATATTGACTTAAGCAGACGAATGTACATTTGGTTTGGTTTAAAAGGAACGTTTTTGAGTGATATTCGGTTCCGTTTGCATAGCGGAGATGGGATGAAGAAGAAAAACTAGCTGTATAACCTAAACAGCGAATTTGTTCTACATTGAACCCATCAAATTTATCGCTTTCTTCTTACCCGGAAAATTACCAAATCTTTCACGGAACCAGGTTCTGATCAAAACCGCTTTCAAACCTGCATTGAATAGATCATTTTTCGATCACAGGTGTCAGCGGAACTTCCTAAATATTGTCATCCTCACACAGACAAATTCATTGATCAAAATGATAAGTCCTTTCTTTTTTCTGAAATGTATTCTTCCTAATATATTAATAGCCAGTTCCTATAAATGGAAAACAGCGTCTCAATCTTCTTGCACGCTCATTTTATTCATTCTTTCCAAGGTCGTGAAGACGCTGAGACTCTCCTTTCGTATATTTCTTTTCAAAACTTATTGTACATAGTTTGATTTAAGAAAACTGTTTCTGGGTTATTTCTTACATTTTTTCAAAAGCTTACTCGAATTTTCTTTTATTCTCTTTGCCCATACATTATCTTGTTATCAATTCTATCATTCGTTTCGACTTAATATTTGTTTTCACAAATGTAGATGTATTATACGAGTACAACTCACTAGGAAAGTTCTCAGTTTTTTTATAAATTGATCGTAAGCTTTGGGTGGATCCCTCTCGAAAGAAACATCACCCCACATCTCATCGATTAGTACTTAATCGTGCTTGTCAACCAACGTACAGAATATCCACACCAACAATATCTCCTATCGAATTTAAGAATTTGTACTTGTTTACGTTGAATGAATATACTGCCCGAATAACAACTTTGATCCAACTCAGCATTCCACCACCTGAGGATAAACCATAGCTCAATCACTGTAACCCACATAACCGTGATTTCACCCATGTGGAAATTGAAATACTTTCGTTATTACCGACCTGTAGCTACATACATAGAAGCATCCTCCTTTTGCCCCCGCCGGTGAGAGGATAATATATTTGCCGGCACCGCTTTGGCCCAAACGTGTACTCAAATATATCATAGCGATAATTATTTATGGGTTCACATTTCCGACAGCGGATATTATTTGTTTGTCACTTGCTCGACGTGCCCTGATGGATTGCAAGAGTTGTAGCGAAATATAATCCCAGCGATTAATTTTCCACCGATAAATAAATTAATTCACCAAGCGTTGCGAAAATATAATGAATACCGCAAAGAATGCAGGTACTCAAAATCCAAATCGGAGTATCTTTCTATTCAATCAAATTTATTCAATCGCATTTGAGATTTCGGGAAAGAGAGGTTTTCAAAATTGCAATCACGAATTACGAGTATGTGCTGATGGTGGGTAGGTTATGTCATAGACGTAGAAATCCTCATACTCTCACTCCAGTCGTACTCGTACTCATATTTGAATCCGTATGCATGTGGTATGCAATTGCACAATTAATCATCGTGCCATTGTAATCCAATCATAGATCTGCGGTTTCTATTCGAGATTACGATTGGGACGAGATGCATCAATCAACTGCAATCGACATTTCGTTGACGGGACGAAAATAAATTGTTTATACTTGAATCGCATCAATTTGATTGTGCATGAAAATTTGAAACAATAAAGTAAATTTGATTTCAGCGAAAACTAGGACCGCGTAACACTTAGTGGTAGGGGGTGGTTGGGAGCAGATATGGAGGCAATAACGTTGGTATGAGTGTTTTCGGCCGAACCACTTAAAAATGACATAGTTGACGACCTGTGAAAAATAATCTGATTTCTATTTGCACAGTGGCATAACTTTCCGAGGTTCTAGACCACTTTAAGGTGAATATCACGGCCGAAAATTGGTTTTTTGGAAATGATTCAAGTAGAAATAAAAAGTAGAAGTCATCCCTGTGCTTGGGAAAATAAGACAATGGACATTGAATTCATATGTAAACATAAACTTACAATGCCGAAATGCAGTTCATTAGAATTTGCATTTGATACAGAAAAATATGTCTTGGAGATCTGTGCAGCAGGTTATCTGAAAACTGCTGACCTATAACTTGGATTAGGCCAGCAGCACAACAATCTCCCAGTAGTTGTCCCCCTTAATAGCATGATTAAATCCTTACCAATGCAGGCCAAAAATTTCAAGTACCTGCTCGACCAGAAGCATGATACTAAGATATAAGGCCACAAACCTGTATTGAAGAGGTAATACAAATGTGATGAACGAGCTAATAGCTTCTGATAATGATGGATAGATTGTTGACAATCCTGACAGAGACAACGATCTTCGGATGTCCGAACAACTAGGGGAGATCGTTGAATGCTACAAAGTAATAATGGCCGGCATGGGATGGACCGGAAGAAAACCGTAGTATCTATAGAGGCTGCTACAGAGAACCGGGACAAACACTTATGGACCAAATCTTGAGGACGACAGAGAAGTGGATGGACCCTTCGAAAGATTACTTCAAGAACAAGACTCTTATTAATTTTGCGGCAGGACGTAACGTATAGTAAGAACTCAGTTTCCACACCCTGGTATTCACAAAGGCATTTTGCTGACCCCAGATCAACTAACCGTCAACTAAATTGATTATTTTGCAATCGACTATTTTGCAAACTTATTTTGCTCTCCGAATCTTCCGAGAGCCAAAATCGCAAAGCCAGCAAACAATTGTGAGGAAATTCAACAGCCAGGGCATTTTCCGATCGGGTTTCTCTTAAATCCGCTGACAACTAACTCAGGCCTTGAAGGCCAGTAGCAAAGAGCAATCGTAGAGGCCGCTTCGGATGTACGATGTTTCAACTCCCTACAACAAAGAAATCCCTGTTTCGATGACAAATGCGACCTTTCAGAAAAGGAAGGGGGGTGATTGCGAACTTTACAACCAGAAAAGAAAGAAAGAACATTGCCTCGTCAGGTAGAAAAAAAACGAGAAATGCTTAATCGAGGCCTTAGCTTTGTGTTATCGGAATAATGGAGTTTCGCAGTTTTAACAAAAATTAAAACGAAAATACTAAAATTGTTAAGCTCTAACAGAGATCTGCAAGGATGGAGAAGGAAACTTTACAGTAGAACCATAGTCGGTGCTGAGAATCTAGAAAAATTATTTCTGCATACAGTGAAACAGTAATGCAGTAAAGCAGTGAAAATGGTCCATTCAACCTGGAAGAAGACAGACAACATTTGCTCTACTCGTACCATAATATCAAAATTTGATCGATTGCCTTTGCGTCTGGGCATCACACCCCAACAAAATATAAAGGACAGCATTTTGTAAGGAACTTTTTGTAGATATGCACCTATGTTGGTTGTGAAAAAAAATAGCTAATGTCTTCTTGGTTGGACATACTCGTATAGAGTTTCTAATGAGAAACTTATTTTTCGGGTTGAGCTTCTGTCATAATTTCTTCTCGCCACAGGTTAGCGGAAGAGTCGACATTTGTACATCTGAATAGTTGCACATAAATAATGCTACATGATGAATAATGAAAAGCTATAAGGGCACATGTCTTACCCTCACTTAATAAAAAATATAAAAAGTGTAAAAATGTGGTCTAAACATGCATACAAGATAAGAAATGTCCAAAATAAAAAAACACAAAACAAGGTATATTGAAAAAAGAATGTCTTATGGCTGATGTGAGGCGGCTTTATACAATACTTTCAGTGACAAACATTTTGTGAATAAATATACTTATACAACTGGAAACAACTACGTCACAAGACTGCAATCTGGATTTCCATGAAAGAATACTCTAAGGTAGTTGGGGACATCTTTTGTGTAGCAGATGTCGCTTCTACATATAAAGTGGAGCCAAAGTCAAGTCGTATTGGTGGAAAGTTAAGTCCGCAAAATATGAAAGAAGTACTTATTGTAGAATTCCCGTGAAGCAGTATTCCCTCTCGGAGATCTTGTGTATGAACGACCCAGAAAACACAAAATGTATCGCAGACGTATAAAGGGATGGTACACGGAAACCACAACAACGGTACTTGAAAGAATTCCTAACAATGTCAATTGCCATTTTCCTGAACCTGCAAACATAACTCCTCACATCTATTTTACACCGAAGTGGAAACAATTTGATTACTTGGAGTATGTCGATAACAACCAGTACCGAAGCGATGACTGTGACGACTTATATTAGGTAACAGTGGCCTTGGAAAAAACAAACCCACTTAGGCGTATTGTGATGCAACGTAGATATGCGATCCTCCTACTCTTGGAACCAATTTGAGTTTCTGATGAAGCATAGGAGACTGCTGACTTGGGGTATGTCGATAACAACCAGTAACAAAGCGATGACTGTGATGACTTATATTAGGTAACAGTGGCCTTGGAAAAAACAAACCCACTTAGGCGTATTGTGATGCAACGTAGATCTGCGATCCTCCTACTCTAGGAACCAATTTGAGCTTCTGATGAAGCATAGGAGACTGCTGACTTGGGGTATGTCGATAACAACCAGTAACGAAGCGATGACTGTGATGACTTATATTAGGTAACAGTGGCCTTGGAAAAAACAAACCCACTTAGGCTTATTGTGATGCAACGTAGATCTGCGATCCTCCTACTCTTGGAACCAATTTGAGCTTCTGATGAAGCATAGGAGACTGCTGACTTGGGGTATGTCGATAACAACCAGTAACGAAGCGATGACTGTGATGACTTATATTAGGTAACAGTGGCCTTGGAAAAAACAAACCCACTTAGGCGTATTGTGATGCAACGTAGATCTGCGATCCTCCTACTCTAGGAACCAATTTGAGCTTCTGATGAAGCATAGGAGACTGCTGACTTGGGGTATGTCGATAACAACCAGTAACGAAGCGATGACTGTGATGACTTATACTAGGTAACAGTGGCCTTGGAAAAAACAAACCCACTTAGGCGTATTGTGATGCAACGTAGATCTGCGATCCTCCTACTCTTGGAACCAATTTGAGCTTCTGATGAAGCATAGGAGACTGCTGACGCATATATTATTTACATCTTTTAAGTCATTATAGAATAAAGCTCCTAAGTAGAATTTTATTCTAAGGGAGAGAGCTGGGTATATACAGAGTTGATGAAGGGTTGTCTCCTCCTCCTTATCATCTACGCAACTATGTATAAATCATTTGTAAAAACGCCAAACCTTATTGCATGTGCACATTGCCAGTGTCCAGTAATGACACCTACAATAACGCTGAGATGTTTCCTATGTTTCCTATTTCGAAAGATCAGATCCAGATTTTTTCAAATTTGTTTGATTTATAAGATTTATCCTTCTAATAGCAGTTTTAGTTTCGGTTTGCAGGTAGTGATTCGTATACCGATGATACGAAGACACTAACCTTGACCTCTGTGATGATATCATAGTTCTGGAAGATTTTGATCTCCCTCATCTTCTGCCGGCTCAGTCGCACGATGAATCTTATCTCGTTGCCTCAAATGCTGTCTCAGATAAGGAAATCGTCTTTACTAACTTCCTTTCCAACTTAAGCCTTTTTTCAAATAAATGGTATTCATAACAAAGTGGGTAAACAACTATACCTTGTCTTTACATCAGATGCTATGAATTAGGTTGCCCATGAGTGTGAACTTCTTCTCTCCAAATTAGACCGTCTACATCTTCCCCTGCTTGTTATATTCTCATATCACACTAAATTCAATCATCTTCTCAATAGTATTAACTTTAGTTGTATACTCGATAAAAATACCGCTCTTTCACTGTACTACGAGAGCGGTCCCTTACCAAGGAAATAAATTATACCTCCTTGATATGACAAAGAATTACGTGAACTTTACAGCAGGAGGAATAAATTATGGCACATGCACATTAAATCTGGTTCTAAATTTGACCATCGATATTACCTGCAAACTCACCATCACTTCTCCCAACTTTATGATAATACTATAACAGATACATCAGCCGAATGCAATCTACCCTCATTTCTAACCCCTAGCAATTCTTTCGATTTATTAATATGAAAAAAACATCCTACAGCTAGCCGTCTTGTCTTAAATTATCCAATATGTCATCGTCTGATCCTACTACCATCGCCAGTTACTTCACTAATGATGACCCTGATGACCCTGATACCTAATAGTTTGCTAATTGAACTTAGACATCTCTAATCAAGAAACTTAAAGACGAGATGTTTCTCGAAATTTTTCTGATAAAATGTGTTAACAACCTTGTTAAACCCCTCGTGACTATCTTCAGATTTTCGATCTAACTGGACGCTCTTCCTCGCCTCTAAGCACTTATATAATCCCTATTCATTAAAAAAGGACTCAAGTAAGATATTGCCAACTACCGACTCATTGCTAAGTTGTCCTGCTTTCCCAAGTTCTTTGAGAGCATAATTTAGGTTATGGATTAATGTTCTTTCATTGAAGAACTATCCTTGCACCGAACAAACATGAATTTCTAAAACGCAGACCAACTACTAATAGCTTTATTGAGTTATTTTCTAGGACATTGTGTGCCCTGGAAAAGAATTGAATGTGTTTACTAGGCCTTTGATATAGTCGCACAGAAATTAATTCTTCTCAAACCTGGGCTGAGTTCTTGGTTCAAATCCTATGTAGAAGAACGCTATTACCTAATCCATTTTCGTTCTCGTTTGTGTGCACCAATTAAAGTCACTTCGGGTACTCCGTAATGCAGTCGACTTGGTGTATTAATTTTCGTTTTGACTATTAATGATGTTGTAAATATTTCTAAAGAACTCACGCGTACCTGTTTATGCCGATGATGTGAATATCTACAGACAAATTTCAGAATTTTCTGATTCTCAACCTCTACAAGACGATCTCAATAGGTTCTCAATTTAATGCCACAAAAACTTTCTAGAGCTCAACCAAATCATCTCATACTCCCATAAGCGTTCAACACTTCCTGACCGAAGTCACTATGTATCAACCCAAGCAGTAACTTCGGTCACTTCAATGCAGGACTTGGGCGTTATATGTGATACTGAACTCAATTTCCGCACCCAAATTGATTCCATAATTAGTAGAGCTAACTACGTGGTTTGCTTTGTTCAAAGATGGTCCAAAGAGTTTTCTGACACTTATGTCACAAAATCCATGTACGTTAGCCATGTAAGATCCCATTACTATGAAAATCATATTCTCCGTGCCGAAGCTGTCCAAAGCAGATTACTATGTTTCGCTGTGCGCAGGCAAGGCTGATCAATACATCCTTCTGCCCTATAATGACCGACTCAAATTGCTCGATTAACTATCACTGGAAAAATTCTTAACTGGCACCATCAACACCCCAACAACTTAAGTCTGTCACTCTTTTTCGTCTAAATAACCACCGAAAGGCATATGGTTTTAACGAACCACTGATTGTCTCGAATACTATGTGAGGCTAATAAAATTTCCCATGTGTAGCAGAAGTACACTCAATTATCACCTCTCCCGATCTTGTTCATTCCAGTCATTTAGTTTTAGTTTAGTTTGTACTAAATTCAAAAAAGTCGTTCAAGGTTGACCCGGGCCTGTTAACGAAATACTTTTTTTTCAGGTAAGATACGAGGGCGGGTCAATAAGTCCGTGAATTTTGGAATAAAACACAGATTTTTTGATAAAAAAATAATTTTATTTTTCAACGTAGTCTCCCTTGAGCTCTATACACTTTGTCCAACGCTTCTCCAATTTTTTTATCCCTTCCAAAAAAAATGATTTGTCGAGGTCCTCAAAATAGGCCTTTGTTTGCGAGATGACTTCATCATTGGAGTCAAATCTTTTCCACCAAGCCATTTCTTCAGGTTTGGGAACAAGAAGTAGTCGCTCGGAGCCAAATCTGGAGAATAGGGTGGATGAGGGAGCAATTCATAGCCCAATTCATGGATTTTTGCCATGGCAACTGCACATGTGTGCACCCTTGCATTGTCTTGGTGGCAAAGAACTTTTTTCTTGGCCAAATGAGGTCGGTTTTTTTTTCAAATCGTCATTGAATCTGTCCAATAAGTTGGCATAATATTCCCCATTGATTGTTCTTCCCTTTTGAAGGTAGTCAATGTGGATTATCCCGCGTGCATCCCAAAAAACAGTCGCCATAACTTTATTGGCTGACAAACCCACCTTGGCCTTCTTTGGCGCCGATTCACCCTTAGAAACCCACTGTTTTGACTGTTGTTTGTTCTCTGGTGTGTTGTGATGGATCCATGTTTCGTCCACGGTTACAAAACGGCGCAAAAACTCCTCCATATTGCGATTAAATAACGCCAAACCTTCCTGTGAAGTGAAGCACACGAAATTCACTTTTTTCCATTTACTCCTCAAATTAGTGAGTAGTCTGATCTTTACTGTTTCAGTAAAGAGGTCAGAAATTCAAAAAGTCACGGACTTATGACCCGCCCTCGTAGTTCCAATTTTGTCGAGTTTGTCGATCCTATAATTCCCTCGAATATCTCTGTGGCCCGACACCCAACATAGATGCATGTTGAGCTGCGAAGGGCGGTTTTACAATCTTGTGAATTTTGCCAGACTGATTGCAGGGATTTGATGACGGCCTGACAATTTGAATAAATGGGGATATCCTCTGCACTTGTCACATTTAACCTGGAACATGCTAGATTCTTGCATGCTGAAAATATCGAGGGTCTCAAGAGAAATATAATCGCTTAGATCGCTGCAGTTGACTGCATTGCAGTCGATCAGACAACTACCCGAGACGTACATATAGCCCATGGGTAACGCGAGGTTTAAGGCCCCATTTGTTCCCAATGGCTTTTTACAAGGGAATAAAACTACTGCTTTCTTTACTCTTTCTTGAATGTCAGGTTTCGAGTTTAGTTTTCTTTCAAAAGCAAGACCCAGATATTTCGCTGTATCGAGAGAGACTAAGCTGGTACCATTGGTTGAGGGAGGGTCTTTCATTGGAATTTTATATTTCCTGGAAAAGAGGACGATATCAGTTTTATGGCGGTTTACTCTCAATCCACAGCGATCCGCCCAACAGGTTAATGAATTAAGATTTTGCTGCAAGAGTTCTTTAATAGTATTGATATGGTCTCCTCAGATAATCCGTCATCCGCTTAGGAACCCAGCTTGCTACAACCAGCTCAAAACCATATCAGCAGTTGATAGACTACCAAGTTCCAGAGAAGCTATGAAAAGATACCGCTTGCGGAGTATACCTGCTGACACCCAAGTGAGTTACATATGTTCAGAGTTGACAGCCAAGTTGTGATTGCGGACGTGTTGATGTTGTTAGAGGCACCTTTCATTTCCAGGAACTCGACCATTATTTACTCTCTATATTCCAGGGATCGTTCGATGTGGCTAGCCAGTGAATATAGAACCATTTGCAGGGACTTTCCTTCGTAAGCATGTCGAACCATAAATCGTATGTGGATATGGAATGATGATAGACACTTAGATCTGAGGTCTGTGATGACCTAAATGGCACAAAAATGCCGCAGTATTTTGTGACAGAAAAATTGCGCTTAAGCTCAAGATTCTGTTGCACACGGCAGGTTTAACACTTGCATTGGCGGAAGTTTTCACATTAAGAAACCGATAGTGGAGAAACTTCAAGCTGAGAAAATTAGCTGGTTTTGCCATGTTCAATGGTGGTTGTCAGAAAAATTGGGTTCAGGAAGCAATCGAGGCTGAGTTAAAGCGTAGGTTCGAATAAGACGCCGACAATTTTTTTCCAAAGAATTTAACACAAGAGGATATGGCTACTCTTATACCTACTTCTATCTTATTCTCTACTTCGATAGAGGTAGAAGAAGGATATTTGGGTCCAATGGTAATTTCGCTCCATGGCCGGGTGGCATCCAACTTTTAAAGAGAAGACTAAATTATTAGAGTAATTGGACTTGATGTTGTGATGTACTTGAAAAAATGAATGTGTTTCGGGTACGGTTGGGATTTAAGAGCCGAACCATCCGATTTGGAAGTGTAAACGGTACCACTTGAGCCATGGCCACCCAACACACTCACAAAAATGATAACTGCAAAACCATCAGCTAATTTTTGGTGTCTCTGATGAGGTGATTTAAAATAGAGTGGTTTGTAGAATGGTCCTGATGTCCACAAATTAGCCATTTACACAAGTGGGGCATCAGCCAAGTGCCAAATGCAATTATACGCGTTATATGTTTCAACTGTTCAAGAGATTTGTGGAAGTACAACTTACCGTAATGGAAACGAGTTTGAAAAGCTAAAATTTCTTGAACTATCCATTTCACGTGAACTATTTCTTATGTCCCTACTCTACGGTCTTTATAGCAACATTGATCTCGTCACAATACAACAAAAATCATGTAAATGGGTATATAAATAGAACGAACCATCCAGCTCGTATAGACCTAGAAGGAAGGCATAGCAAGAAAGTCCTTAAATAGCTTACTGTGCGAAACTGAAGACTGCAAGCAACTGGTTTGTGGATAAGAAGCAGGTCCACCCCGGACTGGGGTTCCATGTAATCAAAAACCACGACTTGATAGTCCATTATGACTCAGAACCTAGACTACAACCTTGGGTTGTAGTATCAGAAAATTCTTTTGCATTTTTCACTGTATGGGGTGGAAACCGAAATCATACCATATGCCACCGGCTCTAACATTATTGGAGAAGGTCGAAGACATGTTCGTGGGGATAAAGCATATAGTGGAATCAAATTCCAAATTTAGGACGAGAATGTACTCGGTCTTAGAAGTCCTGACCTTAGAAATGCTTACAAATACTGACTAGCTGTAGCGGAATTATAGGAACCCGTCTGACCACTAGTTGATCACACTGACGTACATGACACATACTCGTGAGGTAATTCCGGTGCCGTGAAATAACGCCAAGTGCAATAACTCCGAATTCCTGAATTCGGCTTTATTTCGCAATGACAAAGTGAAATAACGCCGACCATTGCTTGACAAATAAAGCCGAATTCAGAGTATAAAGGAGGTGGCTTCCTTCGCTCGGTAACAGGATTTTACTCTTTTCTCCGCAAGGCTTAGAGGCTCACACGACTTCGTCGCTCCGCTAAGGGAATGTCAACAAGGCGCCTATAACTTCTTAGCAATTGTATTTTGGTTGTAATTGTAATTGGTCGATTTGACATGGTACCGTTTATTTTAATCATTTTATGCATGATATGATGGCAATTGATTTATATTAAAGCAATATTAAAAACAATGTAAAGTGACATAATGCCAAATTTCCCTTATTTCACTTTCAAAAGTGAAGTGAAATAATGTTAAAAATTGGCCATATTTCACGGCACCATTCCATACAGAATTTAAGTGACCGCAGCTCTTTTGTTTAACATAACAGGATGAACTGCTATGAAAATCGATAATTGGGTTTTGGCAATTTGAAGAAAGAAAGCATTAAACGATTATCAGACCTATTTGCATTGGCCGACACAAAGAATTAGGTTTAACACTGAACTCTATTGTGGACTTGATGTAATCATTTTAAGTGGCTAGGCAGCATATAGAGCATTTCTCATTCAGCCTGAACAATTTTGAAAACTTTACCTGAAGAGTAAAATAGTATCGAGAATCCTCAGTTTCTTGTGTCTACAGTTAATGATGAGATAGTTTGACAGTTGGGCTAACATGAAAACAAATTAGACAGGATCAAATTTAGCCTTCGAATTATTCACATGCGAACGAATTTTTAGTACAAAAACGTATTAATAAGACTTTTTCCATTCGAGACTACACAGATTGATATGTATAATCTTACGATTGCCCTTTACAAAATAAATACATTCTTTGGGATTCAAGTCATACTTTCCAGTATTATTGAATGTGAAAAAATAATCCCAAACGCTGTTCACATCTGCGACAAAGGAATAATAGTTTTTCCGGTTTCAAAGTGAATTTCCGTCGTTAAAACGAACCAACCCTTCTACCGATATTAAAATCACTCAGATGTAAAAAAATAAAATTCACGCGCTACTAAAAGCCATGAACTGGAATTACACTCTCACATCAGTTGTTGCTACTTAAAAGCGAAAAAAACATTGAGCTGCCTCCTCTTAAGCAAACCACTGGGACTCTTTTTGATTGCATTTTACATCTATGCATCTGTATCTGCAACTGAGTGTAAATTTTATTCACAAACACATGTTGCATAAAATTCTATCACTACTTAACTTAGCCTTCAGAGAGAGGCATGGCAATGCATATGGAGCATATGCAGTTAGACTGAACGCAGCGGAAAAAAGGACAACCGCGGAAATATGTGATACCTATTTTCCGTATCCAACATTCGTAAACGTAAATCGATAAAAAGATATAAAACGCAGCAGACAAATCTGAATACCAGAAAACCAGAAGTACAGAGATACTCATAAAAAACAAAAGCCAAGTACATAGATAGACTAAAAATCCAAAACAGTCGAGTGCAAATATCATACATCTGAACCCACGACTGCAAAACATTATCCTTGTAAGGACTTTTTTTTTTTAAACATAAAAAATATTTTCTTTATTTTTATTACTATTTTTTTTTTAATTTTCTGTTGATGCTACACATACGGATGGATGCTGAAGATTGGCATCCTTGCTTGCTAGCTGTACATACGAGTACATATCTCCTACAGTACAAAACTGCAGTGAAAACGGCAAAAAGAGACGACGAATGCAGTAGATTTACGAGAATGGCAGTGCATCTGGTAAGTTGTTATGAGTTGAAGTCGTATCCGTATGTACTGCACTACATGCATGGATTCGTCCTCTCATTCTGGGCAAAAGCAGATACCAAATACGAAATGTGAGATACGGATACGGATACATGTCCTGGAAATGAAAAAGCAAAACAATTGCACTTTTGCTAAAGGAACGTTTTAGAAATTATTGTTGGAAATATTCAAACTAGGCTAGGCAGAGACTGGTTCTAGGTAGGAGCTACCCGACATTGTGTGGTTGAAGGTACACTTTATATCCTACCATCCCCCATGGCGTGCTGATGATGTTAACTGCAGAAAGGCGGACTCCGACTACTACTATACCTAATACCAGAAGGGAATGAAGGGAATTCTTGCAGCCAAACAGTCGTCAGTTGCATGCTCGAGTGCATACATCATAAATATCTAGTTTCCCATTGTAAAGTATTGTGTTGGGCTGAATAACAGTTAACAATCTATTCAGGGCATTCTTGGAACTAGTAAAACTGTTGGTGATTGTAGAACGATGAGTAGTTAGAACACGTTACCAGGGGCTTCCACTGAATGCTGTTACTGAAAACTTTGGGTATTTGGAAAGTTAACATCGCGCAATGACCTGTGATTTTGACAAGATTTACCCTTTGCAAGTGAAGGGCTGGATGTGTTTCTGATTTAGTTTGTCATGTTCGGAAAAAAAGCCAACTTCTTCTATTGTATTTTGGGTTGCTATGACCTAATTGCTGAAATTAGTGGAAGACGAATGATCCTCGCACATCATTGTAGGCAAACGAATATAGATCAGATAGTACAAATACATAGCAAATACCATATGGAAAAAGTCTGACAGGACATATTTGTGCGATTTAATAGGTATGCATTGTATCAAGGTAAATGATTTATCACGGAAATGTGAACAAATGTCACTTTAGTCTTTATCTATCCCTTTAGTTCCACACTCAATCCTCCGAAATGTAAACTTGTTGGTTCCTAGAAGAATCAGAAGGGTGGCCATCGAGCCCACTAAACTGCAAAACATGGTTATTTTCAATAATATGCTCTTTTGTATCGATTGAATCTGAATTTGTTCAGCGACGGACTTTCTGATTTGAAGCCGCACTCACAGAAACTGACACCGATACTATCACCAATAAAAGCAGAGTTTGGCAATTTTGTTTTAAACCGGGATACTAAGATTATACTCGTTGGGCATGACTTTATCCTGCAAAATTTCGTAGATAGGTTCATGTGGACTTCGTTCTTTATTACTTCGTTCTTTATTGCTTCGTAAACCTGGATAGGTAAACTCCCAAAATATATCAATCTACACCATACGTTAGTCGAGTAGATGCAATTGTTGACTGTCATTATCTATGGTGAAAGGACTCTTATTCGGCATTCAGCAGTCTGCAGAAATGTGTCTTCAAAATTTAGTATTGCTAGTTTATACTTGTGTACCTATTTCGGTAGAATTCTGACCGGACATTGTTTCTAGCTCATGTTCCCAAGCACGGGTTTTATATTGTAATATGCAGTTAAAAATACAATGCTGTTGTTAGTTCCACTATAAACATATAATCTTCCACAAATCAACAGCACTCGCTAACCAATAAACTTATGGTCACAAAATGGTGTATTGAAGCTATCTAGCAATATACTCATGAATAGAATTACCCACTGTACTCTCTGGTGACAGACAATAATACCTAGAGTAATCTAAGGTGAGGTGAGCTACATGGAAGCATCTCGTCCTAAGCGCAGACGATGCTGGCTCTTTCTCTTTCAGGCAGTTCCTTACTTACATTCAGAAGCACTAATGATGACCAAAGATCACTAGTCGGAAAATACTTTTAAGCTTCCCGTACTGCCAGCATAGACCTGTATCATACACAACTATGATCGAATTCAATCAAAATCATTTGCGAGAGGTTTGCAAAAATTATTACACAACTAATAGTTTTTTTTTTCACAGCTGGTCTGGAAAAATTCAATCAAAACAGCAATACAGAAACTGCAAACAATCTATATAAGTGTTCCAACAATGTACAAAGTAGAGCCTAGTCAGAATACTGATTACAAAACTAGTTAGCAGTACTCCAATAGCAGCTATTAAGTGCGAAGACAGCGCCACCTGAAAATGATGTATTGTAGTACTTAGCTGTGATACCTAGGGTGAAAGAAAGGCTAGAAATTCCACTCGAAAATCTACCAAGAAATATGCTCTCTAGAGGCCGAAAGAATGACTATATCCTAACAACTCCTCACATCCAAAGACAACTGTGGTACCTTTAATTCCTGGACTGGCTGGAAGAGCAATAAGCCGTTACCTAACTGTGATCAATAAGTTGGAAAAGCTCAAACTGCATGGGAACCATATGACGTATGACAGCCGTAGTAAGTTCGAACAATGGCTGGAAGCAGACATTTTTTCAGAAATGAAGCTGACGGTCTTGCAACAGTTTAGTGGACTTGTGAGGCAGTGGCACACCTTCAAACGGTATCATCCTTCACAATAGATCCATATTGGAAAAAGAAATAGCCGTCATTGGTGAACAACTGTTCTACAACACTCGACCTTGCGTATTAGAAGCTCGAAAAACTATTAAGTGCCTCAGGAGTTTGTACAGTCAGATACGAAACAGGCAGGTCAAAACCAGAGATTTGTATGTATTTTCGAGCTTTCAAATATTCTTAGCCAGTAAATTAAGTAACATTTATAGAAACGCATATTTCACCCTGCAAATCGTTGGCAAAAAAACCAAAGAAGCAAATGGACAACACTGGACAACAACGAAAACAATTGTTTAAAAAAAAAAATTAAAGAATGTCTAATTTTGATACATAAGCTTGGTAAATTTATAATTAGTACGCTGATAGGCACTGAAAGTTCTCAGCTTGGAGATATCCAGTTCTTTAACTGTCTCTACAAATCAATTGTGCTTATCTTACCTCCAAGTGGTAACCATTGGGTACTGATCAATGTTCATCCGAACTCGACTTGATTGCCTCAGATGGAATCAACGGTGAATAAAATTCCGGAAAAAACCAAATCAGACCTGATCTGGGCTACTCTGACATATTTGGAGCTCAGGCCGGTAAGGATTTCAGAGACTAAGTCAGGTCTTGGAAAAGAGTTGATGGCGGATGAGTTCTAAATGGACCAACGGCAGCACTCACAACCCTGAGCGGGTTATTGGCTTCGGTCTAACGGCCCCAGTCCTAGGGGTATTATAATGGAACTGGTCTTCCAGGTTTAGGGTTGTACCATCGGGGTAATTGCCCAGCCATGGAAAAAACGTGAGTTACGAAGCAACAACAACAAGCCTCGGATAAAGATGGATCTACTATTGACAACCCTTGCAAACGAAACAAGAACAACGGATTTCAGATCTGCAAGTGAAATGTTAGGTCCCTTACTGGGCTACGTGCAGCCAAATAAAGAGTGGGAGCCCTGAACTGCTGCAAAGCAGATATTACCAAAGAGGAGAAAGATGATGACACCAGAGACAGGCTCTACAAGTTCTTGGCCAAGACCCAGGAGCAGTGCCATAACTATGACACTAAGATTAGCCTCGGTGATTTTAATGCAAAGCTAGGGAGGGAGAGCATCTTTGGTAGTACTATCAGAAATTATAGCGTACAGTACACCACCTCCGATAACGGATTCAGGTTAAATGATTGTGCGGCGGGGTGAAACATTTTCGTAGCTAGCACGCGGTTCTCACATCTCGATATTCACAAAGGGACTTAGAGAACTCTGATTAATCAACCATTAACCAGATTAACTACATTGCGATCGATGCGAGGCACTTTTCCCGTATTATGGATGTCCGAATATTTTGAGGGGTCAACACCGACACGGACCGTTAACTTGTTGTAGCCAAGGTATGGTTGCGGTTATCCTAAACATCAGAAAAGCAAGGTCATGCTGTGACGTTACACGGCTACAATCGAAATACATCGCAAAATCCTTTTCCGATCGAGTCTCCCTTAATCTCTTAAGAGGTCCTATTTCGCCAGCATCATGTATCGAAGACCAGTTTCAACATTACCAAAAACTTATCAGGGATACCGCCTCTGATGTGCTGGGTTTCTTTCGGCCACCACTAACGAAACTCATGGTTTGACGA
Source organism: Volucella bombylans (assembly GCA_949129095.1). Taxonomy (NCBI): domain Eukaryota; kingdom Metazoa; phylum Arthropoda; class Insecta; order Diptera; family Syrphidae; genus Volucella; species Volucella bombylans. Next base: position 18,270,052 of record OX422142.1, on the reverse strand, counting down.
TGAGTGCCGGCAAGCACATGCAGCTAAGGAAGATGAATACAAAGTGGCGCTGCATAGAAGGACTAACGGGGATGACGAACCAAATACCGCTGTCAGACAGAATGAACCTTTCAACCTGAATGACGTAGATCAACAATTCCGTCCACTCGATCTGGATGAAATAGAGATAGCCACATCTAAACTTGAATCCAAGAAAGCTGCTAGAGACCGTCTAACTGCCGAGCCCATCAAAGTGGCAGGCGATGGTAAAGAGGTAAGGAGCATACACCAACTCATCTGTAAAATATGGTCGGACGAGAATATGCCTGATGAAAGAAACCTCAGCATTCTCTACAGAGGCATCAGTCTTCTTAACATCGCCTACAAGATCCTAGCTGCCATATTGTGTGAACGACTGAACCCATTCGTCAAAAACCTGATTGGTCCATATAAGGGTGGCTTTAGGCCAGGAAAGTCCACCATCGACCAAATATTCACACTACGGCAGATCTTGGAAAAAACCCATGAGCTCCAAATCGATACACACCACCTATTAATCGATTTTAAGGCCGCATATGATAGCATCTATAAAGATGAGCTACATAGAGCAATGTCTATTTTAGGCATTACTGCCAAACTCGTCCATTTGTGCAGGATTACGATGGAGACTGCACGCTGCTCCATCAAGGTGGGCAAAGTCAAGCTTTTGATGTCAAGTATTTAGATAAGACGATGCGCTGTTATTCTTGAAAAAATAGTGCAAAACTCACGCGCCAGCACTAGAGGCATAATCTTGATGTCAGTGGCGCTTTAGCGAGTATTAGGACTGACGCGGCGAAGACGGTTTAGCGGTCAATGAGGGCAAAACCAAGTATATGCTCTCAACAAGAAAGGATACCCAACATCAACGTCTCGGGCACTCTCGACGGATATAACTTGGAGGTAGTTACGGACTCTATATACCTAGGCCCCGCTATTAATTTAGACAACGACACTAGGGCTTAGATCAAACGAAAAGTAGCTCTTATCACTAGCTGCTTCCTTGTGCTAAGAAGGCAATTGACTAACAAGGCCGTCTCTCGAACAACAAAAGTGGCCATATATAAGGCCTCAATAATCTCAATCCTGCTCTATGGAGCAGAGTCATAAACTTTATCAAAAATGGATGAGGGCTGATTTGAGAGGAAAATTCTGCTGGTGGTGATTGTGACGGTGAGTGGAGGAGGAAATACAATGACGAACTGTGTGACAACAACTTAGCCAGAAGAGTGAAGATCCAACGCCTGCGATGGCTGGGTCATTTGTATTTCAAAAATGGTAAAATTTTCCCAAAGAAAAGAGGATATATCCATCTAATAACAAATTTGAGAAACAAAACCCGACACATCAGTCCAACTGGAATGCACCCACAGTTCAAAATAGATTAGCGACAGATGGAACCAAAAGCTACTTCAAAGAGTACTGACAAATAATGCATCAAAGCTGAAAACCTGTAAGAACATAGTCCAGAAGCAAGCCTCTGCAACATGGCGGTTTTCCGCAAAACACTTCGTTCCGTCGCTTTTTAACAAGTTTACTCCACTGAATAATGTACAAAATATGTATGCTGTCAATTCAATGTATTCATACTCATGATACCAAAAGCAACCAGTCCTACACCTACAGGATCTCTTCTGGTCATAAGCAACATACTCCCTTGATACTTCGACGTCAAAATACTCTTCCGCTTGTGTGGGGAATAAGGGAAACTCGTTTGTATCGCTTCTAACAACAACAACTTCAAGGCTTGCGGCACCTGAAAGAACGAGTCGAATTCCTGCTCTTGATGTTTTTCACATAAAAGACCGTATACCTGTCTCGTTTTGGCCGTAAGTCGACAATAATGTAACGTACAACCGAAGTTGACTGATTTATTACTTTGCTATTGACTTGAGAGGGCCATGTACGATATAAACAAAATGGATCCCAATGTCTACTTTTCCATCGAAACCCTTTCTTGGCATCTAAGGCACAGTCTTAGTTGTCGGGTTGCAAGAACTTGCCACATCAATTTATCCTAACCATTGAAATTCACCTCCCCCGACACTGGGGCACTTTATCTTTTTAATAAACAAAATCTCATGAAGTTCCGACTTGAAATTGTAGCCTTTGTTCTGAGACTACAACGAAGGGATAGGCCAAACATTATAAAGTTATGTATCAATCCAATCCAAATTTCCAATAGACTCTCACTTCCCCTACCGCATATGGTATCCTGTGTAGGACCATAGTCCAGGAAATTACATTTTCTTGTTGAAGAATCATAAAATTGGAGTCTCGTGATGCTGACTTTAACAAATATCAAAATGCATTTCCAAGATCAATGGATGTCAAACGGTCAAGAGTCCGCATAAAAACAGTGAAAAGCCATATTAAAAGTTTTGTCCTTCTGTTGTTGCTGAGGGGAGCAGGCAGCTCTAGGCTTGAGCGATGATGGATGCACTAGAAATGGGTTTTCTGTCAATGCTATCAAGATGAGGTTGGTCTTTTTACGAAAATGAGCAAGCTGACTCATCTACGCGTCATCATCTAGTGCTGGTGTCTTTCCAGAGAACGACAAGTTTCCATTTCACACCTTGTTAGGAAAACTTACTTCTGTTCACCAAGTGGATGCATACGTAATCCTCATTGCCAAATCGTCAAAATGAACGGTACTGTTGCGAAAAATATTTACTACCAGTTGGTTAAATTCAACATCAGAGTACTCAAATACCTATGATTACACTCGAAGAATTATCCAAAGCATCTGCAAATTTGAGCGACAAAAAAGCACCGGAACTGAGCACCTTTTTGCCGAAACTTTTATCGTATGTTTTCAGTAGAGTGTTTTTTAGCCTTAGTATTATCTTCCTATTTCTTTCCTTGAGACTGGTGGAGAAATCCATGAGCGGATGATTTGAAATATAATCTTCCCAGAAATAGAAAACGTAGTCTGTCGGAACACCAATACGGTTTTCGTTGTCACGGTCAGCAGTGGACATAATTAATGTAGTAATAACTAGAGCTCGAGACGCTCTAAAGAGCAGGCGCTGAAAAGAATGCACCAACAAATACTGCGCCATTACATCTCTGCATGTGAAGAACGGGTTTAAATCGGCAAACTGGGAAAAGATTATGACTTGTCTTTATTGGATTGAAATACCCATCTATCTATGTAAAATGATAATGAGCTATTTCTAGAACAGAGTCCTCCTCTATACAACTGCGGGTGTGCCACAAGGTTCGATTTTAGGCCCCCTACTTGGAACATTACGCCTTGTTATTGAAAATTTTTTGAAATTTTTAAACGGACGTTTCCAGACGCTTGAAGCTCTGCAGGAGAGTTAAAAGGAAGAAGCCGGAAGATCCAACGTATCAAGTCACTCGAATTTTTCGATGTGGAATTTAGGTAAAAATGAAATTTATGCCTAAATCAGCATATAGGTCAAGGGAACAAAAAAAAGGTTACCAAAGGTCTTAACTACATCAGCTAATCCTTGAATCTCTGTTTCAAATCAAGTCTATTTAGCAACAGCCGTTGTTAATGCCATTGTACCTGGCAGTGTGCTGAAATCTTGTCACCACTTTTAGACACCGGCTCACAATTCCAGATACAGAATTATATCTTGAAGGTGAGATTCAACTCGCTAATCGCCTTTCAGTCTTATGTAACACGAAATTAGGTTGGACTGATACAGGGTCTACATCTTATTTCAGTGAAGAATTTCGTTCACACATCATTCAGTTCAGTTTTAAAGCATTTTATTTTCTTAATCATTAACTCTTACATACTAACAAAAAATGCTTAAATGCTAGCTTAAAATTACTTAAGAATCTTATACTAACTTACTGGCCCCACACAGGCACTCTAAGCTACACTTCTATCTATGTCTTTCGACTTTATTACATTTTATTTATCAATACTTATATTATATACTTAAGGCTAAGAAAAAAATTTGTTTACAAAAAACTTAGCATATGGAGTTTTTTTTTATTTTTATATAAAAACTTAATATCTAACTTAAAATAAACCTTAGCCTACTTAACCTACATACACAATACTCACATAAACACACATAGACATTATACACAATTATATACATATATTAGTATATACCTTTATATATACCAATATATGTATATATTTCTTAAATGCTAACCAAAACCTATGTAAGCTGGCCATCGCTATCCGCAGAGAAAACAGATTGGTCAGCTCTGCCTCATTATTGAGGCTGGTCCGTAATTGACGGAAATGACGACGGAACATCTTCTCCATAATTCAACCACCAGAAATTCTGGTGCTGCCGAATGACATCCCTCTTATCGCGATTCCCCACCGCCCTACTGAACCTGAGACGATCCACACTGCCGTGTGCGACGTCTCTGTTGTAGTTGAGTCGCCTGTCCCCAGCTGTCCGAGCGACATGGAAGATTAACGGGACCGCTGATCTATCCTGGATCAACCCTATCTGATCAAGGTAGAGGAATGCTTCCGGTGGAACGAAGCCGTCAGTGCGCACACTCTCGTGGTAAAGGTAATTGGGGTAGTAAGCCCCAGATATCAGGTTATTCGTCGAGGTCATTGCTCTTGCAATGTGCCCTCGAGTCAGCTTAATTACGAATTTGTCCACACTTATTAGGTTCGCCCTGTTGTAAAGGACCTCATTAGGATACAATTTTTTGTACTCCGACTCTGGTGTTCTGTACAAGCGAAGGCAAGCCCTCTCAAACACCCGAATCTTTTCCATTAAGCTTGCTCGTACATTGAACCACACGGGACAACCAAATACCAGCATGGGCCTGATAAGGGCCATGTAGCAGATTACCTTTACCCTCGCATCGAGTTGGCTGCTCTAAAACAGTCTCTTTGTAAGGGCAAAAGCGCCTTTAGCTCTGGCCAGAGCAGTATCTACATTTTTGCCAAAATACAGAAACTGATCTAGCCAGATCCCAAGGTATCTGATTACATTTCGACAGGCAAGAGGATGTCCGCGCTGTGCAATGATTGAAAACTTTCGCCAATTTTTTCTGGTATCCCTAGAGGCTCCAGACAACGGCGTCCTAAAGAGAATGGTTTCCGACTTCTGAAAGTTGATTTTCAACTTCCAGTCATCGCAAAATCGTTTTATCTTATCAAAGTCACGCTGCAAAAGAGTATTAATGACGCTATCAAATCGTCTGCGTACCCAATAGTATGGGGAAGTGAACCTATCAAGTCGCTTGTATAAACGTTAAATAGGATCGGCGAATTGACCGCGCCTTGCTGAAGACCATTTTTAATTTGAAATATTCCAACAGAAGTCACATCTCCATTCTTCACGATGAACTGTCTGTTAGTTAGCATATTATAAAGAATGTACAAGAGTGGTTTACTGATCCCCAGCCTAGTCAGCTTATAGAAAAGACCCTCTAACCATACGGTGTCGAAGGCCTTCTCCAAGTCAACAAGGCAGGCACCAGTGCATTGTTTTTTTCTTTTATTCCATTGGATATCGGACGGATAGAGGAAGATGTCGAAGCACGATGTTCGGAATACCATCGGTCCCCACTGATTTCTTAGCCCTGATTGTCTCGAAGATCTCATGGAGTTCTTCCTTCGAAATGAATGGGGTAGGTCACCCTCTCTGGCAATGATATTATTGGCCATATTTTCGTCGTTGAACCGGGTGAAACCAAAGCCCACGGATCGCCAGTTCCCTATTTGATTTCGAATGCAGAAGTCGTGCACCAAGACGCGATTGTCCAGGTTGTAATTATGGCCAATGATATCAATGGCCTGGTATACTTCCTGGAAAGCCGCACCTATGGTCTCAACCTTCTCCTGCGGATCCTCGATCACAAAGAAGTCGTCATCGTCAGCGGCTTCATTTGGATCAATACCTGCTATTGTCAGTAACCGTTCGTTGTCTGCTGTCCGGGCTATTTTAAGACACTGAAGGTCGTTTTGATTTTTTCTCCGAAATAGTTTATTTATTTGCGGGAACATATTCTGGTGTTTATAGCCCGAACCTTGTTGTTCGAGTGCAAACTTACAGAAATTCTGTAATTCTCTTTTATTAACGTTTGCACATTTTTAATCGACGACTTCAGTGTCCTAATCTCCGGGTCTTGTCGGTCAGTTAACTGTCTGTACAAGTTTATAAGTCTTGTTAGAAGTCTACTTTTCTGTCGGTGCAGTGCGTCAATAGTATGATTGCGGAACAGGTCTTCGTTAGTCGTACGTCGATACCGCGGTATTGTAGTGTCCATAGTTTGTTTAATTGTCTCATCCATTTGTTTTAGGTAATTGTCGATCTCCTCGTTTGACAAATTCCTATTGGACGGTGGGTAGAGCGTGTTCGAGGAGACTCTAGCCAAGTTTGCAGAGAAGCGTGTCCATTGAGTCTTACTGTAGTTGTAAGAATATCTTTGGACAAACTCCTCCAATTCCGCAATTTTGTTGGGAACTGTAATTTCGGTGCTAAAACCGCAATGGTCGCTGTCATACACGAATGTGTGCAGACAGTGTAATGTTTGTAAATTCGTACCTGTCAGTCGTATACGTTCGTCGTACAGCAGTAGATCCAAATAAGACCCGCCTCTGGGAAACGACGGGTTATCCGTCGCTTTAAGACCGAGTCTGTACATGACATCGTGCTGACCCCACCAATCGAATAGTAGGTTCCCTCTAGTATTTGGCAAATTATTTCCCCAATCTCTGTGTCTAGCGTTGAAATCCCCGCCGATTATAAAATAATTCTCCCCCGATTCCAGCCTCAGAAGTCGAAAAAGCGTGTCGAGCTCTGTAATGAATAGGGTGGATTGTGAAGCCTCAGGTGCATAAACAGAGGCCAAGTACAGCCGCTTTCCACTGCGGAGCGGTATGTAAATGGCGACTGCCTCCAACACCCGGAACACACATCATTCACGGAGATGGAAATGCATAATAGTTCTTCGGAAATCATGTCAGCAGAGAAAAGGCAATGTGAAGAACATTTCTTCAGAACCGCCAATAAATCCGCAAACGTATAATTCATAGCCAAGTTACCATTCAAAGAAGACCCATCGACAGTGTGAGGTGAGTAGTCTGTAGTATAGCAGTCTACATACTCAACGACCTTTGATGATTAGAGCGTCAGCGTAAAGCGAACAGGTAAAATAATCGAATCGTATAGAGTAAGTTAAGTCATCAAGCCGACCTCTGCGAAGTAAGCCTGAGGGCGGTACCATGGCGGGCATAAATGGGTATGCTCAGATGTAGAGGTACTACCAAATGACATCGTCACATTGGTTTTCAATCTACAACGCAATCGATCTACGAAAACCTGAGTAAAAGGAACGTGCCAGTTCATTTCCGAAGTTCTCTGTTCCAATTGAAGAAAACAACAGAAGTAAACTGTCCTTCAGGACTAGATACACGATTGTCATTTACGACATTAATAATTCCTTGAATACTACTTCTTTATCATAAAGAAACTGGGTAAGTCCTATAGACCCAGAAGTCTTGAGGTTTGCCTGTTAGGCCTTATTCGTTACAGATTTGGATAAAAGCTTCTTCTTTTACCTAAGACGATATCAAATATCCATATATGGACTAACATTGTCTGGCACAGTGTCAAACAACGCTTTCCTGTTTTGTACATAATACATTCTGTCTACTAGGTGCAGTAGGGCAGAAATTGTGTTGAAAATTACGTCTATATCCACCAAAAATACACAAATTTAAATAACTGAAATAATTTCCTCTATTAAACTTCACTTAGAATTTTACTTCAAAAATTCATGTCAATATGTAACTCAGTTATTTAGTGTAAAACCAAGCAAGACCTTTGAATATCTGCAATTCAAAATAACATTTCAACAGCGAGCCATTGCTTGGCAATGTAAACCCAATAAACCATCGTCCTTTAGACTTCAGTACATGATGTCTTTGACTGCGACTATGAGTGTTACAGCGACTCCAACTCTTCAACAAGCCGGAGCTGCATCAGTACTTATTTATGTACATAAACTTTGCATTCAGTGGATACTTTACAAACTGAAACATCATATTTCACGCAAAAGATGTTAAAGATGGCGAAAGTTCCCTGAAACCTATATACGAGTACATGCATACTCTGGGTTCACGTGCTGGTACATTTCGAGTATATCTTCCAGGACAACTGCCTGAGATGAGAAAAAAAAAAGAAAAAAAAATCACCGAGGCGACATCGTATAATTTCTCCCACATCCTGAGAAAGAAACTGAGCAACTGTAAGCGGCATTCCCTGGTTTTGAGTAGAATATATTTTTTTATTTTATTTTTTCTGTCTCTCTCCCCTGAGCTTTAACACTGAACTGTCTCAGAATGGAAATGAAGGCAATGCAATGCAAGTAATCGCAAACCACAGGCGGCGTATCACCATATTTCCTTTCGGCGCATCCGGTTATGCTTTTGAGGCAATTTCCATTTCAGTAGTTTATTTTCCCTGAAATGCACATTATTATGCAGGCACTCTACATAGACGGATGTACATACACGTATATACGAGTACATACCTATACGGGCTATCTCTGGTAGCCACAAACAAAAGAAACAGACAGATAGATAGTCAGCCAGACAAAGCAGTTAGATGCAAAATCTCGAAAAGGATAGTAAAGGATACAAAAGGATTTCTAAACTGTCATGTCATTTGCCTCAATGCTTTAGTGGTGTTTTGAATTCTTTTGCTTGCCTCCCCCGCTGTCACGATTTAGTTATGGTGGAGGTCGTCACAGATAGCAACTTGGAAAAGACGGTTTCAGTATGCCAGATAGAGTAAAATATTCGCTTGGGCATGTTCTACCCATTTATTGAAGTTTTCTTCTCTCCTGAATCGAGACAATTTGTGTTGTTACTTTTTTTGTTATATTCTTCATCCCTTCTGGATAGCTGTAGGCTTGAATTAAAGTGTATCAACATTTCATGGCCTTTGGTTAATGGAAATAAGGATTTTTTGTTGCCTGTTTTGGCCCCTGCAGAAGTATTAATGGAAAATACAAGGAGACTGCTTAGAAATATTTTTTTTAGAGATTTCACGTGCCGACCTTTGTTTGAACTAGAAAGATTGTGATTCGTCCTCGCCTACACTTGAGTGCGTCGAATTTTCAATGGGACATATCCAGAGTACTTAAAGATCTTAATGTACACAAATCCGATGGTCCAGATGGTAGATCTCCCTTTCTTCTGAAGACGCATTCTCCGACGCTGGCAAAACCACAGCGTAAGCTTTTTCATGAAACTTACTCTTTAGGACTCTTTCCTAGCAGATGGAAAACAGCATTTGTCCGGACGGGCTGGGCAAAAAACGACGAATCTTCTTCTCTCTCCTCCGGCAGACCCACTGCACTTACGTCTTTTCTTTCCGAGGTCATGGAAACACTGATAAACCGTCAGCTCATGAAATATCTCGAAACACGAAAACTTCTCAATGACTGGCATTACGGTTTTCGTAGCAACAGGTCGACTGGTGATTTACTGGCATGTATCAGTCTGGGGAAAGCAAGAAAGTTAAACTTGATATTTCGAAGGCATTTGACAGAGTGCTGGGATCGATGACTCTCTTCTTCATTGAATTAGAAATTACCTTTCGGAACGTTCAACTTAAGTTGTCTTGGATGGTTTCAAGTCTGATATTCACAAAATAAATGCTGGTGTACCCCAGGGCTCCGTTCTGTCTCCGACACTCTTTCTAATTTTCATCAACGACCTCTTGTCTGCTACTTGCAGACATCGTTGAAACCGAAAAACTTTCCATTCGATGTCGTCAAAAGTGTTGCTAAGTTTACTCAAGTAATGTAAGAAATACTTCACCTACTCTGATCAGACTACAATATATAAGGTATTTGTCCGCCCGAAATTTTGTTTGCTACACATAATCGTAGGTCTTGGCAAGTAATTCGTTGAACCAGTTATGGTTACAGCAATATTGGAGCTACGTGACGCTTGTTAAAACAAATCGCGCCCAACTCTAGTTTTTCGAATTCTTTAATTTAACTCCTATGAAGTAACATTTGAAATTGCTTTAATCTGAGATTTTACAGTGTTTTAAAACTGTATAGCATATAATAGCTCATAGGAGAAGCGACATTCAAGGACGAAACCAAATTTCGCGTATTGTTGTGTAATATGCAGAATCAGAGGTTTGATGTACGTTTTCTTTTTTTTTCTTTTTATAATTTACGCGCGCCTAAGGGGTTAGATACCCTTTTACTGTTGCCAGGGCGCGGGTGGAAAGGTAGAAGGAAGAGAAAGGAAAATTGTTTTTGTAGTGGTTTGAAACTCAGGTGTCTTTGGTTTCGATATTCTCTCTCCAAGGGTGGGAGTCCGAATAGGACAGAGTGATTCGAGGTATAATTCACAATATTTTTTTCTGTGCTTGAAACTCTACAACAGCCAAATCTACGTGTCAGTGTTATGCCTTCACACGCATAATTTTTCTGTCTGAGTTCCAATTACAAATGAAAAACTGACTTGCCATGGGCAGGACTCGAACCTGGACCCTCCGAGTGGGAAGCGATTGCTAGTACCACTACACCACGGCCACCCCTATTTTCATTACTGTGATTCTTCATGATCAGTCATGCTGACAGAAAGGGAGAGCTTGTAAAAAATAAGTAAATTTTTCCTGAGTGACTGCTAGAGTTATTTTGAATGATGAGTTTGTTGGAAGAAGCTCCCAATAGATGTCGTCACGCTTCACTGTTTAGAAATCAATTTCTCTGATTTTGTGGAAAAAAGCCAAACAGAGTCGAAGTAACTATTACGTAATCTGGGCGCCTAGTTGGACAATTCGGCATTGTACTTTGAAAGCAGTAACACGTTCTAAACTATGTTAGCAACAGGCATCTTTGACATGACGTTTCTTTCCACTTTTATTTCCCATTCCGATGTAGAGAAGTAGTATTCCGGATTAAACTAGAAAAGGCTCAGGAAATGCTAATCGATACTTAATATCCGTTCACTGATTTTTAGAAAATGTAAGATAGTATCTTCAAGAATTATCTGAAAAATTTTCACAGATTAGCTCAGCATTTGCATATGAATGACGACGATAGAAAATTATACAATTTCAGCCAAAACGAGTCGTTATTTTGAAACTATAGTATGTTCAAGTACATGCGTGAAAAGGTGCCATGGTCAAAACGAAATACATGCTGTTAACGAAAAGTCATTAGTTTTCATACTAGATGTCATTTAATTTCCACAGAAATGATCAGTCCATCTCCAAGAATTCTTCATGATTTATGTAAGAGAGCCTACCGTCTGATAAATGTTGGTTCAGTTCATACAAATGGTAGAACTCATCCAATATGTTGACAGAAGTCCACTTTTTACTGAAAACTACATGTTATGCAACTGCCCAAGTGGAAGAAGTTTAAGTCAGACATTCCATTATGTCATCGGAACGTACTCTGAAATCACAGTAGTTTAAACCCACAGATCCGTCACAATTTATTCGGATTCTTGCCTCTATAACTAAGCACAACCAAGATAAACTCCTCCCTTACGGTTACGAGTACCACAGTCATACTAATCCATATTAATCTTCTTGTATTTGCTAACCTCCAGCATTGCTATCCAAGATTTATGCAAAATCCCTTCAGAATCAACGCCTTACATCACTTAGCTTATGTACATATATATGTGTGTGTTGGGCTGTGTCTATTCGAATTCCAAAATTCGACCAAAGCCAAAAACTTACAAAATCCAAATGTACAAAGTCCAACTTTATGACTTCATTACAGAAGAAGGTCAACAATAATCCGGATTTCGGTTGAAATTTCTTAGTCCCTAGGCCTTAATGTCTGCACATCCCAACACTCATTTCTGCAGTCAAAGGTGTCTGCAAGCGGCCTTAAAATATCTACCACCTAAGCAGCGAGGTAAATATTCCACCCTTGAGCCTGAAGAATCCAAAATAACCAAATATTCGCAACTACGAGTATATCCATAGCCATCCTTCGAAGTGATTTGCTCTCCAGAATCCTAGAAAGGAGGAATCAAATATTTGAAATATTAAGAATCTGTATCTCATTCTTGTCCTGTCTCGTGCGCCCTCGTAGATTCTCCGAGACGAAAGTATAAATGGAACATCATCTCAGCGTTGCCTGAAATAGAATTCGTGGAGACAAAAGGAGGTGAAAAACTTTTCCATTCGACATAAACACCAGGATCTATGGATGGGTGCACCTCTCAAGAAGGCCAGAAGGTAACACGGGTAACACCATCATTTGTGCGAATGTATAAAACCCTAACCTAACCATATCATCATCGATAACTGCACACCAATACCAATTCCGACACATATTTCATTCTCCACACATACGAATACACCGTCTCACACATTTGGCACAACAAAAAAAAACAAAAAAAAACGAAAAAAAATAAAACTAGAATTGAAAGGATGATGAAACTAAGAGTGGGTGGACAAATAGGAGGGTGACGAAGCAGCAGCACCACGTAACTTGTGCCATATATCAAGGATTTTACGAACGTAACATCGGTTTGAAATAGGCTGAGAATAATAATATTTGATCCCCCGAAACAGTTTTTGGCCAAGTGCCAAGATTTCATTCCCTCCTGCTACTGGTACTGACTGGCCCTACAGACACATCTCTACACTCTTGGTAGGTGGTACTGCTGCTGAGCGAAGCAAAAACAAACAAAAAAAGGAGTAGAAATCGAAACGAAAAATGTTACATAGTAGCGAGCCGAGAGGTATGGAACGGATACCCACTACCGAGTCGGGTATTCCTATTCCAATGGCCTATCCTCGACGATTCGGCGAAATGAAAAGCGAGCCTCACATAGCCCCACATAGTGCCACATAGTCCCACATAGCCCATTATTGCCTCACAACCACCTACTCATTGTGCTGCTGCTACCAGTAGTAGGTACTACCGTTGCTGCTTCATCTCCTGCTGCACCACAACACACCCGTTCTCCTAGGCACACAGTCAAAGAGGCCGTTTCTGGCCTATGCCTGAGAGTTATACGAGTAGGAGGCTTCTCGGTTCGGTTTTGGTTCTGTGTGGACATACATTTGGTTATAGATCCATCGTTTGGTTTTCGGGGATTGGCCGTTGCCTACCACTCATGGGTTCTCAACCAAGACGGGGAGTGAGGGTAAGAGTTAGAGTTAGGCCTACCTTTTCGTATTTTGGTACCTCTGGTAGAGTTGAGACGATTTATCCGTTTGCTTTCTCTGGCAGAAATGTGCATTTGTAGCGTCAAACGACGTTTATTTGCACTCAACGTCTCCGTAGTCAACGTCGGGTTGACTCTACCGACAACGACGACGACTATGGCACAACTGGCATGAGATTGAGTGGAACATTTCCTACGACTTCCACTACGTTGACTTTGTGTGTGTTTGTTTTGTTTTGATTTTTTTTTCCTTTTTTGTCTTCTTTGTTTTTTGTTCCCGGACTATGGTCTACTCCGGCAGAATCCTTTTAATTTTTCAGCACAACTTCAGTTCCACAGAGACAAGGAGGACAAGGACAAGGCAAGAATAGAAGGGCGAAAGGAAATTGTTTTAGTCTGCTTCTTTAGTGCTTTTGTAACTGTAACTGTGTTTTGTAATTTAAACAGCAACCCGACCAATGCCCTGACACAGGAATTAAAGATGGAATGTGTGGGGATGTGGTATGGAAAGGTTAGAAATTTTAGCTTAAAAGCGATTCCTTGTAAGTAAATAATTTAGATTTTGGAGACCAATTAAGATGGACAAAAAAAAAACGTGTTCTCACGGGTAAGATGGGGAATTCTGAGAAGGGTTTTCGGTTTTCACCAGGAAAAAAATATACGAATATTTGATGACTAAACTAACGATTCAGGATTGCTCCTGAATTGTGAATAGTGAATTCAAAATCAGTCAAAACTATTGACAGCTTTTATGAAAACCTTCGTAACGTAGTGAAAGCCTCTAGACATTTCAGTTAATTTTTTGTCCAATCTAGTCAGCGGTTTTCGGCCAATTGTCGTAATAGTTTATTCATTGTCATGTTGGGTGCAAGCGATTACATTGGTCCAACAGCTGGGCGGATTTGTTCACAGCAATGCCTTCTTTGTTAACATAAGTACCTATTTTACCACTTTATTGAAATATCAGCGCATCTTCCTGCCAAAATCCTGTTTGGGAAGAGCTTACCAATCCTTCACTAAGAGTTGTGCGTGTTATATGATATAACGAGATCGATTTCCACTGAAAAAAGCCATCGCTTTGTACATCTACAGTCATTGAACCTTTTCGTTTGCAGCTTTGAAGTTGATGGAATCACGACGTATGTATACGAGTATATAATATGTACGAGTATATTTAAAAATTACTGATTTTCCCAAAATTGTAAAGATTTTTCTTTTATTTATTTATTTTTTCTCCCAGAGTAGGACACTTACCTAGAAAGTCTATTCTACTGTATTATAAACGCTGCATGTTCCTTTAACTGGAACAGCGCAGTCATTCAAAGGAAGATGAGTAAAGGATTCAGTAATAAAGAGCCTACAATAGCACCCACCATTTCAGCAGGAAATGACTATGAATGATCTCTTAGAATACAGGAAAGGATTCGTTTGGTCTGGGGCTGTCCCGTAGAGCCACACTATGTCCTAATCAAGTTTATGATCGTCGCTACAGGTATAAATACCGATTCCTCACAATATAGTCCATTACCATACAAATGTAATATATTTCCGCCCTGGAAATCGCCTATGCTAATGGCCAGTGAGTTTCAAACAGTTCTTTAACTTATCAAAATCCTTTTATAAAGGGTTTCCAATAGAGACTTGACAACTTTGAATTTAATTTGTAAACGCACTCTTTCACTAATCATCAAACTGTCACTGTCAATTTATTCAGTAAACTCAACATTTTAATTATGGTAAAGTATACGAACGAGCAACGTCTGCAAATTATAAAAATTTTCTACCGAAATTCGGAGTCGATGACTGCAACTTTAAGAGCGTTAACTCCAATTTTCGGTCGTAGTTCTCGCCCTAGTAGACAGGCAACAAGTTTAGTGCAAAAATTTGAGTCTACATATTCGTTGTGCGATGTTGCCGTGTCAGTGAGACAACTTGTTGGTCGAAGTGTCGAAAATATCGCTGCCGTTCAGGCGTCTGTAGCAAACGATCCAAATCAGTCAATTCCACATAGTTCTCAAGAATTGGGCATCGTTCAGACCACATTATGGCGTATTTTGCGTAAGGATCTTGGTTTACACCCATACAAGATCAAGCTGACTCAAGAATTGAAGCCGATGGAACATTTGAAGCGACGTACGTTCTCCGATTGGGTTGTGGAGAAGATGCGCCAAGATGATGAAGTTCATCGCAAAATCATCTTCAGTGACGGAGCTCATTTTGGCTCAATGGGTTCATCAATAAGCAAAATATGCGTTATTGATCGGGTGAAAATCCACATGTGCTTCATGAATCACCACATCATTCACAAAAAATAACTGTTTGGTGCGGTTTGCATGCCGGCGGCGTTATTTTGCCATATTTTTTCGTCGACGATAACGATCGTCACGTTACGTTACGTTTCTGTCAGCGTTATCACGCCATGATCACGGATTATTTTTGGCGCGAATTGGAAGATATGGACTTGGACGACTTGTGGTTTAACAGGATGATGCCACAAGCCGCACAGCACACGCTACAATCGATTTCTTGAAGAGTAAGTATGGTGAGCGTGTTATCTCAAGAAATGGGCCAGTCGATTGGCCGCCTCGTTCGTGCGATTTAACGTCGCTTGACTATTGTCTATGGGGCTACGTTAAGTCATTGGTTTATGCCAACGCGCCGACGACGTTGGAAGAGCTCAGAGCCAACATTGAACGCGAAATAGCGGCCGTTTCGTCCGAAATGTGTGGCCGAGTCGTTGAGAATTTTCATTCATAAATGTTGTGATTCGCCTTAAAGCCGATAATAAAGTTTTTGAAATGTCTCAAATGGTTTGCGTTTTATTTAAAAAAAAAAAGCTGTCAAGTCCTAACTGGAAAACTCTATACTTAAGAATCGGGAAAAAAATTCTCAGATTCTATTCGCAGGGCTCACTTTTATCTGTCCATATTTTACAAATAAGTTGGTGTATGCCCTTTACCGCGTCAATTATCGCTACCTTAAATAATTCGAGAGAAAGTTCATCTGCTCTTGCAGCGCTTTTCTTTTCTTTTTTTTCATCATCGCCCTCGCTGAATACTTCAATCCACCTGGCGGTGGATTACCAATTGTTACTCTACTATTCCCTTCACATCCTTATCTCTGCCAGATTTTGTTCGATATTTGTGTGCTTGGAAAAATCTTTTCACATTTTGGTAGTATTGTACTTCCAAACATCATTTCTGAAGAAGCACTTCTTCTCTGGCGATAGTGCGATACTCGGATTCTTTTTTGTTCGTCTCCTAAATCAAAGTGTTTGTGAGCAGCTCTCATCCATCTTTTTAACGCCGTCAGGTTTTGCTGCATGTGCTCGCTAAAACTCTTCACCAAAGCAGAAAAAGTAGTGTAATACTCGGTGGAAACCCAGTGGTTTGCTAACAATGTGACATCAGATCTTTCGCGCTTGATGCGGCATAAGACTTCTTGAAAGATTTCAGAAGACTCGATTATAAATTTTCCATTGTAGCCGTTTGACGCCAATATTTTTCATGATATTTCTTTCGTGTTTTGCCGTCTGAGATATTCGTACTCACATCGTGGCTACAACAAGGGAGTGGTCTGAGTTATTGTTGGTTTTTCGAAACGTTCGCATATCCGAAATATTGTAGATGTATATTGCGGTAATTGGAATGTGATCAATCTGGTTGACAGTTTATGATGGGAAGATCACTTTGTATATGTTGAAATGATGGAAACGTTTCCTATCTATGCTGAGATCTCGCACCGCCGCGTATTCGACAAGTCTGAGACCATTTTTAGAGCTCGTAACATGTAGATTATATTTTCTAACTATCCCAACACAGATGGTCTCCTATTCTAACTTAGTGTTAAAAACACCAAGAGTGATCTATTGTAAATGTAGTTCTGAGGACATTGCATATACTTCTAGTTTCAGAGCTGTGAAATTTTGGGAAAGCCGGAAATTTCTTCTGTGGGTAGTTTGACTCCACATCAGGCATACTTAGGCCATTTATGCCAATTATATTCCAGATACCTGGAGATCAAGCCTTCATGCATAAGTCTTTCTCTAATGACAAATTCACATCCCAGTAGGCGCTGCTATTGCTCTCTATAGCTTCACCAGAGTCATTGATTTTCATCACTCTTCTTCCCCTTTTATTATTCTTGGAAGACAGTACACGATTGGGTAACTAACTTACAACCTAGAGGACCAATTCCTTTAGAGGATTGTACCAGTAGCTCAGTATGGAGGTTTGGTGCCATTGGTTGGTTTGATAATTGTCGAATATCATCACTATGTTATTTCAACTACTTCGCTGAATGCCAATATCGTATGACATATGCTCCGAGTGTACCGAAGTACCTCAAATCAGACGATCGCTGGATCTGTATATGACGTAGCCGTTGACTTCATCCATCAAAATGTACTTGCTTTGCCTAGAAAATGTGTGTGCATTTCACTCAACTGTCAGACTTTGAATACTACAGAATGTTGGAACATAGGATAGCCTCAACGTCTCCTTTTTTTCTCAACCTGTGCCTGGGCCCAGTTATGACGGAGTTGATGCCCTTAATAAACTGTTACCGACCACTCTCCTTAGATATAAAACGCACCCTGTAGTTAGAAGCAAAGCTCGTCTGGATTCCTGTGATACCCAGCATGACTACTTCAGGTCTCCCAAATCAAACATAGAAAATGCATTTGCCTTGGCCACCGAAATTAGCACTACCACTCTGTAACTATTCATTATCGATGAAATTCGCACAATTCGCTTAATTATTTTTAATACTAGGTCAATTTAATGGTTAACCTTTTGAAAGCATAATCAAGTGCCCCATCCCGACCCGCAAAAGTTCAAGCTGCTCAATCACCGCCAACCGACCGACGCGACGCTACGATTAGAATTTCAAATGAAATTTATTTGAAAAGCAAATTCATCGTTGAAATATCAACTGCTAGTTGTGCGGAAACAAAAATTTTCTAAAAACCTCGTACGTGACAAATATTTTTCCAATTCATTCAGTCCCTCTAGCCCTTTTCTTCACAATTCGATCGTCATTCAGTAAAATGCCAATAAATGCACTCAAAACGAATTGAATATCTAAACTAAGAGTCCCCTTGAATTGCCATGATAACCGCCAATAGGATAACGACAGTTGTGGATTGCAGTATGGTATGAGTATGGTATGTACGAGTACACTAAAGCATTTTTCAGTATACGAGTATGTGTATTGATATTGGTGATGTTTGCATTTTTGATGTTTGACATTAAATTTGAATCGTGCCTGCGGTTTAATCAAATTTCCAACGAACAATTTATTTCGAGCGCATTATCCACAAGCCCCCACTTTGACGGAAAGTGTATTCAAAAATTTCGCTGTTGGAAAAGTTTTGGCGAATGCTGTTCCGGTTTGAACGGCACAGGATACACGGATACAAGTACACGAAAGGTTCCGACAAACGCGGTAGAATTTTATTGAGTTCTGATCGTTGTCACGGTTTTAGGAGTGGGTGCGTTCAACTGGGTTGAAATTGTTTGCCACTTTTCGAAATCAATCGAGAACGTTTTGTCAAAATTTGACATTTATTTAGCATGACACCATTAGGGGTATGGTAGTCTGGTGTGATAGAATTCCTCTGAGAAACGGACGATTTGATATGTTTTTCGACTCCAGTGGCACTCAGTTTGTTGACGGCAGTGAGGGATTGTATTTTTAGACTTTTATCAGAAGAGTGAGTTTTTTTTTTAATTTAAGTTATCAGTTACTTAATATTTGGGCAATGAGAAACTATGCTGTTGGGTGTGTCGATGGGGTTGGGTAATATTTTGATAAGAATTTCGAGTGGATTTTTGAGAATGAAATTCTTAAAAAGAGTTTCTGGGGGCAGAACTTATTTACGATAAGCTAAATTTGGATTGCCATTAGAAATTTTGGAAATTATGTAAGTGGCACGAGATGGAGTAATGGCTGATGGTTATTTTTGGAAGTGGACTCTGTAATCGGTTACTGGACTTAAACTTCTTCTTAAAAATGTCGCCTTGTTGAAAATAAAAATAAAAGAAATAAAACTTACAAAAAAATGTACATGGATGCTTTCGAATTTGATATAAAGTGAAATGAGGAAAGCAGACGCAAATTTTTTCCTTTGTTTGACTTTCTAAGCATCTGAAGCAGATGGTAGAGTATATATGAGAAAAGCTCGATCGATCCACGAAAAATGTAACATTCTTAACCGAGCTGGCTATTGAACTTAGGTCTTCTTGCTCACATTAGGTATAACATATATAAGAATACTGGCTTATTTTAGATTGTGCTAGACTCCGTGGAAACCTGAACCTTATCATGCAGCTCGATTGTAAGGTACTTTCCGCTAGTGTCGGGGTTATTGCGCGTGCCACCTGAGTCATCAGCTGGTCAACATCGCTGTACAGTTCGTCTTTATATATTCTCTTTCCCTCTGTGCAAACAGGACTGTGGTTGCCCAGAGTTGTTCTTCTTCTGATCTCAACACTGGCATAGTTATAAGGTCAGTGAGCCTTCGTTGACAAAGTTGCTAATTACCTCAAAATAACCTATTTATCTATGCAGGTATTCAAACGAACTTTTGGGAGACAGTGCCTCCGGTCACGGGTTTTGCACAAGTTTTCCAAGAACGATAATTAAAAATCGCACAACGGCGCGTCCCTTCAGATCCTTTTTTGATATTAGAGGTAAACTTATGTATCCATTAGCGCAACTATAAAAATCTTCTTTGTTTAAGATTAGAAAAACAATGGTGATACTCCTTTCATCGGGCATATTTTCGTTCAACCATATTTCCCTCCTTATAAAATTTGACTTCCGCTCCTATAAAATAGCTCAGGATGTGGGCTATTGGTTATAGACTATCTTAACTTCGTTACCTTGTTATATAGTCTGCAGAAAAAGTTTTCCCATATTCTCAGCACCGACTATGACCCTACTACAAGGTTTTCTTGTCCATCTCTACATGTTTCTGTAATGGATATCTTTGCCTTGACATGTTCTTTTTAGCTGCTGGTAGAACTTCCATATATTATTGTTGGAGTGCAATCTCTCAATATCTTCGATCGGGTGCTTCTCGTGTTCTTTTTACTTCTTATTCGGCGAATGTGCATTGATTAAACGCTGTTTCTTTTCCCTATAGCTACAACAATAGTACATATCACAGTTTATCTTGCTCTTTATCCCATCGCACTTCTTGGATGGCCATATTATCAGCGTAATAACAGTCTGCGTGATAATCCTTTGCTAATTGTTCGGCTACACGTGGCCCGTTAAAGGTCCGAAATTTCCACATGCAGATCCGAAGGTCGTTGTCCTTTAAACATTTGCTAGGGTCGCCAACAAGTTCGTTTTTATCAGAGTACATTAGTTTGTCCGTCCTTTCGTGTAGAATTGTGATCACAATAAAAGCGTCAGCCAGTATGATGCTACTGGACGGCCATGTCCTTGTTATTTTAGCCTATATGAGTAAGGATTTGTTCATGCAGTTACAGGGAACCACCACTGGGAGGTAAGGCAAGCACTTCGCTATAAACCTGATTATTACGCTACTGCCCAATCCAGGTTTTACAACGCCACGCAGATCCCCGAAATTTTGCTCATCGGTGCTATTTTGCAGCCTCTTGAAATGGTCATTACATGTCCCTAGAAACAGTTATTGTATTTGTTGCTCCCCCTTCATGTTTTCCGCTCCGGCTTTGTAGCCTGAAAATGTCGCTTTTTACTCTTTGGCAAAATCGCGCGCTTTCCATGCTCTTTGTTTTTACTTTGATTTTGTAGCCTGCAGCCTAGAATTTGCGAACAGGTCAGGTCATCTATTTGGCACCGCTCTGTATGTTCCTAATTTTTCTTCTGCATCATATCATACAGTGTACACCGTTTAGATCTTGGAGGTGATCCAAGTACCCCGGACTATTGATAAAAGTTCTCGAAGATGGGTGCCTTATGACTTATCGGCCATAGTCCTCGAAGGGACGTAAGTGCAATGGGTCTGTAGGAGGAGAGAGAAGAAGATTTGCCTTTTTTTGGGACGGGCTGGGCAAATTCTGTTTTCCATCTGTTCGCAGAGGATTCTAAAGAGCAGGATTTATGAAAAGCTTGCCAGCGTAGAAGAACACCTCTTCCGAGGAATGGGAGATGTGCTACAGAGAACAGCGCATTTGTATATGTTAAGATCGACTGTGAAAGTGGATTCGTCTCATTGAAAATTCGACGCACTCAAATCTAGGCGGAGACAAAACACAATCTGGAAGAGTTGAGCCTAGCGTAAAGTTTGCAGCAAAGCAAATTGGATTTTGCTGGAACGTTGTATTGAAATTTCACACTCTTAATAAAGGCGTTGCAGTCCTTGCTGGCTCGGTTGAACTGTTTTTGATTTTCCTCCGTCGGTTTGGTCTTGAAAGGCAGAAAAAACATTAATCTAACCCTGACAGCCTCTTCATAGCTCGAGTTGTACCATGTCTTTTCTTTTTTTTCTGATACTTTTAGTCCGATGAGAGATAAAAGATCTCATTCCGAAGAGAATAGTGTCTTCATGCTGAAATTCCATTCATAGAGGCTACCTTCATCCGACAATCTGACAATTCATCAATTTGGATTATACCTCTTACCAAATCAACTTTTTCTGTTTTAAGCTCTGCAGAAGTCACTTCTGCCTCAGGTGGTTTTATTGTTAAGTAACCACTATAAAAATATCTTACTGGTCAGGTGAATAGCACTGCTATCTGTCGTCATCCAAATTGAAGTCATCCCGACATCTAAATCACCATTAAATATTTTGCAGAAGTATGTGGAAGTATTATTTCAATATATTCAGCTTTGATTGTCATGTTCTCGTCTGTCCGGACTTTATAACTACGCCTTATTCTTTTTATGTTTTTTTGGAAAGTAACAAGTCCCCACGTCCTCTATCGAGCGATTTTTAAGATGTTTATTTTTCCTATGGAGAAATGAATGCGTTTTGTTTCCTTTGGACGTAGAACTGGTGAGAAGCTACCATCCTAGTATCTATGAAGAACTGATAAGAAGATGCGACACATCTGACAGCTTCTTGAGAGCTTTTGGTATACTCTAACTGTGCTCTCTAGCTCTATTGCCTCATAACCTAATGTTGCTTTTGTAAGCTCTTTTTTCTAACCGTCTTCCAAAAATGTATTTCTTTGGTGTAAAAGTTACCAAAGTGGTCCTTATGTCCTACTCAGGACATTTTTCGAATGTGGGTTTAAATGAGGAGACTACGTCTTGATATAGACACAGCCAGGTATTCTCTCAAATGCATGTAGGTCAATACTTTTTGTCCAGGCTTGCTTTATTCTATCGCATTGTTTTCATCCTAGTTGCAGTATGTTGTCTTGTTGATTACTCACTTACTTACTTACAGCGCTACAGTCCGGGGTGCACCTGGGCCTCAACCAATAAGCCTGCCTCCACATCACCTAAGGCAAGGCCTCCTTCTACTGCGTTGTCCCTCCGAATTAGAGTCTAAGATTCTACGAGCTTCTACATGTCCCAGCCATCTCAAACGCCCAATGCACAGTTTTGTGACCAGATCGATGTCACTGTACAGCTCGTGGAGTTCATCGTTGAATCGTTGATTGTAAGGATGGATTTAAACATTTAAGGATCAGAAGAATGCACTTAGTTTAATTTTTTTTTTGGCTGTTGGAGAATTCCAAATGAACTCCGCTTCGGATATGTGGAAGTAGTTCAAATAATGTTACGGCATAACATATTGGAAAACAGTCTCTGATACTTTCAAATATTCCGCAATTACCTTCTCCATCACAACTGAGATTGGGCGAAAGTAAAATTAGGCAACAAGTTTTCTGGAGACATATAAATTGTTTTGGAAAGTTCACATTGCTCATTGGGACAGGGCAACTAAGATTTCCCGCATTCTAACGATTCTAGGATGAATACTCGTAGCTCTAAATAGAATAAGTTCAGAAGACCTGTACTTGTTTAGAAATCCAACGCGGTTAAGTGGATAGAGGCCAAAACAAGCCATAACCTGGTTACTTCTTCTTGATTATCAGAAATAAGTTGGTTTTATAAGAAGACCACATTTAAGCTCTTTCCCTTCCAAAAAAGATTTTAAATTTGAATGCACTTTTTGTGAAATCCATGTCGTTGGCCTATGAAAAGTTTTCATCCACTATCTCTCTTTCAAACCTCTGGTAAACTGTCCAAAAAATGATAATTTAGCATAAAAATCACAGAAATACCATGAGCTCGAATATTCATGTATCTATACCGTTGATACTTATTTAGGCAGCACTTTACACAGCGAATATTCTCCAGCTTTAGATCCCATCTAATCCATAACAATAGATGCAATTTCAATTTGCCTACATGCAAATTAATTTCCTATTTAGGACCTTCACCAGAAGTCCATAATTTGTATCCTTTACGTTCACTAACTATCCTACATGATATTAGTAAACGAGCTTATCGCTACACTGGACCATAGAATTATCCCATAATCAGGTGGTGCAATTAAATAAAATTACCTCGAAAATATCCTGCTGACTCAGCGGTATTTAATGGCTGCACATTCAGTACCGACAACGCCTTCACATACTCGTATCTACCCCACAGCATGTTGAATTTCTATGGTCGGCTGAGCGTTTTATCAAAATTTGTAATTCCTTTAATTATATCTCGCATTTGCACCGGTTGCACAACAAAAATAACACCAGTGGCAGTTGAAGTGGTCATAGAATGCTGGGATAACACTAGGATAATACATCGCTCTTGAAACCACATTATCAAAATGTGAGAGGATACCAAACCCAGATATGTGGTGTTGCCGTTTTGGAGAGCATTGATAGGAGCAGATGCCCATGGAGTTAAATTGTCTTTATATTCATTAGGTCTTCTTGGGGTTTCTTTGTCTAGAAAAAATATGAGCTGGCATTTAACTCTCAGTGCAGTCTTTTCAGACGAGATGCTGTGAATTTGCACAAGAAACCTTGAGTAGAAAGCTGGAAAATGTTATTCTTGACATCGGTACTCTCTCGACAGGCAAGAAACTGTTGCAACAACAACGAATTCCATTATCCAACGTCTTCCATTCTTGCACTATCTGAATATTTGACATAGAGTCAAAATCTTTTACCAAAATCTACGAAATTATGGGCGAATAAAGCACAGTCACGTCTTATATAATACTGTCTTTACTTGCGGCGTTATTTTCCATGGAACGCATTAGTCTTATTTTGGTCCTTGGTCTAATGTCATGAAGCGTCAAATTAGGGTAAAATTTGACCACAATATGATGAATAGATCTATTAAAACGTTGGTCATAGTCGATGGTAGAAGTGATTTGGCGCGAGAAGAGAAAAAACGCACATTTGGTGATGGGGTATGCGCATTGCATCAGCACTTTGGTTGGTTCAGCACCTCAACTTTAACAAGCGGGCATGACGATATTTAGACTATCTGCCTGTGAATCAGAGAGACTTTCTTAGGATATGAGTATAATAGGTCTCTAGTATTTTAATTTTTTTAAGAATTGCACGACGGGCAACGATTAGGAAATTAGATGTCGGACTGCTGATCGCACAAAAAAAATGTCTTGTAACTTCTCGAAAAGCCAACCTCATCAGCATGACAACAGACCATCAAGTCGGGTTACATTGGTTTCCACTACAAAATCCATAGTTAATCCGAAACGATATACAATAATAGGCATCATCCACAAGAGAATACGAGCAGATACAAGGAAGGAACTGCCTTAACTGCTTGGGATAACGATAACATTATATTTACTTAACTATTTGTGAGGTAAATTTGTATATTTCCTCTTAGCAAAAACATGCGCAGTCCGGATTTACGAGTATACGACTTTCTCTTGTACTGTGAGTTAAAGAAGACGAACATCTGTGTCGGTGTGTGTGACAGAGAAACTGAACCTTTACTGAACCCTCTCAACCAGTAAGCTTGTTCACGAATGCAAGGCTTCTTTCAAATTAGGTGAAATGCTAAACTCAAAGTCTTGTCATAATAAGATTGCCAATGAACTAGCTAGACAAGGCAGAGAGTAGGACATCTCATGATCGGAATATACGTTGTGTGGCCTGCGTCTTCGGTAGGGGCTTTCATGACTTTTAACAGTAAAACCCTAGAAGCTATGGCTCTAGGGGTTGCAAGCATAACAATCGAGTGCTGACAAATGTCTCTAAAAAGCCGAATTGTTATTGATCTGTAGATTTCTCATTGTGATCTAAAAGGGGGTCTACGTTTTTAATAAGAAACTTATCTTGACGACACATTAAAGCACTTCCCTCTACCAAAATTTGGATCATGATCGGCTTAGGTTAGGTAGAAATAGTATAAAAAGGAACATAAATGAAGTAAGGTAGACTGATTATACGTCTGAGTGCTCTGGACCGATAGAAAGAAAAGTAGCTTCGAACCAAGTACAAAGTCTGCGACAATCGTATGCTACATAAATGAGGTGGTATGAAAGGAAATCAGATGATCTGTATTAATTGCCGAATATATCAGTAAACCCTTTTAACAGTGCAACCTGTAGAGGTGTTATTTCCGTGATCATTGCTTTTGACACAATTGAAATCATTTGTTAAGTAATTGGTCAGACATTTTTGGGGAGAATAGGTCTTGCGAACACTAAATCCTCATTCTGTGGCAGTATCTAGAAAATTAGAACGATTTTGTGTTAATCGCTACCCTTAAACTTAAAAGTGCTACTGAATGCGAGCCTTGGAAAGCATTCCGGAATGGAACGGTGAGTTGTACTTAACCAGCTATCAGAGCCGATGAATTTATACCCTTCTGACTAGATCTATATTTCTGTATAGGCCATAGAATGCATCGAATGCCGATGAATCCGAAGATTAGTTAGAACATCTTTCTCGAAACAACAAGAGCATTTTCGCCAGCATTGTTCGTGGGATTTACTTCGCTATTTGCCATGAGTGATGTTTCGCTTTATCTCTACGATGGTGTATTCGTATTGATTTACAACGGAGCCTAGATAGGCAAAGTAGTTCATCCTATCAAAGTTATAGGTTGGCGTTGTGGCGGGATATCTATGAAATGAAATATGAAATATATGAAATATATCTAGAACTGGGCCAGCAGCGCAACAATGAGGTTCATGGCGTACTGCTTGCCTTACTTGCCAGTGGTGGTCACCGGTAACTGAAGGAATAAATCCGTACTCATTCAGGCTGAAATGGCAGAGGCATGCTCCACCGGTAGCTTAATATTAGCCTACGCCATCATAGGTCTCACAACCCTAAATGAAAGATATGAAATGATCCTGTGAGCTTTACGAGCAGAGGAGGAGAGAAGAGAAGAAAAAAGAGCACCGGAAGCCGTTGATCGGTAATATTGCCAGTTTGTACTCCATTAACACATGAACAATGCGCGGATGTTACCAAAAAGTAAAATAATATGACAAGGCATGAACGGCTCTAGAACGGCGAAGAACGACAACATTTTGCAGCCAGACAGAATAGACAATTCAACTTAGACGATGATAGCAAACATTTCATTCGGTGGCGTCGAGATAGCTATATCAAACAAAGTAGCTGAACCGGATGGCTAACTGGCCGAGGTATTTACAGCTTCTGGAACTAGCTTCGTGGAGAGCATAAACCAACCTATTTCTCAACTCTGGTCAGAGGAGTATATGCCTGATGAATAGAATCTCAGTATCTTTGCCCGACCCATAAGAACTGAGACCCCCTCAACTGAACCAACTATAGAAGAGTAAGTTTCCTCAACATTGTATAAAAGATCTAATCTTCCATAATATATCAACGCCTGAAACACTTCGATTGACCCCTATTAGTGGGATTTCAGACCAAAAAAGTTTACAATCCAATAAATCTTCACACTCCGTCAGATCCTGGAAATAATTAACGAAGTCTCAATCGATACTCGCGATCTCTTCATCGATTTTAAGGTTGTATTGATAGCATTTATAGAGCCATGCCTAGTTCTGCATCCTTGCAGAATTACGATTGAGAACGCTTGCTGCACGGTCAAGTTCGGCAACGACATATTCGAAACTTTTAATGTCAAAAACGATTTTCGATAAGGTGCGGAACTCACAAGTGAACACTTTTAAAATTATGTGCAACTACTAGCATATATCGACATAATAGGTAGAACTCAGAGGGCTGTTATCGGTGCATTCCCTAGTTTTGAGGCACAAGCTGCCAAAATTTGTTTAGCGGTAAATGAAATAAAAGTAGAAGTAGAATAAAACGAAGACTATGTTAACTGTTGTCAGTCACTGTTTCTTTATCAAGAAGAAAATTGAATAATAAGGCCCATCCCGAAAAGCTATAGAGACTCTATCGCTGAAGCATAGACTCTATCGAAAGAGGAATAAGATATCCTCGAAAAAAAGAAATCGTTCTCACGCGTTGATGGGGTTTGGTGGAGAAGACCCAAAGGTGAACTATGTGAGCTTAATAGTAAAATCAACCTAATCAGAAAACTGAGCATCAGTCGCCTGAGAAGGATAGGACATGCAGTCATCGAATCTATCCAACGCAGTTAGGGAAGACCTCGCCTTAGGTGGCCCACACAAGTAGAAGATGATCTCAACCGACTTGGAGTGCGCAACTGCAGGCAGTTAGCTAACAACTGACCTAACTGAAGAGGCTTGCTACTTGAGACACAGGTTCACCCCGAACTGTAGCGTTACCCAAGTAAGTAAGTAGGTCCATAAATGCTTTCGTATGCATCCTAAAAATAATTAAACAGATATTGGATATCGATTTTAAGTTCCTAGGTTTTCTTCCAAGACATTTCATAGACATTCCATTCCCAAAACTATACTATACAGCTAGTACGGTATATAATATCTTGTACGCGATGTTAAGAAGACTGATTCCTCTATTTTTGGACAGTTAAAATGGGCTCCCTCCTCTGAGGATCGAGAAATTGATAAGAAATAATGCGGCAGGTAGTCCACTAAATTAATACGTATGAAAGATTTCGTCTACAAACTAGACCCTAATTAGAAAGTAATAAGGAATAGCACACTCTTATTCGTAACTGTGTGAATTTCGAGGAGCTATTAGATTCTCTGCTTTGTATAACTAGTACAAGTATTACAAAGCCTTATAATATCTGAAATGATCTTCAATGTAGTTAAAACTCTTTTGACTAGCTGGTCTCTGAAATATTTACTTGCCAACATTTTTTGAAATTGTATCTCACTTTAGGAAACATATGTTGGCGCTTCTGACAGAGATGTATGCCTCAAGATGCCAGTCAAGAACTAAGTCCTACGTATGAAAAGCAAACAAATTCCAAGGTGATTGCTGGCCACTAAGTAAACGATATAGTATCCGAAAGTCTTGGATTCTTTTCCATTAAAAAACCTGCCTCAGGGATCCTTAACGAAAAGCAGATTACTCGTACAAGTTGCAGAGTACGTTTCATCAATCCGATTCAAAATGGCAACACCATCCCGAATTAGTATTTGTTATTGCATGACCACTTGTACCCGGAAAATGTTGAATTAAATATGAGATAAAAATACTCCTGACGACAGAGGATATGGTGAAAAGCAGACAGAATTCAATTGGACTACAACAACCCCCCAAACGGAAGACATTCCATTAGCCATGCAATCTTTCAATTTAGGTCACTCGCTGCGCTTCAATTAATAGCCGCTCGGAATCTATTAATTTCATTAAACTTTTCACACCAACAACCGCAGGGAAGCAAAAGAAAAATCATTTTTCTTTCCTCTTTTTGTTTTATGTGGTAGACTTATTTTTCGAACTAAGAAATGGCTCTCACCTTTTCCATTTTGATTACGTTTGCTTGAATTTGCGTCCGTGGTGGTCCGTGTCCCAGCAAAGTCCTTACGAAAAGAATAAGAAAAACTTCTTCCTTTGAATTTTCCCTTTGAACAAATAAAGTTTTTAACGGAAAAGTTTCCACGTGATAGGCACATCGGTGAGGTGGTGAAAATGTCGACCGTCCATAAGAACTCTTCTGGATAACGTCTTTGCAAGGATACTCGTACTATTAGGTAGACTTTTCTCTCGATACGTTGGTGTATAGGTAGTGAGGTATCATCTCGAGCGTCGCGAATTATTTTCCGCAAGTATAAAAAAAAAATAAAAAAATATGTAGAAGGCGTCCTTCCTGAAGAAGGGAACAATTTCCCAAAAATTTCCATATCCTTTACTTTCTATGCAATTGCATCGTAAAGTCACCCGAAAATTTTTATGAATAGGCCAGGCAAAAGGATAGATACAAGAAAGGACGACACACATACATTACACCAACACACAAAAGCACACACATACTCAATAAAGAATTATTAAAAAATTTATTATGCGAGTGGAAAATTTCTACCGAAGAATAACAAAGATGAACGCTAGACGAGTATGAGTACGAATACGGTGTGCGGGTGGAAAATGTTATTTTTTGGTAAGCTGCCGCTCTTGAACAAGATGAAGGGAGATTTTTTGTTGTTGTTTTTTTTTTTTTTGTCAAAATTAGAGAGAAAAGTTTTTCTATGTATTTCAGTGAGAAGCAGAAGGGGCACCCTTTTCGTTTTCAGTGGGGTTTCTTTCCCGTGCTGCCGCAAACAAATTGAAAGCCTTTGTCGTTTTCGGGTTGCTGGTACTGAAAAGAAAAACTTTTATAATTTTATTCAAAGTAACGCGAATACTTCCTTTTTTTTCTGGATTTAGTTTTTTTTTTTTTTTGGTGTGGAAGACTCTGAGCGAGCTTCGTTTCTTTTTCCGAGAGGATTTGGGTGCCATTTTTTGTAAAGAGTAGTAATGGAACTAAGGTCGGTCTTTTGGTCCCTGGACGAATAGTTGAGCATTGTTATTGGAATGTAATAAGTTATCCCGCTACCAAAGGGTGAAGAGTCGCTTGGGAATGACTATTTTTTTTTGTCTTAGTTAAAAAGTGTTGATTGTTGTTGTTCTTGTGGTCGATCCTTTGTGGATTTGGAAGGTTACGACTACATTTTCCAAGTAAAACTATTTCAAGAAGCGGTGGTAATTATTTCCGAATGTCGTTAGGATTCAAGGGAAGTGCTGCAGGAATTAATGAAATGGGCCCGAACTGGTTGTTGAGGGTGAGTTGATATGATAATTTGAGAACGAGTAGCTTTGTTGTAAGTAGTAATGTGAATCATGTACAAAACTTGTAAAGTGACCATAGGAACTTATTTTCAGTGGAATATTTTATGGACAGAATATTCAGATAGAAATGATACTCTGGCAAATGTAGCAACTAATATATACAGGCTTCACTTTCATGGTGTGCAGGTGTTTTTGGATGAATTTTCAAGATTCCTAAATAGTGAAAAGGCAGCTAACCTTATTTTTTTACGTGACGTTAACATAGACATTTTAAAATCAAACTCTTTTGCTGATTCTTACCTTACAATAATGGCTCATAACGGCCTATATTGCTTCATAAACGAGATTTCTAGGCCTATTTCCGGGACATGCATTGACCATGTATTTGGACGATTTTCAAAGTTTCGGTGTCAACTTCGATTTAAGCATAACTGATCATTGTATGACTGGTATATGGTTAAATGGTATTATGCGTACAAAGACTATTAAGAATACATGTTCTGCTAGTGTTACAAAGACAAATTATTACTTACTTAATATTGAACTACAATCTGAAAACTGGTGTGAAATTTACTCTGAAAGTGATGCATCGAAGGCTTATGATTCATTTTTAAAAAATTTTCAAAACTACGTAAAGAATTTTTCTTACACTTTCATACCCAAGAAATCTAAATACAGTTTAAAACCTTGGATTAATAATAATTTACTTAAGAGAATTAAACTTAAAAACAAGTTAGTGACTAAAGCGCGCAAGCATCCCTTTAATCGAAGGCTTAAACTAAGAGCCAAGAATATCTATAAAATCGTTAATAAAGAAATAATAGTGGCTCGAGATAGATACTATCATTCAAAGATACAGGGTGCCCTAGGCAACTCTAAAAAAGAATGGAATTTTATTAATAAAATAATTGGTTGTAATCCACCCAATTCCTCTAAATCAATAACACTTGATAACAATGGAACTATTGTCGATGATCCAGTGCAAATTTCTAACATTTTTAATTCTTGTTTTTCATCGGTAGGCCTTTTAGCTGATCAAGACACGGATAACTGTAGTAGATGCTTTAGACACAGCTTAGTGGAAGAGAATATTTGTAATAACAGCTTCTTTTTTGAAGAAATTACAGTTTCAGAGGTATTTAGTACTATATGCTCACTCAGCAATTCAAGGTCATGTGGCGATGATGGTATCTCAAATATTTCACTTAAAAAAGTTGCAATATACGTCGCTGATATATTAGCTTATTTTTAATTTAAGTGTGCATTCGGGTACTTTTCCCAGCAAACTAAAATATGCCAATGTAATACCTCTTTTTAAAAGAGGCAATAAAAAAGACAAAAACAATTACAGGCCCATTTCCTTGTTACCATCAATATCAAAAGTGTTTGAAAAAGTCGTAAAGAGGCGTATATTAAAATTTCTCAAAAAACAAAAATTCTTTAGCCCTGATCAATTCGGATTTAGAGAAGGTCTTTGTACAGAAGATGCTCTTCTAGAGTTTTGTTCATTTATCTACAAATGTTTAGATATTAAAATGTGCTGCGCCGGGCTTTTTGTGGATATCACCAAGGCCTTTGATATGGTGAATCATGATATTTATTGAACAAATTATTTTGTGCAGGATTCCGCGGTTTTATGCTCAAATGGTTTACCTCCTACTTGAGTAATAGAACTCAAAAGGTCTTATTAGACAAATTTGCAATTAATCCAAAAGTTATCAGTCGAGGTGTCCCCCAAGGCTCAGTCCTTGGCCCAATTTTATTTCTCATTTATATCAATTCGCTTTTTAGCCAACCGTTTTTGGGCAAGATCACTGCTTTTGCGGATGATCTTGGTATTGCCTATAGTTCAAAAAGTCCTCTCGATTTAACTTCTGATATTAATCATGATGTCCACATCTTAAGGACTTGGTTTGGGGTGCATAAGTTAGTCGCAAGCAATAAAACAAAAGTCATGAATTTTAGTACTAATACTCGTGATTCTTTAAATTTAGAAATCTGGTTCCACTCAAACAAATGTCCCATATCTAATGAATTGGTCTGCAACTGTAATTTGAATAATTCTTTAAAAACGACATGTGACGCAAGTTGTTTCAAGATTGAACCAGTGAATCAGTATAAATACCTGGGTTTAAATTTCGACTGTAAAATGAACTGGTCTGACCATATTACATCATTGAAAAAATATTTACGCTCTGCAATCCATGTCCTATTTCGCCTAAGAAAATACTGTAGTAATGAAACTTTGAAGTCAGTGTACTTTGGATTGGTTGATTCTAAACTACAGTATGGTTTAAGTTGCTGGGGTGGTGCCTACCACACAAGGTTATTCCCTTTAATTGTTTTACAAAAATATTTTATTAGAAAGATTTGTAATGCTAATCGTTTGGTACGGTCTATGATTTTGTTTAGAACGTTATACAAAAACTTCTTCACTGTTGTGTCCTGCAAATTGTTTAACAGGCTTCCAGAAGATATTCGTTTTCATAATTCGCCCAACCAAATTTTTAAAAAAATCAAAAACTGGCTTCTAACTTTCGATCACGAAGAAATCAAAAATTTGCTGCCGTATGTAAGTTAATTTCGAATTAAATTTTGAATACTTAAAACTAAATTTTTAATACTTTATACCCCACTCTTTTGTAACTATTTTATAACTTTTTGTAACTTTCTAAATTTTTGATATGAAGTGGCATTGCTACTATTAAAATTAAAATAATATGAATGTCACTACTTATTCTTATGATCAATAATGTTATTTCGTAATTGTGAACTAATATTCTATAAGGAAAAAAGAATAAAGAATAAATAATAATAATAATAATAAAATAAATAGTAATTAGTGAATAGGTTTTGACGAGTTTTATTCTTATTTTTATTAGATTTTTATTTTTAATTTCGGTAACAAAATACTTTTGCATCACTTTTTTTGTTTGTTTGTTTGTTTCTTTGTAGTTCTCTATAACAATTTCAATTCCTTGCCTAACTTACACAATTTTTTTTATTTATTATTATTTTTTCTTCTCATTTTTTTTTGTCATTTTGTATTTTTTTTAGTTTTTATAAGTAAGTAAAATTTTTAAAAAGTATTTAACAGTACGGTATTTAATTAAGCTTTAAACATAGTTCTGTATATATAGTAAGGTTTCTGGTAAAATGTTTGTTACAGTTTTGTTTCTTTTTTTTAATGTAAAGTTAAAAAAATTGATTTTGTTTTTTTCCGAAAAATTTATGTGGTAGATTTTGTCTCTGTTTAATGCCGATTCTTAATTTTTTTTGCTTTTTTTTTGTTTTTAGCTTAAAAAGAGCTTACGCTCACCATTCACCTAGGTCTTTATAAACTCACAGTTCGTATCGTAAAAATATCTTAAACTTAGTCTTAAGAGAATTTTAATATTTCGACAATTTGAGCAAGTTTTACTCTGGATGATAATGACTTCACTCGGTTGTAGTTGTTGCTGTCGTTGATAATGATGTCTACCCATAACAATTGGATTTTGGCGACTGCTGTAATTGACGCCTCGTCGTGTGTTTCGTCCTTCTCCAGTGGTGGTCGTCGTGGTAGTGCTATGATCTTGCTCAGTAAATATGGACCAAATTTGTTGCAGTGGCATTTTATGATATACTCGACACCGCTAGTGACAGTGTTCTGTGACATCAACAATGACCGATTTTTTCCAGCAAAAAAGAAAGTAGCCAACAGCTGCACCTAGGACTACAACAATACAGAGCCACACATTGTACGTCATGAAGATTAACATAAGAAGGGATGACAAAGTAACTTGAATAATGTGCAGGAAGGTCTGGTACAAGTGATTCAACGAAAACATCGAAGGTGGTTGCTTGTGTATAACTTCGCCTACGTAGTGTACTGTTGGTGCAGCTCTTTGTTCCTCGGGACCCTTCTCAGGCACGGTAACAGGTCGGAATTCTAGCAGATTATAGGTTTTCCAAAATAAATACTCTCTGTAGTACTTGAGGCCTTCGTAAAGTGTTGCCATAAAAAATATCGCAATCATTGAGCCAATTAAACCGAGAACTGTGTCGATTTTCCATCCAGAGAAAAGGATAGTTTCATTATAACCAAATTCATTATAGCAACACCTGCTATTCCACCAGCCATATGATGGTGTTGATGTAAAGAATGATCAACTGTATGGACATCTTCTGGAGTAATTGTTGTTGTCGTAGGCATATGATGGTGCGTGCGGAATATCTGTATTCATTAAATGAAGATCGTGGTTTGATATACTGTGCTGCGATTGATCCATTTTCGTCAGGTCGTCAGCACTGGTTAATCCTGGTCTACGGCGACGTCTTTCTTGTTAAAATAAGCGGCGATAAGGAAATCCAGTCCAATTGTTTGATAATCCAGAAATTAGGCCAAGAATTTTCAACGAATCCCTTCGGTGATTCGATGGGAAATATGAAAATAAATGCACAACAGAACACTTTTCACCTTTCTGGGAGCACGTTTCACTTAAATTGGAGCCAATCGGAAGGAAGGGTAATTCTTTTTTTATAAATATTTGGGGGAAAAAGTTTTAATTTTGTTCCATTAGGACTTTTTTTTTCTTCAATATTATTTCCTCCTTTATGGATTTAGGAGGCACGTCAGGCCGTCGAACTCGAACCACTCAACTGTCAGGGAGAACAACAAACTTTACCTTAAGCCGCAAATGGTGAGTATCTGATGGGTCACCGAATTGACGCTGAAGTGTTAATAAATAAAGCGATGGTGCCATAGAAATATTATTAATAGTGTTCATCTGAGGTGAATGTCAATTTGATGATCTAAAATACCAGATTCCTAAAATACAATTCACTTTCCATGTTCTCAGATTATTCTTAGAGAATTTCTTTTGCGGGATAATTTTTTGGCAGGACTATAAAACCAATGATCTTTTTCATCCGGGAATATTAAAGAAATTGCATTATTCTGGACAATATAAGACCTAATTTGAGGTGTCATCTTTACTTCAATTCAATTCACCCATCAAACTTCTCCATCCACGTTAATCGTAAGCTGGCTTCTTCCGTTGAAATTACTTTCCGATTGTTGCAATTACTACCTGAATCGAGGCTTTTCTTTTCTGCTGTGATACCGTGGGGTGGATTCGAAAATTCTCCCAGTTGGAGCGCAGCTGTTCCTATGCTCTACATGCTCCAGCGATCACAGTCACCCTACCGATAATACCATTCGTCGTGATATTTTTCTTCATTTACCATTTGTATAGATGAGATCTAAGACATCCGACCACCTTTTTTAATCAAAACGGCCTAGGGCAACCCCACTTGAAAAAGGCCATAATTTTGGTTTATTATGGTATTTTGTAAAGCCCCTTTACTTCTTTGGGAGAAGGCTGCTTAGTTGTCTTCCTAGCCCAGGTAAACATAGAATAAATAGCGTTATCCTTCATTTCATTTGAGAGCTGTAATCATCGTCAGAATAAATAGTGGAGCATTCTAGATGAAAAGTCTCCAACTACCATTCTTTGAGGTCTGAAGTGACTTTCTGTTTAAAACATCTCAGGTGAATGTCCTTTTCATGATACCCTTGTTGACTACTAGAGTCATTTTAACTGCTCCTAAAGTAAGTAAGTGTAAAGAGCGCGTTACTTTCACCACATTGCGTTTTTCTAATAATATCAATATTTTCAGCGTTCTCGAGTAATTAGAACGGTTGGTAAAGAAATTGTATGATATCCCCTCGCCATGCTTAAATCCTTGCTAATATCCATGATTCCAACCTTGATAAAGTATTGGATATTGACACGGATACATTATTCTATATGAATGCTATCATACATGGCCTGTAAGTCGATGAAAAGATGACATATGATCTGAAATTCATGAGTTTTCTCCAAAATCTGTCATAATGTCAAAACGTAGTCTCTGGCGGACTTTCTAAGCCTTTGCCCAGACTGACATTAATAAGTAGATGCCTATCGCTATCAGAGATGACTCTCGCATCCGAGTGGGTTAATTTTATTAGAGACTGTGATATCTTCTTGTTGTATGTCGGCAAAAGGATCCTAGTCGTGTGAAGCATGCAATTGTTCGACCGATGGCCTCATCCTTGATGCTTATATTATCCATGCTTACCAAAATTTTGACAGAAAACGAGGAATATATATTGTGCAGTGCTGACGTCTTCCTCTATAGCTTATCAGTTTTTTTATTGCCAGTGATATCTATGTCCTCTGGTTCCCAATAAGGAGTCACCTCAGGATAATAAAACTAGATTTTTCGCTCAGAAGATTTCTGCAGATTTATACATTATCCAGCAATTGACATATCGGTATTCAGAAGGCACTGCATCCATCCTTAATTTCGAAGATTCGGTCAGAATCAAGGATTTGCAGTAGAGCACATGCCCTGTAACGATATCCACGTTAGATGCATTGGTGTAGAAAGCAGATTACTCCAGCTTGCTCAGAATCTTCTCTTTATAGTATAAGCAACTTTGAAAACGTGTGATCGCCTTTTGAAAAGTTTGGTGCATTCTCCTTCACTGTGATGCCAGTCCTTATGGCGTAGGAAGTATTTTGTCGCAAGTTATTGATGGAGTGTAGTATCCAGTTTTGTTCGTGTGAAGTACCATAAGTCTTGAGAACTTGAAGTTCTGGACTACTCAGTAATCTGATCAAGGGTTTTATTAACATGCAGGACTTTACTGAATAACATATCGAATAGCGATCCGGTGACCTTATGCCGGCTACTAAAAGACATGAATATCCAAGACAGTAAAATAAGTGAATAAGAAGTTGGCGCAGTATAATTCGTAGGTCGAGCAAATGAAGGCTCTGTCAATGTTAGAAACTTATATGATAGCTGGAAAATTTTTTAAGCCAAGTAGCAAGAAGAAGTCTCAATCTCTAAGTGAACTTAGGCACTGCAATGAAAAAGTAGTCCTTGTTATCATAACATCACACTGCGCCGTCAGTACCCCGCTGAATACTTGAATTCAATTCAGAACAACTTCTGCAGACATTGAGTCTGCCTAACCATTGGAAGAGAATAATGATAACCCTGAGTAGTTACTTTTTCACTAAGGTGCGGCACTTATGTTATATCAAGCGAATGAATCTCCTGGTATTCAAATTATGGCCAGGATATATCGCAAGAGTCAACAGAGTCAAGAGGGACAATACGGAAAAGGAAGACCATAGTTTGGATATCTCGCTTAACTAAAATAGAGGCTCAACCAATTTTTTGCGCCATTGTAGACCATTAGAAAAAGGTGACGCTCAATAAAGCTGTTTGTTAATGCCAATGTCCACTCCGGCATTCAGCTTCAAATAAAATAAAGTAAAAGGTTGTAATCCAGCGTTTGCAAGCCAACGACATACAGTCACAACTGTCTCGTTACAGTTCTACAGTTCGGTTAAACTTCTTGATATTCCTGCCATCATCACCAGGGCTATGATGTTTGCAAAACCGACATTGGCTCTTATTTTGGGATCACTCAAAACTCTGAGTGAATTCTTGAGAGATTAAATATGCCAAAAGTATAAACAATAGTCTATTAGGCTCGGGTCTTATCAAAAACGGGTTTGTAATGGATCAAAGTACAATCGTGCCTGCAACTTTAACATATACAATACATAAGCTAGGATCTGAATTCATTTGAGTTTTTGTTTCAGAATGAGGGAAGGGACCCACTCACTCCTGATTTATCATTATTTTCAAATTCTTAAGAAACCATCAAACTGATTCCAAATGTTAGTACAGAGCACGGAGAAAGTCAGTCTGGTTAGACGGAAAGCGAATCAAACACGTTCGAACTTTTCAAATTCTTTAAAGGATTATACGAGCCACTTCTGACCAGATGGACCACCAACTCAATTGAACTGACCAATAAAACCTATTTAAACTTACATAACAGGTAAATAGATCTACGAATTGCCTACCTGTTATTACTGAGAATCAAATCTGATGTAACCAGAAACCATTACATTTGATTGCCACCACAATTTGTACATATACGTGCATGTTACATATAGATATGTACTCCTATATCTCCCTCCAATTATTTCGTGTGAACTAGTAATTCCTTCCTCTTACAAAATATTTATCACAAAAATCTAAGACAAACACTTTATCTGTGGGGAAAATTTATGAATATAATGCTCGCCAAACACGGATGTGAATTACATGCG
Source organism: Volucella bombylans (assembly GCA_949129095.1). Classification (NCBI taxonomy): domain Eukaryota; kingdom Metazoa; phylum Arthropoda; class Insecta; order Diptera; family Syrphidae; genus Volucella; species Volucella bombylans. The sequence goes on along the minus strand of OX422142.1, from coordinate 18,231,644 downwards.
ATTATCCCTTGCCACATGTATTATATCATGAGACCTTACCAAGTGCCGAATAATTAAATCCGGGAAAGTGTTTGTTCGATAGGCTCATGCTTACATTTGTTGCTTCAGCATGTCGGGGCACACTCTGTTCTAGACAAAAACCTCTTCAATGGACTTGAGCCAAGAATCAGGGATTTTCTAAAAAATACAATTTACACCCTGCAAACAGCAATAAGTATCGCATGCATGTTGAATGAGAATGGCGTGCAGTAGCAAGCAAACATTTTGCGTCAAGCTTCCTTTCCCCCTGTTGATCCTAATATCACTTCTTCTATAGAGCTGCACCAGTCAGGAGCTATCCCAATGGTTCAGAGTTCTGATTTTGTTGCCAACCATTTGGCTAACCAAAGTGGTTTATGCACTCCATCCCCAGAGCACACTAGTCTCTGTGTTTGCGGGCAAATATTGAAATAAATTGAAGGAAGCATTATCAGGCTATTTACGGTCTGTTTAAATCTATTCATGACAACTTTTTCTGCCTCGAAGGATGGAAGGGAGGCCTCTCCATTGGTGTCTTGTCTGGAATCTATTCGTTGGTTATCGTAGATTTTCACAAATTGTTAGGATTGGATGGAAGCCAGGTTTACGAATAGTTGCTCATGATTCTTTGCATGCAGCTCATGAAGGATATTTCGTTTGAAAAATGTTTAGTTTATGTTTATGTCCATATAATGATCTGAGATATTAGGCTCGGCTGCGCCGTGAATTGAGGCATTGCCAAGTGGAGGATGGATTTGGTTGTTTTATGGGTTTTTAATTGGAAAGTACTTATGCCTGGTGATCTATTAGATACAGGTTTACGAAAGAAAGTATTGTGAAATATAGGTCAATTATGGATATCCTACCGGAAAGAAATAGTGGGAAAACCATATATGAATAATCAGAGCCATAAAAGTAGTAGCGGACTCAGTCCTGCGGGGCAATGGGTTCGAGTAATTACATGCCCTTTCCAGATAGCATGAACTACACAGTCCTAATTTTCTACTCTCATCTCCACGATACGGTGCCTAACGGAAACCCGAGCAACCCGCTGCAGAAAAAAAAAGTGTGAAGGGGCGAGGACTAGTTAAATCCAACAGTAGAAGAAAAGCCTCAAAAACCAAAATTATTGGAACAAAAAGCAAAAGAAAAAGAAGAAGAAATAAGTGCAGCCTAAGCTCCAACCGGTAGCAATCTTTACAAAACCCAGAAGAAGAGGAACCGAAGCGCAGATACTAAGGGATATATGCTACATCGCGAACCCAGACGACACAGGAAATGTCATCAGAGCAGCACGTCAAATGAAAGAACGTGGCGTCCTCGTTGAGGTCAACTCAAAGACAAGGGACAAGAAAGCCTTCGGAAGGTCTCTAGCAAATATCCGTGGAGAAAAGGCCGTTGTTCGACTTGTTCGAAATCTTGAACCAATGACAACACTTGAGATAGAAGATATGGATCAGCTGGCTACTGCGGAACAAAATCAGCAAGCCATTGAGATAGAGAAAGTGACACTACGCGCCCGAAAATTGGCCATAGTACGGGTGAACAACCGAGTAGCTGACGAGATAATGAAGACTTCTAGTATCAAAAAACGATAGGTTCACTGCTGAGTTCGCCGAAGTGTGGTAGGGTCTAAGAAATTGTATTAACTGCGGAGTACAGATAAACAAAAAACAAGACTCTACAATGCGCGAAAGCCGGGATCGAGTAAATGCCATATTTTCAGAGAGGCTGTCAGAGAAAAAGAATTCGAAATGATCAAAATACTCCAAATAAATCTCAACATGAACCAAACAGTCGATGACCAACTTGCAGAACTTAGACTTGACCTAAATGTCATAGTTATCAGCGAACAGTATATAAAAGAAGACGGACCCAGCTGGTTCTCGGATTTGCTTGGCACAGTTATTCGAAACTTTGAAAGTTTTCATTAAATACCAGGGAGCGGGAAGAGGCTTTGTCTTGGTGAAGTACGAGAAAACTCCTATAGTTACTTGCTATTTTACTCTAAACGAAAATATGGACGTCTTCTGAAGAAAACTCAACAAACTGGATGACACAGCTGGATAAATTAACTGCGAAATCGTAATGACTGGCGATTTCAACTCCAAGCCTTAGAATGAGAAATGCCTTATACTGTCTCAAGACTTAGGCAAATACTCGAAATGACTGGACTCAATGCGATAAATGGCCTCAATGTGATAAATATAAGAAGCACATCGACTTACAGGCGACACAGGTATGGCGAAATGATTCCAGACATCACTTTCACATCGGAAACAATACCCATAGCCATACACAGCTGGAGAGTCATGGAGAACTTCACCGGAAGCAACCATCAATATACGATGTCGTATAGTCCTCAGCGCCTTATAGCAAGATAAACAGGACAAACAAACAGCTCTTCATACTCGCCATCGAGGAAGGAAAATAGGCGATGCTATCACAGACATGAATTGCACTGCGGAGCCCAAAGTCGAAGCCACGATGAAGCTTATACAGGATGGGTATAAAAAACCAGTTTACTAGTGGACTGAAGAAATTGGAGTATTGAGAAAAACATGTCAGTGCCTGAGATGCAAGTTCATCAGGAGAAGACGAAGACAAGCTCTAAACACCGAAGACGCACTAACTCAATAGCGCCATTAAGAATGGCAAAATACAGAAGTGGGAAGACCTACGACTAGACATCAAAAACAATCACTGAGGGCTAAGCCACAAATTGGGCCCACATGCCGACACATCCGAAATGAATGCGGACACGATGAAAACCATAATAGACGCATTCTTTTCAAGCCACCCTATCAGATCCTTTCCAAACAACAGCGAACTACACCATTGTTCACCTAGGAGGAGCTTACCAAATCAGACCACATTTATTACTTAATATGTATAACAGCTATCTTAAAGAAGGAACATTTTATAAAAGCTGGAAAACAAACGTTTAGTTCTGATCACATTCTTACAGACCACTCTGTATGCTAGACATGACAAGAAATCTTCTAGAAAAGATACTAAAATAAAGGCTTACTATAGCAATACAGAGCACAAGTGACCTTGACCTATACGACTAATAGCATGGATTCAGAAGAGGACACTGTACAATATGGGCAATCGAAGAAGTGATAAGGATGGTCTAAGCTGCCCAGCAGGGAAATCACTACTCGAAAAAATTCGTTCTAGCAACCCTTGACTTTGGAAACACATTTTTTTTATTGGATGGAAGCAGATGCTAAGTTCACTAGAAGCGAATTCTAGGATAACGACATATCTCTTATAGGTATTAAAAGACTTCCTCAAAGATCCACAAGAAATTTATCTTTCACAAAAGATATCACGACCGGAGCAGCGTATGGCTGAATTCATCGACTAAACCTAGGGAATACCTTCTACGATGGAATCTTTCGAATTGTAATGGTTTGATTATACGAGTATTCTCCTATTAAGGTACGCCGATGACATTGAGGGAGTGATCAGGTTATGAGACGAGTGGACACTTGGATGGAAGTCCATGGGCTTAGTCTGGCGGTGGTAAAATAGAAATAGTTCTATTGACTAGAAATTCATTTTGCTATTGACTAGAGATGCAAGGCTCCGGAGTGAATGGTGTAAAGATAATAAGGCTTAACCCCTGGGTTTTAGTGGGTGTGAGTCGCACAGTACTTGAAGCAAAGCCGTTATTAACTTTTCTACCACACCTCAGGTACTAAAAAAAACAACCAAGACTCAGCAATAGTCTATCTTTCTATCTACAAGACTTAAGTATCTGAGTGGATCTTTGTATCAACCAGGACTTCTTTGTTGGAGCGTGTTGAAATCCAGTACATCAGAAGCGGCTATGATTGGTCTTTGGCATGCCACTGATCTTCTACCGGCATCCGACTTCTGGAAGGAAAACAACTCAGGAGTTCATCATCAGACAGAGTGAATCCTAAATTTTGGATCGACGAAATTATGTCCAACAAATTAAATCTCAGCTATGTCTGACTCGAAATAATGGAGATCCCCTGAACTGTTCAACTTACAGTCTCCTCAATTTCGTACATAAAGTCCTGTCTGCCGTATTATTTTGACGCTTAAGGCTCTTCGTCTGTCTCATCGGCCCCTGTCAGTGTTGTTTAAGTCGGGAATGTCCGCCATTCCCGCCATTCCCATTCGGTCTCTGTAAGGTTTTCGATTTCAACTCAGAGTGACAGCGCTTCATCTTAGGTGGTGCATACAAGTAGTAGGGGACTTAAGCCCTCTTCTTGTGTGCAACTGGAGGCAGCTAACAAAATTCCGCTATGAGTGTTGGGAGACATGTTATCTGAGGTACTGGTCAGCACTCGACTGTAGCCCCATCTACGTGAGTAAGTAAGAAAGGAGGAGGGATCCAGAACGGAAAATCTTTGCGCTCACACTTAAACTTTTCTGCTTTGGATTGGTGTATAGTAACCATCTCGTTTGTCTGAGTGGTTATTCCATTGTGCAATTTGCTACGAAACTGCCTTCACATCAATCATGTCGATTATCAGCCACTTCTTTCGCCGTATGTACATCAGCAACTGGCTAAATCCAATAATACTGACACATTTACTTATGGAGATCTGTTGGGTTAGAGTGATTGTGGAGCTGGCTTTTACATGCGGAAAATCTCGAAGAAAACGAAGTGTTTTCTGTACCCATTAACTCACAGCTCAATCATTCTCTGAGCTTATCAGAACTCACGATGCTGAGTACGTTGATTTTACTGCTTACCAATAACGAATTTCTCCACACATCATTCATTAGACAGTACTCGGCTGACATTGTATTTTCCCCGATGGAGTGTCTTCAGTTTGGAAGACCTGTTGTTGGGTAGCCTTTTACATCATAATATGTTATATTCGTTGATGGCAATGTCGTGTCAGGTTCCTTTATCTACTCCCGATGTTTCATGAAGCCCTGGTCCTCCTTCGTTTCACCTATTACGATTTAACAGCCCTCTGAACACCGCAGCTCTAACAGCCACTTCCTTTTTAGGATTTCCTTAGCCATGAAGACAGAAAACCTCATGTGGACTCGTTCTAAGATTCCCTTTTCTATTAGATAAATGTGATGCACAGCTCAACCTGCCTTTTTGTTCTAGAAGTCATCGCGAGGCTTTTGTGTGTTGTTCACTCGTTCGCTAACAATTTCTAAACTACCCAGAGATGCCACTCCAGATGTTAAGAACATCTCTGCTTTAAGCAGCTTTATTGAAACTGTCCACAATTGTTGGCAGATTTTCAGTCCCAATTTTTCGGCATATGAATAGACTCAGGTAATCATGTCGAGCGTCGCGTTAAACAGACATTATCATGCAGTTCTTATTTGGTTATTTTACTCCGACTTTCAAATAAGGAGGACTTCATATAATATCCATTAACCAAAATGACTTTCATAACCTGGTCAACGTTTTCTGCTCGTAGAAGTGAAGCACATCCTCACGGCAGAACTTTAAAATTGTCTTAGTGAACGTGGCACCAGTCTTTTCTGCTATTCTGTTCACCCGAAACAGTCACAATCTTTTAAACCACCCGTGTATCGCAACACCTCACTTGTTCTCTGTTGCAATAATCATCTAACAGGCTGTTACCCAGTTTATACAACAGCTCAATTTGCGTTGATTGGATTGGTTCAATACGCTCGAATAAAAACCACTTCAAAACGCATTTAAATATTCAACACGCATACGTTCATTCCTGCTTATAAAACGCATTGAAAATTAGTAACTGCTTTGAAATATCATATAAAACTTTTTCAAATCGCATAGAAACATTTTACTCTCTCGCGCTCTCTTCGTATTTAGAATGTGGGATTGCAAATGAAATATTTGGAAAGACAAAAAAATAAATACAATGTATCAGTGTTAGTGTCAAGTGTCAGTTCAATCAGCTGTTTGTTAAACTTCTCTCAATTTTCTATCGCTCATTTTGGATAATTTCATATAAACACCAGCATTTCTAGGGATATTGAACCAATGCACATTGAGCTGTCGGATAAGCTGGGTATGTGAGTAATTTCGAAGAAGGAAAACTCGAAATTTAAAGACGTTCACCTAGACCTGTTCACCTAAACACCTCTAACTTCACAATCCAAAGGTTTTCGGTTGTAGAACAGAACCGGCCGCTTTCAGTATCTGAAACAACAAAATCGCAGAAAGTCTAATGGGCAATGAATCGGTATGCGTCGCTGTCTTCACAATTAGGTAGTACCAGTAGTAGTAGATGGATTGTTTGGCACTGCTTCAAACCCAGTGAAATGCTTCCATCTTTTGAGTTCAGAGATTTTAGAGAGACAACCTGGTAATTCCTGTACGGATCTGGAGAATTAGCTCTAAATCCTCGTTTGCATATAGTGCGATTCGAGTGCTTCAGACCGTAGTGTTGGCGAAAGGAACCAAGCAACATAGGCAGGTACGACAATCATTTGAATTACCTGATCAATTTTAGACTTCTTTGGATTCTAGGAGCTTTCATTTACCTGGTGGAAGCCTTACAATGCTTTCCTCTACAACAGCACTAAAATAAAAGCATGTTCGCACATAAGTTACTTCATTTCGCGATTTAAAATCCAAGCACACTCGCACTTGGAAAAGAATATAAACTGCAATTTCCTTAAAATCTCTAAAATAGTATCTTTTCATCTGGCAAAATCTTCTTCTTAAAATATTCAGAACAAATTCATTTCAAAAAGTATGCCCCTAACCACTAGACACAGCCATTTATGTACGTCTCAAGCCTCTGCTTCCTCTGCCATATCACTCGCCGACTCCCTTAACTCCCAATTTGTCCAAAGTCCTTATGTCATTTATAAAAATTGTTCCAACCATAAATATCAGGTTAAACCCTGTTTTGCCACAACTCAAAAACAAATAAAGGGATTTCGCCCCCAAAAACCAGAGCACACAAAAATATTCCGAAAAAAAGAGAATCCGAGCAAAATCCTTAAAAATGGAAAAAAAAAAAAAAAAAAAAAAAAAGATATCTGAAGCGAGAAGGCTGGAGAAACTAAAAACTTTCCGAAGCCTATAACAACCGCAAAAAGTGAACAAACAGCGAAAATCCTTTATAACAACTTTTCACAGGGATTATCTTCACACACGTACATGTACGGCCACATGCCTATACAAAGCAAAGCAAACGAAAAAAATAAAATAAAAATAAAAAATTATTGTATTAGGGTATCCACACACTTGGCAATAGCCCCCCTTCAGCCCTTCGGTCCAATGTCTACTTCACCAGTAGTCCTTGTCGCCCCCAACATCCATGTGCTAAATAAAGACGAGCCGCCAGAATCAAAATTGTATATCATATATCCTTGAAGCATAGTGTTCAGCTAGTATAAAGAGAGTGGTGGAAGGGTATAGTATAGTCTATAGTATGAGAAGAGTAAGCATTAGCTAAAGATGCAAAAGGAGGCGAGAAATATTTCCTAGAGCCCTGTACCTCGGGGTAGAGGCAAGCTGAAGCCAAGCATCATCAGACGTTGCTCAGCGAATATACATATTGTAGTAACGCAAGCTGTTTTGAATTTAAGGAATCTTTTGGGTCCTTGCCAAAAACCAACACCAACCATCTATTGGTGGGGGATGATGACGACTATGACTACGACTACGACGACGACGACGACAAGGACTATGAGATGAGCCTCAGTTCAGCCATGTTCTGCTGGGGTAACAGCAAAACAAAACAACTAACGAGAAATAGAACCTCAGAGGAGTGGATAAGATAAAAAAAAAAAGAGGACGATGAACAACTCAACTTAAAATAAAAGCACATCGCACGTCAGTCTTTTGCCACTTACAGCACAAGCCTTAACATCAGCCCAAGCAAAAGGATTGTGGCGAGAGTGTCGGTGATGATGATGATCATCAACATTATTCCAACCTCACCTCATTCACGACATCATCATCACCAACATCAGAAACATCACAACGAAACGAGCAAAGGCTATAATGAAGACCTACTCCCGGTAGGCCTACGTCACACAGGACGAACCTGTCAGGCACGAGCCAAAACTGTGTCTCTCATCGTTTTGAATTATTTATTACAGTAGCCGCTTAAATAAATGTCTTTATCGCTCCAACTATAGACTGTGGGGGTATAGGTTGAAGCAGAGGGTTTGAGTTGAAAGGACATTTAAGGCCCCTCAAACCAGTTTCACCTTGCCTTGTTTTGTAAAGCTGTCAGTTTTCATAAACACTCCATCCCGGCAGCCAGCATCTACCCTCTATAAATGGTAAGTCCTTGGGAAAATTTCAGTTTGATTATGATAATGTAACGGGGGCTGTGTGGAGCTGTTTAGCCTTTTGTCTTGTTGCAGCATACAAGTACGGCTACGGATATGTGGTCGAAAAAGGGGTTATTCGCTGGACGTGGGTTTTTCTCTTCACATTGGAAAGATGAAATTGCGGTCAATTTTGTTGCTGGCTGTTTGTAGTTGGTTGGACCTGTAAATTTTGAATATTAGTTATTTGCTGGACCTTATAGTGTCATATGAATTTTTCGACATAGCTTAGCTGAGCTAATTTGAAAGGCTTTCGTGGTATGGGCTTATTGAGAAGGCGACGGGATTTGTTCTGGTAATGGCTTAATTGTAAGAATGATGCAAATTTGAAGCTTATTTGATTCTATGTATGTATTGTGTCGAATTTTACCTAAGTGAGGCGACTTTTGTTGTCAATATGCAAGTGAACTTAGCTTAGAAACACACCAGTTTGACTTAAGATGTAGGCTTCTTAATAGGGTTATCAGTAATTCGTGGATATAAACACATTTCAAACAGAAACTATCTGAACATTGTATGTTTCTGCCTGTTTCTTGTAACTGAGATTACGAATTTGAAAAGATGGAAACGAGATGAAATAGGAAGGAGGCGTCACAAAATGACATTCTGCACAACTTAATCACGTATTTTTCCTTTTGATGTGCAGACAGAATTCGGAACTTATGCTATAAGAAAAATAAAAATAAATAAAGTTGACACTGTCTTAGGTTCCCTCTAGCCATATTTGAAGAAATAGCAGACACCTAAAAGGCAAAACTAGTTGTTTGTTTGCTTGCTTAAATATTTTCTAGAAAGCTGGCCCTTTATTGATAAATTTTCAATCACACAAGGTGGGCAAAAATAAGCTTATAGCTAATGTGAATTGGTTGCTATTTTGTTAGAAATGCAGAAGAGTTGGGGTATGTTTTCACAGAAAATTTACTTGAAAGTATGAAATTGATGACATTGAGTTTAAAATTGATATCGGTCTTCTGAGTTGATGCACATTTCTGCTCGTTTTACGGCATTTTGAATTGTTGCTTTCGAATTGGTGAAACGGAAGATCACACGGCTTGGTAATTGGTGATTCAAATTTTCATTCGTTGCCCAAGCTGTGTGAGCTTTTGCTCCATCCTGCAGGAACCAACAATGCAGTGGTGCAGGCGGCGTTCTCAAAAAATAAAGCCCAATCACTTCATCACTGCAAATTCCGCAACAATCAGTCATTTTGAAGCGATGCAAATGCATTTATGTGGATTCTCCGTGATCCAGAAATGCAAATTTTATTTATTTACATAACCGCTTAAGTGGAAATGGGCTTCGTCGCTCATTATGATTTTAGATACGAAATCATCCTCATTTTGCATGAGAGTAAGTTAACCTCACTTGACAGTCAGTAGGCATCAATTATTGAACGGTTTTCACATTATAAGGGAACAACTGCCACGTCTGCTGAGCCAAATTGTGTGCATCATTGTCTTGTCGATGTTTGTAGACTCTCTCAGACGTCCTCGGCCACGAAGTAATATTCACGGTCGAAGGAGCAGTACGGGGCTGGCCACTTCTTGTGACATCTCCTGTGGACTCAGTTTGCATGAGACGGTTTAATCGTCCTGCACACGTCGACGACAGGACAAAATCCACTCTGTGGCAAAGCACAGTGATACTTGACCCCTTTTGCAAAAATGATGGTACATTCACACTATGATATTGCTTTTGCCCCACCTTGTATTAGCATGAGCAAAACGAGTCCTAACTTAGATGTGTATATAAGCCAGACAGTCACAGAAAAAAATCTTGACATCGTCGCAAGAGGTAGTGTTAATTACATCTACGTAATTAGGACGACAATTATCGCAATGCAGTTCTTTCCATTGGGAGACAAGAAAAACACGGTTTACTCTCAAAAAAATCGAGAAGGATTTGTGTGTGTGTTGCTTTTATGTATATATTTGAAATTTGAATTACAATACATGAACGTACATAAGCTTCAAACCATACAATTGTGCTGGTCCGGACGGTATAATACCTGCCGAGCTACAAAGGTCCTCATATATTATCCTGCCTACGCAAGAGATTATCATGTCATGGGGAGAAGTTATTGTAGGTTTCATTCCCAAATCCGGAAAATGCTTTCATGTTGTACCAAAGGACCTTAGACATATAAGTCCTATAAAATTGATCCAAGCCTGTTGTCAAAGGCTCAACATGCCTACTGTAAAGAAAAGTAGGTGAAAACGGCTTTTCATTCACAGCCTATCCACATCAAACGATCGCTATAATATAGAGAGTGCACAATGGTTGCTTTCCTCGACATAGAGGGTGCCTTTAATAGAGTCAACATATCCGCAATCACGACTGCGCTGTCAACTCTGCAGGTAGACGACTCCCTTGGAGAGTTTACCAAGATCAGCAGGATAATCAACTGAAAACTGGGTGGAACTTCAGCTAAAAGATGTGTTAGCAGAAGTACGTTGCAAGGTGGTGTCCTCTCTCCCCTTCTCTGGAACTTAGTAGTTAATGAACTGCTGATATACGAGTACCAGGAAGCAGGAGGTAGCAAGGTGATTGCTTATTCGGATGGCATTGCTATAGCCGTCTCAGGTAAACACCTTAATACCTATATACGAGTACCATTAAAGTGCAGTCAATTGCAGAAAAAAAAGGTGGATCCATAGAACAGCCTGTCAATTCATAAGGGGAGGCCTACATTCTACTCCCTCCACTGCGTTAGATATTCTGTTTCACTTGACACCATCGATTGCATCAGCAGGCATGTAGCTGTGACTGCAGCATCTGCGAAGCATATCCGCATACGGGTGCCGGGCCACAGAGACATTCCAGGGAATTATAGTGCCGATGAACTTGCCATTCTATCGGAAATGTGTAGCATAGGTAAACCTATCAGAAACAATCCTCCACCTACTCTGTACATGCCCAGCTCTCTTTCAAAGAAGAAATCTTCACTTAGGAACTTTCTTCTACTACGACTTAAGCGATCTAAAGAATATTGATGTTAATAGTCTTCTACGATTCATCATAAGCTCAAACTGGTTCCATGAGTAAGAGGATCACAGATCCACGTGACCGAAGTGGGTTGGTATTTCCAAAATCTACTTCTACCTATCTACCTACCTAACATACATATGCACACACAAAACATAATAAAGTTTGTGCCGGGTCAGCCGATCGCTAGCATTCGGATAATGTAGACCTTAACTGAAATTAAGTTTATTACGAAAGAATTTGTCTTTTTTTTATTTCGTATGGCTCAGAACGTATCTTTATCTGCTGGCATTTTCAGAAATTATCTTAGCTACGCATTTGGATGCATATATACCTCCGCAATATTATTATTAAACTTAATGAATTTAGTCCTCCGACTATGCCTAGAAAAATCTTGCATTTCTTGCAACTTATACTGTAAAATAGTGGAGAGGTTTGCAAAAGCACATTCTGACCATTGAAGCATGCATCGTTTCAGAAAACGTAGCAATGTTTCTGTAACGAAGATTCAAGTCCGGCACTCTTAATGAGGATCCAGAGTCAAAATTCCTTTTGTGGCTTTGATTCTGGTCAATATCAGTTTGGAGCACGAAGTAATTTCAATTCAAGAGCTTGAAGTTGAATGCTATGAAGAAAATGGTCGAGCTGTAAGGGAGATTAAATCGCAAATAAACTTGATAGGCAAGGCTTAGAGGAGGGTTTTTCATGACCCAAATCTATTTTAAGATCCGTCGTTGGATGGGACTTCCATTCACAGTTGGGTTTCGTATACGTATGATTCTCCAGGTTTGCGGCAGACCAAAGGAATGTCTTTGAGAGGTAAGAACTGAAGTGTCCTAAGCATCAGTGATACCGCATCCTGCTTGTGTTCACATCATATTGAAGGTACTCGGCGCGGACGCAGTGAGTGCTGGTGCCCTAGCCATTTTATCATTGAAGCGCTTACTTGTCTTTCTCCGAAAGATTGAGAGATTTCAGTATAAGGTACTGAATTGTACAGTATTTGCAAGCTCACCAGTGATACCTTGGTGTTCGAATAGTTAGTTTATGAATTACCCACAACTCCTTTTAATTAAGGAAGTCACATGACAGCGCATCAGCTTTTTTTTATAATTTTTAACTTAATAATGACTGCTGAGTTGTAATGAGTTGTACGACTTAGGAAAGAATCACGATATTTTCAGAGTCCCAAAAATGGGCTTGAGGGTATACTGATGAGCATTTATAGCGAGACGGGTATTACGGCTAAAAGTTTGAGGGAACATAATGGTACTTGAAATTTAGGTGGACGACTGATCTAAACCCTTTATTGACATCAGCTGTCATAGTGATATTTAATTTGATTTTGAACCTGTCTCCCTGATCATTCTGTATAATGTGACAAAACCTGTATAGATCATCTCCATAGCCTCTTAATAATCTTAAGGCTGCAGAAAGGCCGTATGGTCGGTCTGCATGGGAAAAAAGTTAGCATATTTTCCGCGGTTTAACACTCAATTCATAGGAGTAATTACTTACTTACTTAGGTGAGCCTACAGTTCTAACAAGCCATTGAAGACGGCCACCTAGACCGGTCTTTAGCGCACTCCAAGTCGTTTGAGGTCTCCTTCTACTTGTGCGTGCCACTTAAGGTGAAGTCTTCCTTTAATGCGTTGTTCCTCCGGGTTAGATTCGAAGGTTTGGGTTTTACTATTCAATTGCCTTCCTAGTCCAAAGCAACAGCGATTGGAAAAATTCGTTCTTCGTTTTATTTCTGCTGCGATATTACTAGCAGAATTTATTGCAGGGCCAATGTAGACAAAGCCACTTACTACCTCGAAATTATGTATGTCGACTGCGACGTTTTGTCCAATTCGTCATTTGCCGCCAAACTCATTTTGGCAGCGTTTCCGCTGTCGATTTCATACGCTGGTAGTTGAAGAGGCCTTTTAAAGATTTTACTTTCAATTTTCGCTTGAGAGTTTCGCGCAATTATTTCAAGTATGATGTTTGTGTCGCTAGGACACTTTGCATAAAAAAACTTAGCAAACAAACTAATGAAAAACTAATTTCTTCCCTTTTTTTTATTTTTACTTTATTTTTTCAACTGGTTTGCTCTAACGACAAATTTCTTGTGGTCACCATGGACCGTGTACGTCATCACGAAACCTCCGGTGTTCCTCTAGTTCGGTGGTCAACGACCTCTTCCGGTTTTTTTCTTTCAGGTTGATTAGCTGCATTCGCTTAGTGTGCTATGTCGGCTGGGGAAGTCACCCACACATGCGCAGCTGACTCATAGGTTGGTAGAAAAAAAAACATCGCATCTGGGCGGAGCCGGAAAACCAAAGGACGGGAGCATTTGTCTATGTTTTCTGTGCTCCCAATTTTGTAGAGCGATGTGCATGTGTTTTGCCGCCGCGGATTCCACAATTGACTTGCCGTCGGCAAAAATGAAAATGTAATGTTTGTTGCGTTGCAACATCCTGCCGGGCCACCGAAATTGAATCTGATGTCTTGAATGTTGTCTTTGCTACTTCCACTTGTTTCTGTGCTGATGACGTTGTCCTCCTCAAGGTGGATACATGAAAAGATTAAAGGTGGATTCAGTAGAGGTGTGTGGCAATATTTGGTTATAAATGTTTATAAGTTAGTTATAATTCATTTAGCTTATAATAATAATTTTATGTTATAATTCAATTTGTGTAATTATATACAAAAATGAAATTTTCTTATTCTGTAGTTTGTACAGTGTTCATCTGTGTGAGTGTATGTAAGTTAATTTAAGATATCTGTTCTAATTCTCTATTGGTAGGAGGCATATCTTTACTATTGGGCGCTTCAATGTAGTAGTTGCCGTCTTGATTGTGACCACACGGACCTTGCCGTCGGTTCCCGGATGAGTTGCTTCGATCCTCCCAAGTCGCCACTGAGTAGGAGGCATTTGCTCGTCAGGAAGAATTACGAGTTGTCCTACCTTAAATTGGTCATTCGATGTCAACCACTTTGTACGCTGTTGAAGTCGCGCAAGGTACTCTGATTTCCATTTCCTCCAGAAGTTTTGTTGGATCCTTTGCAGGAGATGCCATCTATCCAATTGATTTTCCTTGATTTCTGCAAGATCCCTTTCCGGTGTTGTGCTTAATGCCGTACCAATCAGGAAGTGTCCGGGTGTTAAGATCGACAAATCCTCAGGATCTTCGGTCATCGGACAGAGTGGGCGGGAATTTAAACATGCCTCTACTTGGGCTAACACAGTTGCATATTCCTCAAACGTAAGCGTGTGATGGCCGATTACTCGTTTTAGATGGTGTTTCATTGACTTAACACCCGCTTCCCACAACCCTCCAAAGTGCGGTGCACCTGGAGGATTGAAATGCCACTTAGTTCCACTCATCAGTAATTCCTTGGCAATATCTTCTGTGCATTGCTTTGACAGCAATGTTCTTTCTTTGTCCAAAATTTTAGCAGCTCCCTGAAAGTTTGTTCCACAGTCGCTGTATAGATTTTCGCATATTCCTCGACGTGCAGTGAAGCGTTTAAATGCGGCTAGAAATGCTGGCGAACTATAATCGCTTACAAGTTCGAGATGCACAGCCTTCGTTGTAAAGCAAATAAATATTGCAATGAATGCCTTTGAAACCTTATTGCATCGTCCCTTCCACGCCTTCAGTTGTACTGGTCCAGCATAATCAACCCCTGTTGTGTGAAACGGGCGAGTCTGTGTAACTCTTGATGCGGGTAGGTTGCCCATTTTTTGATGCATTTGGGGAGCATTGTGTCGGAAGCAACGAAGACAATTACGAATGCATTTTTTTACATTTGATTTTAAGCGGATAATCCAATATTTAGTCCTGAGTGTTGCCATCATCAGTTGTTGTCCACCGTGGAGTGATTTCATGTGAGCATCATGTACTATGAGAGAGGTTAATATATTCTGGGAAGGCAATATGATGGGGTGACGTTGATCATATGGTAAATCGGCATTTTCCAGTCGTCCACCAACTCTCAATATCCCATTTGTGTCAATGAATGGTACAAGTCTTGCCAGTTTACTTCCTTTATGGATCTCCTTGTTCTTCAAGATTTGTCTGATTTCTTCAGAAAAGAATTCTTGTTGTACAATAGTTACCAAACGCCTTTGACCTAATTCGATTTCCTCGAGCGACAGTGGTCCAGACATACGTGTTGAGTTCTTTCGAGCGTTGTTGATAAAGCGTAGCCAATATGCAGTTACTCGAACTAATCGCTGTAGAGATGAAAACCTGGAAAGAAGTACATTAGCCTCAAAGGAGGTTGTATATATGCAGAGCTGAAAAATATTTTTGATGGGGTACCCAGATGCAATAAACTTATTTTTGACCTTAGAAATGTTTGATGGTTTGGATTCTAAATCTGTATTTGGTATTTCATATTCTAGATGAGCTTGTTCCTCAAAAAGCTGCAGAAAGTCAGGCCCATGCCACCACTGTCTATTTTTGACTAGTTCTCTTGAAGCAATGTCCGCTGGGTTATCTTTCGAAATAACATGTTTCCACCACTTGGGATTTGTCAGCTCTTGAATTTCTGCAACTCTGTTGGCAACGAACGTAGTTCTGGTATGTGGTGGTGATTTGATCCACGCAAGCGTGATTTGCGAATCAGACCACGCATGTATCCGTGCATCTTGAAGGTTCATGGTATTTATAGTGTGCACCAACAAGTGTGCTAGTAATAACGCTCCGCAAAGTTCTAAACGAGCTAGAGATTTTGTTTTAAGGGGTGCGATTCTGGTTTTCGAAAGTAGCAAATTTGTAAATGTTGTTCCACCGTTTATTACCCGGACGTACAGGGCGGCAGCGTATGCTTTCTCCGATGCATCGCAAAACCCGTGAATTTCGATGCATGACTTGTTGGAATAATGTATCCAGCGAGGAATTTCTATATTGTTTAGAGCTGTAAGTTCAGTCTTTAAGTAATGCCACCTTGCGATAATGGGGGTTGGAAGTTCACTGTCCCATGATTGATGCTCCTTCCAGATGTCTTGCATCAAGATTTTACCTAGGAGAACACAAGGCGATATCCATCCCATTGGATCGTAAAAACGCGCTATGTCAGACAGAATTGTCCTTTTTGTTGTTTGCTTTTGTTCCGGCAGACTTAGTTTGAAAGAAAATGTGTCCCTTCCCGGGTGCCACTGGATTCCTAACGTTTTTATGGCTGTCGGATCATCGAAGGCTAGTGATGTTGACACTTCTCTATCTGCTTCTGGAACGGCTTCTATCAATGCTTGACTATTGCTAGCCCATTTCCTCAATGGGAAACCTCCACGTTTCAGCATGGCAATAAGGTGTTGTTGCAGTTCCAGTGCTTCCTTGACAGAATCTGCTCCGTGCATAACATCGTCCACATAGAAATTTTGTTTTGCTATTTTCGAGGCAAGTGGAAAATCGTCGCGTTCATCTGAGGCCAACTGTTGAAGGGTGCGAACCGCTAAATATGGAGCTGCGGCAGTACCAAAAGTGACGGTATTTAACTGATAGGCCTTCAGCTCTTCATCCTCTTTATCTCTCCATAAAATGAGTTGATAAACAGAATCCTTTGGAGCGACCCAAATTTGCCTATACATTTTATTAATGTCAGCTACAAATGCTATCTTATGCTTCCTAAAACGAGTGATGTGATCAAATATGTCATCTTGCAATCTAGGACCAACTAGTAGGTGATCGTTTAACGAAGTACCATTCGACGATTTGCAAGATGCATCGAATACGATTCGCAGTTTGGTGGTAGTGCTGGATTCTTTTATTACTGCGTGGTGGGGAACGTAATAGTGAGCCGTTAATGTGGTTGTATCTACTTCTGTCATATGGCCCAATATCCTATATTCTTCGAGAACCCTTTTATATTCTTGACGAAATGAACTATTAGAATTTAATTTCTTCTCCAGTTGAAAGAATCTATTCTTGGCTAAATTTAATGACAATCCCAATAAAGGTTGTTTGCCGTCTCTGAAAGGGAGTCGAACCACATATCTTCCATCCCTCTGTCGTTGGTGAGTGAGAGAAAAGTGCCTTTCGCACTGTTTATCTTCGGGAGACAGCATTTTTTTGGTTCCTATTTCCTCAAGTTCCCAAAATTTCAACAAAATTTTATCTATATTAAGATCGTTGGTAGTTATGTGAAGAGATGTTGTTTTGTTATTTGAAGACACACCCCCAGACAGCACCCATCCTAACTCGGTTCTTTGAGCCATGGGGGAGCCTGGTACTCCTTTGATAATACCCTCAAGAATGATTGATGGATAAATGTCTGCACCGAGTAAAACATCTATTTCGCTTCGTCTGTAAAACGTAGGATCGGCCAGTTCAAGATTTTGGATATGATTCCAGTTAATAAACTTGATGTTTCTCATCGGCAGATCCGCTGTGACCTTAGGCAGAACTAAGGCATTGAGCTGAACCTTAAACTTGTTGTTAATGTTGGAATAAATAGGGAAGGAAAATTTATACTTGGAAATACCAGTTTTATTTTCTCCTATTCCACATATCTGAACATCTACCTTTTCTCTCTTCAGCTGTAATATCTGTGCAACTGACTCTGATATTAGTGAAGTCTCTGATCCAGGATCCAGGAGAGCCCGCAGGACCAACGGTTGGCCAACGGCTGTGAAAACTTTGATACGTGCAGTTGCCAGAAGAACACTTTTTGCTTCATTTGTTTCGGCAACGTACGCGTTATTAGCTGACGCCGTGTTGGTGGAGCAAGTTGGATGCTCTGAAATATCCTTCTTCGAGGTTTGATTAGTAGGCGTTTGGTTCGCCGGTGTTGACCGTGAGTCATAATCATTTACTGCGTTGTATTGTTCATTAAGATGCAGCAACGAATGATGCTTTTGCTTACATGTTGAGCAAGTGAATTTGCTCGTACAGGTTTGTACGGAATGCGTGCTGGAAAGACAATTGAAACACAGCTTGTATTTCTTAGCCATGTCGTTTCTTTTATTTGGACTGAATGCCCTAAACTTGAAGCAGTTTCGGATTGCGTGAGAACCTTGACATATTGAACATTTGTGCACTGTTACATTGTGCGATCGAACTGCATTCCTGTTTGACTTCGACTGTGTTATAGTGGATGAAGCCTGTCCAATAATCTCCAGAGCTCTTGCCCTCATCAACATGAAATCCTCTAGCTCGGAGTAATTTGGATAATCTGCGTAGGTAGCAATGTGGGATTCCCAAAGACCACGAGTGTTAAGTGGAAGTTTTTGTACCGTATGAAAAACAAGGACATCTTCCCATGCTTTAACAGAGACCCCTAGATTTTTCAGCGCTTGACTGGCTTCGTTAGTAGTGTCTAAGAGTGCTTTTATATCATCAGATGATTCCTGATACGACTTAGGTTGATTAAAGAGCAATTGAAATTGGTTTTCTTTCAGAAGTCTTACATTTTGATATCTTTTTATTAATATTGCCCACGCTGAATCAAAATTACCGTCTGTTATAGCAGTATTCCGTAAAAGACGTTCAGCTTCACCACTCAGATTTGCCTTTAAATAGTGAAGTTTTTGAGCATTTGAAATTGACGTATTTGTACACACAAGACCTTCGAAATGATTTTTAAATTCAGGCCACATTTGAAATGACCCCGAAAAGGTTGGAATTTTAATAGGGGGGAGTTTAAATTCAGAAGATGGGAGCTTTGATTCTAAAATTGATTTATTCAGACCACTATGTGCTGCATTATCAGTATGCAACTGTTCTTTTAGTATAGACGAATATTTATAGAACAATTCCTTTAGTTTGTGGAATGTAAGTTCCTCCATATATTTGGTCTTAGCTTCTTCAGGGGGAGCTGCAATAATCCTTTGGTGCATCGCTCTGGCTTCTTCGAAAGACGATTGTAAGTTTTCTAAACGCGCCTCACACATATGCACTGATTTATTTAATTTATCAAGTGCCTGAAAAGCCACAAAGTCGGCTTCTAATTCATTAGTTATGATTTGAATTGATTCAATCAAACTAGAAACTTTTACTTTACTCATTGTGAGATAGAATTAGAACACCCCAACACAGTATAAATTTATTAAGATCACCAAGGATCGATAGCTTTTATTACGTTTAAATTATAATAAATGCAATATAAATGTATATTAATTATAAGCCACACACCTGTTTTTATGCGTTGCTCCTTTGTTGTACCACCTTCTCCAGAATTTGATCCAACTCCGACACACGTATTCTTATTTAAAATTATAAATTTCACGCACTTAAACCTTTAGTTTTATTGCACTTGTCTTTTCAAAGTCTTTTTGAATTAGTCAATCCGGCTCGAAGGACCATTATGTGTCGCTAGGACACTTTGCATAAAAAAACTTAGCAAACAAACTAATGAAAAACTAATTTCTTCCCTTTTTTTTATTTTTACTTTATTTTTTCAACTGGTTTGCTCTAACGACAAATTTCTTGTGGTCACCATGGACCGTGTACGTCATCACGAAACCTCCGGTGTTCCTCTAGTTCGGTGGTCAACGACCTCTTCCGGTTTTTTTCTTTCAGGTTGATTAGCTGCATTCGCTTAGTGTGCTATGTCGGCTGGGGAAGTCACCCACACATGCGCAGCTGACTCATAGGTTGGTAGAAAAAAAAACATCGCATCTGGGCGGAGCCGGAAAACCAAAGGACGGGAACATTTGTCTATGTTTTCTGTGCTCCAACATCGCATCTGGGTGGAGCCGGAAAACCAAAGGACGGGAGCATTTGTCTATGTTTTCTGTGCTCCCAATTTTGTAGAGCGATGTGCATGTGTTTTGCCGCCGCGGATTCCACAATTGACTTGCCGTCGGCAAAAATGAAAATGTAATGTTTGTTGCGTTGCAACAATGTTAAAGAAGTCACGGGACAGCGCGTCATCTTGTCTAAAACCTTTTTTGACATCAAAGGCCTCAGTCAAGTCGTTACCTATTTTGACGGAGCAACCAGCACATTAAAATCAACGATGCTGGGTATCGATTTGGACTTTTTGAGTGTTTTCCCGGATCCACCGGAGTGTGAAGATTCGGTTGATTATAGATTTTCGTCTTTGAGAAGTCGGGAAGCATTCATTGGGTCTGTCGACATTCTCGCAGGTAATGCAATTAGCAGTTGTGTTCATATGAAACAGAACTTTTAATGAAACTTCTAGCTGAGCATGCAGGCAGTCTGAATGCAGGTTGACTTAGCATTGACGCATTGTGACTTGGGATCCAAGAAAGACTCAGTGTACTCAGTCTTCCGACTGCATTCGGAGTAGCTATGTATACATATCCGCTTGGAAGTTTTTCTAACGATAAGGAAATCTAACATTTTGGTTCTTCAGAAAGACACCAACGCCGCATCCTAGATTGGTTTTAGAGACATCTATGAAGAACCGGCAGTATTCCTTTTCCTTTTCCTATTCTGGATGAAAAAATTTTCTGTGCGCAATTATAGTCGATTTCATATTTTCGTTTAGGTGTCATTGTATCAGATGGCATGCCTATAAGACCAGACTCAAGGAACAGTCTGAGCACAAGATTATCAAAACTCAAGTGCGTTTTGTACCAAAGACCACTTTTTTTTTAACGACGGATGGCTCTGAGGGTGGAACCCGTGATATGGATATCAAGAGAAGGATATATGCATCTTGATTACTGACTTTTCCTGACTTCTTAAGAGCTTGTACTGATTCCGGCATAGTAAGACAAGAGGAAGGCTCAGGTGTCCTAGGTAAGGACAATTGTATCGAGTTATTCAATTACTTGTTACCACAAGTTATAGCCATGGATTTATACCCACATGAAGAAGTAAGCGATTATTTAGACAATTTAGAGTCTATTGAGAAAGAATGTGTTTAACGGATGTCAATCGAGTTGATATGCAAGTTTGTAAAAATTACCTAATCTTGGAAATTTGAAAAACATGTATCTTGGGGGACTTTTTATACATCCTGGGTGGAATTTTCTTGTGGAATTCCTTAATCTATTTTGTTTCTTAAATCTACTCGTAAGTTGTAAACAAATAGCAACTGTGATTCATATGAAGCCACCAACATTCCTAGGACACGTATATTAGCTACAAGGGCACAGCTGATAAGCTCAACTTGTAGCAACGTAATATTTACAAATTCGACTTATCGCTTTTCCACTATGATATACTCGAATGGTGAATGGTGTAACAATGATTTCAAGGGCACTTTATTTTTACTTTGGGGTTTTAGAAATATAATTGCAAAACCCCAAAGACCGGGTGTTTATAAGTCGTGTTGGTAAATGGAAATACATGTGTTTATGTATGACATCTCATCATTTCGAGAATAATTAATAGTGGTACGAATGTACAATAACCAAGTATCTGCAATTTGCAAAAAAATTGCATCTTTCTGTTTGATAGGACAAACTAAACATTTCCTAAGAACCGACATTTATTCTCTAAGTTCTACTATCGCATATTCAAAGTTCGGTTCCAACAAATTTTTAAAATGGGAAAAAGTTTGAACTCAATCCAACTTGCTAAAATTTATTTTAGTTTTTTTTTTTCTTTTAACCAAGATAACCATGCATGGCCCCATTTCCTCGACTTATCAGCCCTGCGAATGGTTAACACTTTTCAACATTTCAACTTGGAAGAGGACTTGGACGATAAAAATTGCCAGAGCCAACAAGAACCTTCATCTCCATAAATCTTTGCGGCAACACTCAATGTCATGGCATGGTATTCATAGTAGTTGTGCTTCAGTCCGGTTGCAAACTTATCAATTTTGTTCTCTCCTTTTTGCAAAAATAAAAAGACAAGTAAAAACTGTCTCGGTACGGTAATCTTTGTGCAACCTTAACATTTTTGCAAAATTTGTTCTTGACACATATTTTGCGTACTGCCAAAATGAAGAACAGAAATCAGAGAATGTATCGCATCTCACATTTGGTACGGTGGTTGGTTTAAGTTCACAGGAAATCGTTCAGTGCGATAGCAAAAAATGTGATTACGGTTGCGGTCACTATATTTGACGATTCGAGAGAGAGTCAAGAGCGACGATACCTACTTGTGTATTTTTTTTTTTTTGTACAGTGGAGCTTGAAAGTTGTGTTCTACTGTGGTAAATCGCTGATAATATGCTTATTTTAAACTTATTTCACTCTTAATATAAAGGTAACATACACAAATAAAGTTCCAATTAATTGGGCCCAAATTTCAAGGAAAAAATAAAGTCAGAGTCAGCACAAATAATTTTGTCGCTGTATTTATTAGGTACCAAGGATAGTAAAATAATGCCAACTCGGTGGAATTACTAGTTCAACTCAGTTCTAATCATCTGTTTGGTTTCGTTTCGAGACAGTCATTTCCAGTACACTCATCCGTTTAAGAATGAAGAAGTAAGTGGCTAACATTTATGCAAAGTATCTGTGATACTAACCAGCTACTGTGTTTTTTTTTGTTTTTTGTATTAACACCCACTTTGGTGCCTTCTATAAGAAGATTTCTTGGTAACTACTTCATCTACTAACAGTTTTATTGGTGTTTGTACGAGTCTTCCTGTAATGAACTGCATTGTCCCTACGGGGACCAACCAGAAGCCTCCTTAGATCGGAACATTGATAACCATCCGCCACACGTATACTCAGTTGACTTATGCATATCGTAGAGTTCCCTGTTATATTTACTCCACCAATGCCTTCCTCAAAACAAAGGGGACCAAAAATTAGCCGAGGTGTCTTGCGTTCAAAACGATCAAGAATATATTGATATTAGGGAAAGAGCTACTGAAATTCTATTGAGATGTCGTTATACCAGTTAATAGCACTGTCTCAATATTATATATATTTTCTACGATATTCTGTCCGACTTGACGATAATATGTGTCCCATTTCTTGATATCATGTACTCGTACTTGCCTCTGCTAAATTGTTTAGAAATCTTTACTTTCGTCCTTCAAGTTGAATGGGGAGCTCTGGCCGCCAGGACAATCTGGGAAGTGACTATATTACTAATTGTACTTGGCCATCTTTACAAGTCCCTGTATGGATCTTAGTTGCCAATTAGGATGGGTTGGTGGATTCAATTCCTTCAATAACATGGAAATGTGCATACAGAGTAAGGTTGTGAATGCGCCCAACTAGGAGAGACGCCAGATACAATCTCTGCCACTGTACAGTTCCAGCTGACATACAGCCTCCGCGTGGTGCCCCTGAATAACTATCTCAGCAGCCGCTGACTAGTGATCTAATGTATACCGTGTTCTACCCCGACCGGATTTGGAGGCTGTGTGTGTGGATAATGGCCCAACCAGAGAACTAACTGCCTCGAAAGAAAATGGACTTGATGTAAAACGACGACACGGCGCGAAAAAGGACAATGACTTAAGAGTGTGCTCCTTGAATTTTAGAACACTATGCACTCCAGCAGCAAGAACTGGAAAATATCCTCACGCAGTATAAGTCGGATAATACTACGATCAAGGAAGTGCGCTGGATAGGATCAGGAATAATGAAAAGAAAGGAGTTCGACATATATTACAGCTGCCACAAAAGGTTTCATATATTAGGATGCGGATTCGTCGTGGGAAAGCGGATGAGATCTAATGTCATAGATTTCAAACCAATTAGCGATCACTTGGCTGTGATCCGCATTCATGAAAAATTCTACAACATCAGCCTCATATTTGAACATGCCCCTACCAATGAAGCTGAAGACTCTCGGGGATGCTCGGGGGTCAGAAAACACAGCCTCCACGAAACGATAAGTGATAACGGCTTCCGACTCATTGACGTTGCGGCAGCTAATAATACGGTAATAATTAATAAAAGATTCCCTCATAAGAGACTCCACACAGCAACCTGGCTAACTCCCAAATGTGCAAACATTTATAGGCGCAAATGTCGATTCTGAACACTATTTAGTTACAACTCAATTCAGAGCCCGACTATCCAATGAAAGAAAACTACGGTGCCAAACAACAAAAACGAGGAGTCCTGAGTACACCGAGATAGCCAGAGACTACAGACAGTAATTGGACGAAAGACTCTCCAATATGCCATTGGCTACCACAAACGTCAACAACATGTGGTTACAATGCTCCACTACTATTCAGGAGTATACAAGAAAACGTTGCAAACAACAACCCGGGAAAAGTGTGATGAGTACATGGCCAGAAGGAGGGAGGAGAAAAAGTTACTCCGAAAAAAAGAAAAGAGCCTTTGCAGTGTCCCAGGTCAAATATATCTAAGAGTGCAGAAGTAATAAAAAGATGAGCAACTTTTATAAAAAGCTAAAAGCCTGGCTGCAGGCTGCAGACTAGAACTCAAGCCCTTCGAAATACTGAGGTTAATCTTAACACCAGCCAGCAGGGAATTGTGGATGTATTTTAGCAGCATTAGCTGCTATACTTGATGAGCAATACAGGAGAGAGTGATACAGTATGAAGAAAACTTAACTCCAGTCGATGAAATAGGTCTCCCACCCAGCCTAGACGAAGTCGACACAGACATTAAAAAGCTGAAGAACAATAAGGCCGCAGGCTCATAGCCGTATACGACAGCATTCATCGCACTGGATTATATAACGCGATGGTCGAATTGGGGAACCCGTTAAACTGATGCGGTTGTGTCGCACTTCGCTAGAGAATTCGCAATGCGCCGTGCAGACTTGGAAACAAAACCTCCGAATTATTCCAACCATGCACCGTATTCCAGCAAGGAGATGCGCAGTTATGTGATTTTGTTAATCTTTTGCTGGAGCAGATAGTGGGAAAGGCCGGCGTAAATACAGAATACACTATATTTAACAAATCCATCCAGCTGCTGAGGTATGTAGACGATATCGACATCATCGCCCGTTCCCAGCGTTCCATTATTCAGTCTTTTACTGCTCATGATGAATGAAGATAAAACAAAGTAAATGCTGTCGACAAAAAAGCGATCCGTCGAAGACCTTCTAGGACAGAACCAAGCTATCGACAGCTATAATTTTGGGATAGTGAAAGAGCCCTGAGTTAGCAAATATAAATTCAACAAATGACATCCTAGTGAAGACTCGACAAAGAATAACCTTAAGCAACCTCAGCTACTTCGGTTTGTCCAAACAACTAAGGTCCAAAACTCCTAACTCAAATGTCCAAAATCATGCTGTACAAAACCCTAATCTCGCCACTCTTGCTTTATAGAGCTGAATGCTGGACGATAAGCAACACAGCGGAGCAGATCTTATGATCTTTCAAAAGAAAAATTCTACTTCGAATATTTTGTCCCTGTCTGCGAGGAGAGCGAATGGAGGTGAAGAGATAAACGGAACTCTGCGAGCTGTATAAAGATCTGGATGTAGTCCGGAAGGCAAAAATCCGTCGACTGTACTGCCTCATCCACATCGAGCTAATAGGGGGGAATGTTTTAGCTAATAGAAACTTCAAATCCCAGCCACCTGGTTCACGAAGAAAAGGAAGACCGTACTCCTGGTTTAAAGATCAAGAAGTATGGAAAGCGGCATTAGCTTAGGTTTAGACTCTCAATGTGTCACTGGTTGGATAATCTATCTACCTAATCTATCTGTATGTGCCTTAGTGTCTTCACACGTTTATTTTAGTAAAATTTCGATCCTTGGTTCTGTATTACACACCTCGTTATTTCCCTGATTACGCATTTCTCACCTTCCTTCTATTTTCTTCGGTGAAGCTGACATTCTTCCCACCTTTCTGTGTAGCATATGCGAGCCGCTCTTGTTCTCCTATGCATCGCCGCTGCATTTGCGAGTTTTTTTTATACACGCGTTTGTTTAAAATCTTGACCAAGCCAAGAGCTTTGGGTGGGTAGTCGAGTGAAACACAAAACATCAGTTGCGGTATTTCATTGGGGTTGATGTCACTAATCTTTATGCAAAGATTATATAGGACCGTTCGAGAGCTAAGATATACGCGATCGGTAAAGATTGCAGTAATTCTATTCAACGTTAAATCTCCTGTAAGTGTTTATCCGTTGCCGTGCGATAAACTTAATCATACCTCGCTGCAACTATATAGTGTCGCAAGCCTATCTAGGCTGCTCGTAATGTTTCGACATAAATACGATGTAGTGTGATCGCCATTATAATCAATTTGTTTGAGGATTTTATGAATATGTTAAGGAGACCGTATGCCAGCTATTGTGATAGTCTACCCCGCAGAAAAGTTTGATAAACCAAATCTGTTACCGGACGTGGAGTTTTGAAGACTGTATGAATCATAATTGTCTAACATTCTGGTCGACGGATATTTTAACGTGTTCCTCTATTCCAGAATATTTGGTTTCAGTACTGTATGGTGAAGATCAAAAAATAAGACTCAGTGTCAATTGGATTGGGATTGCGGAAACACTTACATTCACAAATACTCGAGAAACCTTAGAATTGCTCTATATGGACTAAGACAAGTGGAATTTATGTGGCAATACCGACGTAGATATGTCAAATCAGACATCAGTATCACAAAGTTTGATGTTCTTAATGCACATGTTCTCAAAAGATTTTGTCATACGAGTGCTAAATATTTGCGCTTTTTACAGAGACTTGAAAGATTCATCTCAGCTAAAAAATGTTTTTTTTGCGATTTTGACGTCGATTAACTCAACAACAGAGTGCCGATCAAATCGCTTCGACTTTTGGTAATAAAGCACCATTCCGGACCGCGGTGTTGCGCTAGTTTTCCGAATTCAATCGTGGTCGCCGTTCAAGGTGAAGGTTGTCCAAAGTCGAATGTTGTGCCATAAATATCGATGCTGTGCGGGAACTAACATTGCAAGCTAGTCATGTGGCTTATCATGAAATACAATAGATGCACGCTTGGGCATTTCATACATTTAATATTGCATGGACATTTCTCAAAAGATTTATTCGCGTTAGATATCGCAAAGTTTGACAATCGCTGTTCCAAAGAAATGTTGAAAAAATTCGATAGGGGTGCTTCAAAAGATGTCTATAACATATGACAGGCAACGAGTCATAGATTTGTGAGCACGAAGCTAAATAGCAGTCGCCTGTATGAGTATATCAAGACGTGCCAAAAGTTGGCACGTTGTTGTTCGCGCACGGAGCCCTTCAAAGCAAATGGTCGCCTATTTCTTCGGGAAAACCTGACATGTCATCATCAACGTAGAATGATCAATTTGGAATGGTACACCACCATCTGTTTGCCAAAAGTTTTTGGAGAAATAAGGAAAAGCAACCGTGGAGCACGGATCATTCTTCACCACGACTATGCGAGCTCTTAAAGGTTGGCCCAAACAAGTGACTTTTTGAGCACTCAAACATCGAGTGTCATCCTTATTAGGCACCCAATACCTTATTTTTATTCCCAAATATCAAAAATGAATTGCGAAGTCCATATTTTTCGACACTGCAGAACTGATTGATGCACTTGAAACCAGAGTTTTGGAATTACCTTGTTCGAAGTGAAAAAGTTCTTCGAAAATTGGTTCAAACGCGTTCAAAAATGTATTGATCTTCATGGAGATAACTGTGAAAAACAGTAAAGCCATTTTT
This sequence comes from Volucella bombylans, assembly GCA_949129095.1. Taxonomy (NCBI): domain Eukaryota; kingdom Metazoa; phylum Arthropoda; class Insecta; order Diptera; family Syrphidae; genus Volucella; species Volucella bombylans. The sequence continues at coordinate 18,203,877 of OX422142.1, read as the reverse complement.
GTGTTTTTGTTAAAATATTTTTACTTGTTTTTGTTAAAACTTAAGTAGCAATCTATGCACTATCGAGAGCCACGGAATGGTATTTGATAGACTTGTCGCCGACGCTATTAGCAAGAGTCCCCTCATAATCGAATGCAATTTCAGAATGGGCAGCTCGTATACAGACCGCAAAGGGTCGGTTCTACTTGAAGCATTTTCTTGTCCGGATATTGTTTTATGTAACATTGACATTACAAACACGTACAAGAAAATCAGGTTCAATCATTGATATCACTTTTGCAAGCAGCGACCTTCTGATAGATAACAACTAGTGAGTGATTGATACTTATATACATAGCGCTCATAATGCTATTCTATTTATCATCGGAACCAGCTCAGCAATCCACATTAACAACTCCTAAATGGTCTAAATAGAATTTCAATAGCTTGGTTAAAAATATTCTAAGTTTCGTCAGTAGTGAGGAGGATTTTGTAACCCAATCATTGCGGTTACTATTCGGAGCATGAATGTGAACCATATTAGATAGGTACGCCACAAAAAAATCACGGGACTGTATGGTATTCCAAATAAAGCCATTCGCTATTAAAACACGACAGAACTTCTTGGCGATATTTTTCATCTGGAAGGCGTCAACCACTATTGCTGTTGTCAAGGTGTCTTATCGTCCTATTTGTTTGTTAGACGCGGTCGGAGAATCATTGAAAGGGTTATTTACGAAAGACTTGCCAGGAATTGAAATACAGTTTTCGTAAGTCAAGGCCAACAATGATCGCAATAATACGATAGTGACTTGAGTTCGAAACGCAATGCAGGGCAGGAGCTGGAAATGAGAGACCATAAAATATACCTCATCATAACCCTGGATGTGAATAACGCATTTAACTTGGTGAACTGGGAATGGATTATGAACTGTCTTCATCAGATTAAAACACCGAACTACCTTTGTTAAGAAGCTATTTTTCGATAAGAATCCTCCTCTATGGCTCTGACGATGTAGTTAAAGCGAAGTAATAGGGCGGTGTGCCACAGGTTCGGTCTTTAGACCCCCCTACTATATAACATTGCGTACGATGCAATTTTAGGCCTACTGATTTCATGCGAAGCATCATCGATTATCAGACTTGCTGATGATATTGCGGATTGATAACTATAGAAGAAGTTCAACTCTACAGCAACTAAACATTTGCAACATTACGTATCTGATCAGCCAATAGAGGTATGCAACTCGCCTATCATACGGGCAAAGGAGTACTTATTACAAGAAGGAGAATTCGCTAACCAATAACAGTTAGAGTTGAAGGGCATACAATTGTTTCGCAACTCTTACTCGAGTATCTGGGAGTTATTATTGACAGTCGTCTGACCGGATATATTGTTAGACCTGCGAGTTCTAAACTCAGTACATGTAGATGAAATATGATCAAGTGCCGCAAAGGTTAAGTCCTACTCGTACGTGGGGGGAGGTAAATCTGTCCACCGCATCAGCACTCTAAAAGTCTCCAGCGCTTTTCGAACTATTTCGCGTAATTCTATGCTCTTCGTATCTTCAATGCAACCTATCGATTTACACTTGCTGAAGAAATGGTAGAACCCAGAAGCGAACGACTTAACACGAAAAAGGAAAATCCAAATGGTACTGCAGTATCGCAACCTGGCAATAAGTAAAATGGATACATCGTCTCAAACCAGTCATTGTTATATAAACAAAACAGATTTGGTGATATAAACTTTTATCTGACTCAGTGTTTGACGGGGCATGGCTATTTCAGATAGCATCTCTTTAAACGCAAAAACGACATCATCCGAAAGTGTCCATATTTTGAAAGTGTTTCGGAGAACGTGGAACACATATTTTCTCGTTGTCCACGATACAAAATCGAGACGGTAACCTTACACTATCAATTTGCAGAGTGGCTTCAAAATGGAGGTGGTAAGAATAGAGCAGAATCCTTGCCTAATGCAAGATTTCGAGCTTCTGTGGATAATCCCTTAAGTGTAGGTACGCTAACGTCTAAATGGTATATGAATTGAATACTTTTTAGTCCGAAAAATGTGTCGCACCACTGTAAAACTGAAACTAAGCAGCAGTTATTCCAATTCCTAGTACTCTCCTCGACTAAAAATATTTTCCAAACGTAGGTGGTATTAAAATTTGATAAAAATAAAATTAAATTGCTTCTAAACGATATCAGCGCCCACGGTCAACAGTTTTTTGTTTCTCTATAAAAGGAAGTCCACAGGGTCACGGGAAACTAGTTACTAGCTCACCATCTCGAACGTTCAGTCTTAAATCGTGTATCGGTTTTGGAAAATGTGCTAGAACTTTTAAACTGAAGTCAAGTGATTTCTTTTTACTAAAAAAATGGATTTTCGTGAGATATTAGTGCTAGTGTTATCCCTGCAGCTGGTGCTAGGTGGTGGTGAAATATTTTCAAGCAAAGAAGATGAACTGTAAGTGTTGTTACTAGAAGTCCTTTTAAATTTCAATGTATAAATACTCATACTCACATAGGGAAACTTTTATTGTGGTTTAAGTCATTTTTACATGCCAAAAGTATCTGTCAGATATTTACTGATATCAATCAGCACCCTTATTACGCGTGTGGCCACTGATTTTATTTTTCATTTCGCTTATAGCGTGATAATAATAATGATAATAAATCGAACTCAGCGAGATTGCTGATATATGATTTCATTTTTAACGAGATGAGAGGAGGATACGTTTTGTATAACCTACGTCCGGATATTATGATAAGTTTTAAGCGTATTCCACTGTTTGATCGGCTGAACTTATTCGTCGCTGTGCCGAATAAATTTGGCGCAAATTTAAATTGAGTGTATCTTTAATCAGGATAATAAAATTTTTTATTTGCTAGCGGTTATAAATGGATGAAAATTATTAAATCAAAAAAAAAAATGAAACAATAACCCGAATCGAGGTACTCAGAACAATAACTGATGGTACAGCACGGGACTGAGGAAAAGACTTTCCGACATAAAATTAAAAGCCATTGGCATTTTGATTTCAATTTCCATAAAAAAAATAAATTTGTACTCGTATTGTAATTATTGTTTATAGAATGCCCTTCATTTATTTCATTAGCGTGATGTTGACGTTTCCGATACGATGCTACAAAGGATATAAAGTGCCTTTGGAGAGGGATAATTCGTTTCTGTCTGCCTTTGTTGTAGTCGTATTGGATTATTATTTCCCTTTGCTTTTTTGTTGTTAAGAGGAAACACTTTAAGGACTAAGGGCCTAGTTGTTACAGTTTAAGAAAGGCGCAACCGAATTCACTAAACTTTTAATCAAATCTTAGATGGTTGATCGGTGTACTTTTCAATTGCTCTATTAAAGAGAAATTGTACTTTACTTTCCTGGAAAGCTAATTTCTTTATCACTCTATTCAATATATTGCTACATCAATGTTCGCTACCAAAGACATCCTTCTTCATCCCGATAAACAGGATTTTCTTTAATTTATGTAGAGATGAGAAGTATTGAAGCAACAATAACTTGCTTAATCTTAGGTTGCACTATGGTCCGGTGTGAAGCTGTCTGCCATACTTCCTGCTAAAGGAGGGAGTCTCCGATATTCACATTAAGTGCAATTACAATCAAAGAAGACAGTCGCATTGCCAGCATACATACCAACACGGAGAATTGGTTGATACTGCACTACCATCGCTCTTGAAAAGTCAGTGTCTCTCAAGGGAAAAATCAAGTTACCCTTCATTATCCCACGTAAGTTTAATGGCATCCCTCTTATTGAGAAGAGTCAGCTATCTAGGCTTCATCCTAGGAAACTGATGTGGAAAGCCTATGATGAAGTATGCCCAAGATTAGATCGACAACCCACAACCCACTTACCCACACGTAAGTTTAATGGCATCCCTCTGATTGAGAAGAGTCAGCTATCTAGGCTTCATCCTAGGAAACTGATGTGGAAAGCCTATGATGAAGTATGCCCAAGATTAGATCGACAACAAACAATCTTGTGCCACCAATTTTTAGTTGTTGTATAGCCATTTTATGACATGAACTGGAAAGATGAATTAACATCCCCCGGTTAGGAAAACGAAATTATTGTAGTATCAACAGTGCGTTCTGAACCTTTCAAATAGTTGCTCTTCAATTCTTGTACCATTAGTTACGTGTAGATTTGTTGGACATACAGTTTGCAATCAATTCTGGCCACAAGCTGAAAGACACTCAGGAATGGAGAGAGGCTAATATAGGGCATGCCAGTATACTCACGATGTAATGCGCCCTTTTCATGTCAACCGGGCATCAATTATTTGAAAGCAATTTCAATGTTGGTTCCAATCACCCTATTTCTGAAAAGAACAAATGGATGCAACTCGATGTTTTCCTCAGTAAGTCCATTACCATCTTCACGGGCACATCTAAGCTGGCCGAATGCATTAATTCAGGGTTCTTATCTGAGGACCCAAGCATAAAGGTATCTAAGTTGAAGTCACAGTTTTTCGTCAGGACGCTGTTTAACTCAGCTCGAATTCAATAACCGTGACGTATATTGTACTGTTCTTAATCCCTCATTTCGAACACTATTAATAAGAGTGTGCTTAGAGACCGCCGCTCATGTTACAAAGAGATAACTAGGTGGTCCATACTCGATCCCAAGCCATTCACAAGCGGGATATTGTGTTATTAGAAGACAGACACAGCGATTAGGTATTCCTCACAACGACTTTAGAATAACTGCAAGGGAGGAATCCGTGGCGTAAGTCCTTTGCAACTGCCTTGTAGTGTTTCTACGGAGTTACCACTTCCAAGATCTTGACTGCCGCTCTATGAAGATCGCCGATATTTGCAAATTTATTAGGAAATACAATAGTAATCCCAGTGGATTCCTCCGTTTGTCCGCTCCGTTATGTCATTCTTCCCGAGTGGTGGTTGAAAAAATCTTTTCTGGCCATGAAAGTTCCAAAGATGTTTCTACAAATGCTTATAAAATAGCGAGTATATTCACTTAGGATCGATGGATGGGAGCGAAAACTACAAACGACTATACATACCTACACAGCTTGTCTCCGAAAATGCCCTCATAGAATTTGAATATCTGTTTTTGGGATATTGTCTAGCGAATCGAATATGTTATGACACTGCAGCTGAAACAATGTGTGTTGGGTTGAATGCATAGTTTGTCTGAACGATCTTCTACTGACTACTGGTCTATTCCACTCGTTGTACGGCTTCTTTTTAGGATGTCATTTGTATCTGTTTTGTAGTAATTTGACGAAATATTTCTGTTGGTTTTACGTTTATTTGTCCATCTTTTTACTTTTTGTAAAAAGTTTGAGGAAATTGATCAACCTCTCCAACCGCAATGCCTTTTCAGTTTATCACTTTGTTCATTTGCAAAGAAGTTGCCGTGCCCTAAAAGTCAAATCAGTTTACCTTCAACAAATCGTCTAGCGAGGTCTTCCAGCTTTCTTAAACTAACTTCAAGGATATGGTAACCAAGACAATAACTTTAATAGCAGCTTGGTTATATTCTGTCTTTGAGTTATAATTGTGTGTGGTTGGATTTGATGACGAGGATTCCCAATGGCACGGAATTTTGCCTGAAACTCAGTAGAAGTTTGTACGATGTTCGAAGTTGTTACTAGATTGCTTCGTCGATCACCTGCCATTTTGTCCTCGTAGGGAATTACGAGTATACGTCAAATCTCGTGCAACATTAACTCCAACATACCATATTACTCCCACCGAAGTGAGTCTGACACTCTATGCACTGTGATGTCTAATATATAACTATGTAGGTCTTAATGTAGAAGACCGTTTGAATATCTGACGGAATCGACCAGTGCCTGCGTTCCTTATAAATTTTCATCTTTGTATTTACCTTCTTGTGTTTGATTACGTGAATTGGGTACGTAAATCTTGGTTGGAGGACACATTTTCTTTCTGACATTTTCCTGAGCTTAGGGTCCCCTTACCTAGCTCGGTGTTGCTCGAGTTTGTAGAAGGATTACATATTGCGGTTCAGTTGATTACCTTACTAATGGTATTTTTCACCATCTCAATAATAACGAAGGAAACATTGCTGACACTAAAACCGCAATACCATTGACGTATTTGACTAGGTATTTAAGGTATAAAAACACGAAAACTTTCAGGTTAATAAGTATAACCCTTTTTTGAAGTGTACACTTCAAAGGACGATTCACTGAAAAGGTTCTCTAACAAACTGATAGAACATTAAATGTTTTCACTATGCAACCACCATAGAGTGCATTTTTAAAGATAGACATAAAAAAATTTCTAAAATTTTTACGGGTCAAAGTAAAGAAAGATGTATAAGAGAGTGAGTTGCTTCTGTGATAAGCACTTAACCCATTCACGAAACATTAAGAAACTACAATACATACGAGTATAATAAAATTTGCAGCAAAGGAACTCTCTGTATTTTACTAGTAGAGGTGATAGAGGTGATTCACGGCTAATTGCCGTGAACCCTTAGCTAATTTATATAGGACCATACCTCTCCGCGTACGCAATGCTATTCCATCTGCTCACACCAGTATCTTTCTTCGAAGTTTGGGCAAACAATGCTGAGTCTGATTTTGACAATATTTAATGAGTTTGTATGCTTCTACGCCTACAGGATAAGGGTGCAATCTGCTCAACCCGGATGAACTGCTTTCAAAACCCTTATACTGCCCCATAGCATCAAATACACAGTTTTCGAAGCAGTGTTAAAATCCAAACTTTTTAATGAAGCTCAAGAATGGGGCCATGATTATGATGATAAGGTAGAGAAGTTGCTGAGATTTTTTCTGCGCCGAACCACATGCTCATGGTCGAAACAGGGCTGGCTCTCCAGTTCCTACAAATACTTAAGCTAAACATTGACTATATCATCTATATTAGAAAAAGGAGGCTGAGAGATTTGGTTCCGGATTTCAACTGGCGAGTTTCTCTTACATCTACGAGTAGATACATGTTTTAGGCAGAAGTTTGTCGATAAAGCGGAAGCGTCAAGGTATAGAGAGATTTATAAATCGATGTGACTTGATTTGGGTCCCCTGAACTACTTTACTGATTTCATAATTGTAAGATCGATTTCACTAATTTTCCGCGTGATGGGAGAGACCTAACACCATCCATTTTCCTGAAATTTGTTCGATATTCCGTTGTACAATATTAGGAGCCAGTGCGTTGGAAAACCCTTCTTATCCATCGACGATGTCAAGGACCTATTAAATGGATCAAATTGGAAAGCCATGGTAGCATAGTATAGTCGAAATTTAGAATACAGAATGAAAATAATAGACGAAGAATTTTAACTGTAAATAAAATTACAATAAATACGAGTACTACTAATTATTATAAAGGGTGCCCAGATAAGAACGAAAGGAAAAAAATTTAAATAAAACAAAAACGGTGTGAGATATAAAATTGCTTCTGGCTTCAAAATAAAGCTACGTTCATGCCATTATGTGTGAAATAGCACATAATTCAAATAGTCATCGTTTCAATTTTTGATGACTCAGTCCAATATATGCAGCGTTATTCCGTCCATAGTGTGTCGAATGTTGGCCTCGAGCTCGTCCAAAGTGGTTGGGTTCTTAGCGTGGACTAAGGAGTTGACGTAGCCCAAGGGAAAATAATCGAATGGTGTCAAATCAAATGATCATGGCGGCCAATTGATGAACGCTTGCCGTGAGATAACCCAGTCGCCAAATTTCTCCTTCACAACTTCGTTGCGTCGCTTGAATGGCATGTAGCGCCGTCTTGTTGAAACTACAGCTCTTTTTGGATGTAGGCTCAAGTTTGACTCCAATTTATTTGCAGTACTTTGTCGCGCTTTTGGAGTGCGGAATATTTGCATTCGTACCTTGCCTACAACAAGATATAGTTAGTGATCTGAAAAAAGAAGTATGTCTTCTCAGATAGTTTGAATGTCCCCAAATACGCGAGCGGTGCTATCACAATGCGACTAGGGCTGACGCTTTTTTTGTATCAAAACATATCAATCTTACATATGTTGGCAGACTTCTTCTCTAAGCCTCCCTCTGAAGCTTTCTTATATTATACTAACGTCGTGAATAGTAAGATCATCGACATCGAAGTCAGTTTTTTGCTTAACAAAGTGTTATAATCTTACAACTGTCAGTACAGTTGGAAGTATAAAATCGGTCCTTGTTTCTTTAAGAATTTCATATATATTTATGTTATGGTTATTTTATTTTAATCGAATCAGCCTGCGGAAGCAGAGACTATTCACGTCCATAGAATGAACTAACTGACCAATACTCGATGTGTTTTTTTATTTCCATTACTTACCATACTCTGGTTTTTCTATATATTGTAGCCAACCTTTAAATTTAGCAATAGGGCAAGACCATCAATACCCGTATGATGGTCTAGAAGTAATCGCCGATTGTGTCACTCCAGCCTTTTAAAACCCTTTTAAAACTGAGGTTTCTCGTTACATCAAAATGAAAAATTAATTCATTAGTTTACCGTTGAAGCTTAGTATCAGAGTTTTACCTTGGATTCCACGTGATATATTTCGGTAATACATGCTTCTTGGCGCAGAAGAATTTCAATCCACAAGTCTCCTCCACTTTCACCAAATTCCAAACAGGCACTTACACTAGCATGCCTGGGACCAAAAACGAATGTCGGTCTCAATGGATAGCTCCAAAACAAATAAGGATTTGGCATTGAAGTACCTTAGTGCAGTACAAGTCTTAAGACGTCATTCCTTGTTAAATAAAAATAAATCTGTCTTATAAATGGTCTATGTACCTTTGCTAAGAACATTACACAACGCTGAATACACTGAGCCTTCCCTGGGTTCTCCATTCTGAGTTCTCGGCTTTCTGCGACGCATGGTGCGAAGATTATGATTATTCCTTAACATCGGGCTGCAGGTATGCGGCGCTGATCTGGTGTATGCTGGTACCAGCTTAAACTACCCATGTCTTATGAAATGAATCAAAAAGAACGTTAAAAATTTCAACGGACTTGTGGACAGAGCACTTGTGGTTTCTCGCTTCCAAAAGAGAAAAGGTAGCTCTAGTCAAGTCTAGCATTTACTTCATTACTCGTCACCAAAATAGCGGTTTTGCCAGCGGGTCAATTAAGTTATTTTTGATATTTCATTTTGCCTCTTAAGTTGGAAGGTTGTAATTGGCTCTTAAGTTTGAAGTCGTGTGATAAAAGGAGCATGGTTCTACAATAGGATCATCGAACTTCCGTATTTTTATCCAAAGCTAGATAACCAATCTAAATTCTCATACAAATTTCGTAACTCTAACGATTAATTTTTTTTTGATCTAGACATTTTCTTTCTGACATTTTCCTGAGCTTAGGGTCCCCTTACCTAGCTCGGTGTTGCTCGAGTTTGTAGAAGGATTACATATTGCGGTTCAGTTGATTACCTTACTAATGGTATTTTTCACCATCTCAATAATAACGAAGGAAACATTGCTGACACTAAAACCGCAATACCATTGACGTATTTGACTAGGTATTTAAGGTATAAAAACACGAAAACTTTCAGGTTAATAAGTATAACCCTTTTTTGAAGTGTACACTTCAAAGGACGATTCACTGAAAAGGTTCTCTAACAAACTGATAGAACATTAAATGTTTTCACTATGCAACCACCATAGAGTGCATTTTTAAAGATAGACATAAAAAAATTTCTAAAATTTTTACGGGTCAAAGTAAAGAAAGATGTATAAGAGAGTGAGTTGCTTCTGTGATAAGCACTTAACCCATTCACGAAACATTAAGAAACTACAATACATACGAGTATAATAAAATTTGCAGCAAAGGAACTCTCTGTATTTTACTAGTAGAGGTGATAGAGGTGATTCACGGCTAATTGCCGTGAACCCTTAGCTAATTTATATAGGACCATACCTCTCCGCGTACGCAATGCTATTCCATCTGCTCACACCAGTATCTTTCTTCGAAGTTTGGGCAAACAATGCTGAGTCTGATTTTGACAATATTTAATGAGTTTGTATGCTTCTACGCCTACAGGATAAGGGTGCAATCTGCTCAACCCGGATGAACTGCTTTCAAAACCCTTATACTGCCCCATAGCATCAAATACACAGTTTTCGAAGCAGTGTTAAAATCCAAACTTTTTAATGAAGCTCAAGAATGGGGCCATGATTATGATGATAAGGTAGAGAAGTTGCTGAGATTTTTTCTGCGCCGAACCACATGCTCATGGTCGAAACAGGGCTGGCTCTCCAGTTCCTACAAATACTTAAGCTAAACATTGACTATATCATCTATATTAGAAAAAGGAGGCTGAGAGATTTGGTTCCGGATTTCAACTGGCGAGTTTCTCTTACATCTACGAGTAGATACATGTTTTAGGCAGAAGTTTGTCGATAAAGCGGAAGCGTCAAGGTATAGAGAGATTTATAAATCGATGTGACTTGATTTGGGTCCCCTGAACTACTTTACTGATTTCATAATTGTAAGATCGATTTCACTAATTTTCCGCGTGATGGGAGAGACCTAACACCATCCATTTTCCTGAAATTTGTTCGATATTCCGTTGTACAATATTAGGAGCCAGTGCGTTGGAAAACCCTTCTTATCCATCGACGATGTCAAGGACCTATTAAATGGATCAAATTGGAAAGCCATGGTAGCATAGTATAGTCGAAATTTAGAATACAGAATGAAAATAATAGACGAAGAATTTTAACTGTAAATAAAATTACAATAAATACGAGTACTACTAATTATTATAAAGGGTGCCCAGATAAGAACGAAAGGAAAAAAATTTAAATAAAACAAAAACGGTGTGAGATATAAAATTGCTTCTGGCTTCAAAATAAAGCTACGTTCATGCCATTATGTGTGAAATAGCACATAATTCAAATAGTCATCGTTTCAATTTTTGATGACTCAGTCCAATATATGCAGCGTTATTCCGTCCATAGTGTGTCGAATGTTGGCCTCGAGCTCGTCCAAAGTGGTTGGGTTCTTAGCGTGGACTAAGGAGTTGACGTAGCCCAAGGGAAAATAATCGAATGGTGTCAAATCAAATGATCATGGCGGCCAATTGATGAACGCTTGCCGTGAGATAACCCAGTCGCCAAATTTCTCCTTCACAACTTCGTTGCGTCGCTTGAATGGCATGTAGCGCCGTCTTGTTGAAACTACAGCTCTTTTTGGATGTAGGCTCAAGTTTGACTCCAATTTATTTGCAGTACTTTGTCGCGCTTTTGGAGTGCGGAATATTTGCATTCGTACCTTGCCTACAACAAGATATAGTTAGTGATCTGAAAAAAGAAGTATGTCTTCTCAGATAGTTTGAATGTCCCCAAATACGCGAGCGGTGCTATCACAATGCGACTAGGGCTGACGCTTTTTTTGTATCAAAACATATCAATCTTACATATGTTGGCAGACTTCTTCTCTAAGCCTCCCTCTGAAGCTTTCTTATATTATACTAACGTCGTGAATAGTAAGATCATCGACATCGAAGTCAGTTTTTTGCTTAACAAAGTGTTATAATCTTACAACTGTCAGTACAGTTGGAAGTATAAAATCGGTCCTTGTTTCTTTAAGAATTTCATATATATTTATGTTATGGTTATTTTATTTTAATCGAATCAGCCTGCGGAAGCAGAGACTATTCACGTCCATAGAATGAACTAACTGACCAATACTCGATGTGTTTTTTTATTTCCATTACTTACCATACTCTGGTTTTTCTATATATTGTAGCCAACCTTTAAATTTAGCAATAGGGCAAGACCATCAATACCCGTATGATGGTCTAGAAGTAATCGCCGATTGTGTCACTCCAGCCTTTTAAAACCCTTTTAAAACTGAGGTTTCTCGTTACATCAAAATGAAAAATTAATTCATTAGTTTACCGTTGAAGCTTAGTATCAGAGTTTTACCTTGGATTCCACGTGATATATTTCGGTAATACATGCTTCTTGGCGCAGAAGAATTTCAATCCACAAGTCTCCTCCACTTTCACCAAATTCCAAACAGGCACTTACACTAGCATGCCTGGGACCAAAAACGAATGTCGGTCTCAATGGATAGCTCCAAAACAAATAAGGATTTGGCATTGAAGTACCTTAGTGCAGTACAAGTCTTAAGACGTCATTCCTTGTTAAATAAAAATAAATCTGTCTTATAAATGGTCTATGTACCTTTGCTAAGAACATTACACAACGCTGAATACACTGAGCCTTCCCTGGGTTCTCCATTCTGAGTTCTCGGCTTTCTGCGACGCATGGTGCGAAGATTATGATTATTCCTTAACATCGGGCTGCAGGTATGCGGCGCTGATCTGGTGTATGCTGGTACCAGCTTAAACTACCCATGTCTTATGAAATGAATCAAAAAGAACGTTAAAAATTTCAACGGACTTGTGGACAGAGCACTTGTGGTTTCTCGCTTCCAAAAGAGAAAAGGTAGCTCTAGTCAAGTCTAGCATTTACTTCATTACTCGTCACCAAAATAGCGGTTTTGCCAGCGGGTCAATTAAGTTATTTTTGATATTTCATTTTGCCTCTTAAGTTGGAAGGTTGTAATTGGCTCTTAAGTTTGAAGTCGTGTGATAAAAGGAGCATGGTTCTACAATAGGATCATCGAACTTCCGTATTTTTATCCAAAGCTAGATAACCAATCTAAATTCTCATACAAATTTCGTAACTCTAACGATTAATTTTTTTTTGATCTAGACATGAGCAAATAAATACCGATCAATTAGGTGAAGTCGATAGAGCAGCCCGGCACACCGATGGATAGTAAGTTTAATTTACTCATTGCATGTTCGATCTTTCTAACCAAACTTTTCACCTCTTTCAGCTTCAATTTTGGACTTAAAACCAAACCACAAAAGGCACATGTCGGACCGCCAGGATATAGCATGAAGACTGTGCCAGGACATGGTTTTGGACTTGGCCATGGGCATGGGCATGGGTATGGGCACGGACGTGGCCCCCATGACCATGGCCATGATCGTGGAGGACCAGGCTTCGAACCATTGTAAATCGTAAATACAAAGTATCTTAAATTCCCGTATTGAAATCCTCTGTTTTCTTAGAAAAACAATTAAGAACTGGTTTGGATTCAAGAAACCCATCAACTCAGTCGAATCTACTCAAAACTTTCTAATAAATGCCAAATTACAACTTCCGTCAGTTGGCTCATGCCGCAAGCCACTTACGCTGCCAGCAAATGTCGTCTATGAATGTCGTGATAGCAATTGCAAGCTCACTTGTAAGAAGAATTTCCTCTTCCCTGGTGAACTTACCCAATTGAATGTGATTTGTATCTCTGGTAAATGGATAGTGCGTGATTCCCAATTTGGCGAAGAGATACCCCCATGTGAACGTAAGTCAATTTTCGTAAAGCACTTCTTCTGTTACTGTACAATTTTTCCAATTCTCCAGCTGCCTGTGTGCCACCATGTCAAAATAATGGAATCTGCCTTGAGCCCGGTCTCTGTAAATGCCCAGAAAATTTCTATGGACCATTTTGTCAGCATCGCAATGTGCAGTGTGCATCGAAGCCAGTAATTCCCAAAAACTCCAAAGTATCCTGCCGTAGTAAGTAAGTATCTTTGGACGGATTTGGCAGCAATTTAGATTTACTGAAAAACCCCCAGACAATCCACACATGAGCAAAACCCAAAATCCAATCGAATTTCAATGATTTTTTCCTGATTTATCCTTGATTTTCCTTGATTTCCCCTTGCACCAACTTCCAGCTGCGGCCTGAAGTCCATCAACATATAGGTAGACCAAGACCAGGATATAAACCATGAAATCTATTTTACAGCAAATGCAATGTCGAATGTATTAAGGGATACCAATTCCCAGACGGAACGGGCATCACTAACCTCGAATGCTTGAATGGTGAATGGAACAATCCAAAGAGTGGACGACCAACAGCACCCGATTGTGAACGTAAGTCTAGAGAAATTTGGAAAGGGCAGCTCTGGGAATTTAAGTCATGATAAAATATAAATATTTTTGTTATTTGATTATTTGTATTTTTTTTTGTTCCTCTGTCCATTAGCAATTTGTGATCCTTCGTGCGCGAACGGTGGCACTTGCATATCGTTTAACGTGTGTCAATGCTCAAAGGAATTCAAAGGACCACGCTGTCAATATGGTACATGTTTATGTTCTTTTATGATTTTTTGTTTTTATCAAATACGGATCAGTTTCTCAACGTTGACAATTTACTCGTATTGTAGATATGCAAGTGTGTAATGTGACGAATTCTGGCTTCAATGGCAACTATCGATGTTCTTTTGACGTGGATGAAACATCGTGTTCACTCTCGTGCCCGAGTGGAATTAAGCTGAGTGGACCATTTTCGACAACATACAAGTGTAAATATAGTACTGGACAGTTCTCCCCACCAATACCGAATTGTTTATACCGTAAGTATCCATATTAGATGTATTAAAATCAATTTAAAGGTTTTCGAATTGTATTTTGTCCTTTTTATTAGTGTGTAAGTTGCATTCTTTATTGTTCTGTCCACACCACCATACATTTGTTTATGTTCAGGAATTCGCAAAATACCATACACTCTAAAGTAAGTGGAATATCTGTGAGACCCGCAAAGGTGCACCAAGCATCTTACTCATGGAGTTCCTACAAGCACTGACGCTTTCAGTAGATATAACTGACCCTTGCGGTTTGTGGTGTAATAATCAACATCTTTCTAAATTAATTCAACTGCAACCCTTGCTTACTTTCCTAAAGTAGCGCTATGCGGTGAACCTGGATCTAAACTAAAAAGCGTCTCCATCCAGCTCGTTCTTTAGCCAGTTGCGTTCAGTTTCCATTTTCATGCACCACCTGAATCGTGGTCTACCTCTATTTCGCTGTTCCTTAGAGGTAGACTCGAAGGCTTTTCTGACCGAACCATTGGTGTCCATCTACTCGACGTGACTCCGCGACTTCAGTCGTTGGACCTTCACTATTCTGGCTAAGTCGATGTCGCTGTACAGTAACAGCAAAACAATCTGGATAAATCCAATGCCAACTTGGTCGCTTTTGTGATCCTTCTCAGTGTCAAGTTAGGTCATATTATTTAAAGAAAAACTGGATCACAAAGTTATGTACTTTGTTTGCGGGACTCGGTCCGAAACACATTCTCCTTTCAGTCTTTTTGATATCCAGAATGCAACTAGAGTGCCATACACCGAGCTTTCCTTCATCAGCATACCAATAATGAAAATTTGGTTTTCCTGAAGGTCACCTTGCCCCGAGCACTGTTGTACAATATATTTGCTCGACGTTGCCTGCTTTTATATAGACTTCGCATCTTAAATTAAGTTAACTAAGTAACAGTCCTCAACAAAGCAGTTGAGGAGGGTGTCTTCTATTCCAGAATTAAATTGAACAACTCACTTGATAGTGCATCTTTTTACTGAAATCTGAAAACTGGGTAAGTTGCTTACGGATTTCAAGATAACACATAGCTTTCTAGAGGTGATGGAGCTCACTAAATATATGCGGTCTTGAAGTCGATAAAAAGGTGATGTGTATCAACCTTACATTCATTTGTCTCCTAAACGATTTGCCCAGGTCTGAAGATTTGGTCGACACTTTAAGTTTGTCGAGGCTTCTTCATAATAATTGTGGGGCAGTACAGTAATAATTCCTTGCCCTTGGGATCCCTTAGAATCTGATGTTCAGGCGTTCATTTCGAACTCTAGGTTTTTTTTTGCCATACAGACCCATCACAACTTCAAAATTTTTTATTGGTTAGACGGATTTGCATCGGGCAGCGACCTAACAATGGCCACAGTCAGGATGTAACGTTCTGAATGCGTATACATCCTGTATATTTGGGGTTTGGCATCCATAAAAAATCAAGTGGTCGATATAATGGCGATTCGGCCATCTGGAGTTATTGCGGATTCTAAGCAAGCCCAAGGCAATTTTTGACGGCATGTGTAACTCGGTTTTGTGGATAAAAGTAATGCTAGTGAATGGGACCCTGATTCTGAATCCTAAATACAGCCAATACGTTATGGCGGTGGTAAACAGGGATTGCCTACAAGGCGTCATCCAGTCTCTACTGCTATGGTGATCGTTGGTCGACTCATTACTTAACTTTCTCGATGGTTCTGACGTTTTTTCTCAGGCATGTGCAGGTTATGTAGTTTTACTGCCTATTAGGCCATGCCAAGCAACTACTTGCATTAAAGCGGAGACAAAACTAGACATGATCGAGGATGCGTGCTCTAGAAATGGACTTTTAGTCAAAATTCTCAAAACTGAGGTTGTTTTCTTTGAGAGAAAAAGGAAGGTGACTGGCATGACTGATTTAGTGCTTAAAGGCACCCCCAGCTATTTCTAAAACGAAGCTTAGTATTTGAGTCTCATACACATTGTTTTGGACTAGACGTGTCACGTCGAAAACCTCTAGGGCACTGTAGGTCATCTGGCAGTGTGAAGGACCTTTCGGTAAGATATTGACCTTGTCACCGAGGAGGGCCCTTTGAATCAACAAAGACTCAAAGGAACTGCCTGACTGGGCTGCATGGTGGCTTTCCCTAGCACAGCTGCCTCTGCTCCAGACGGCGCTGAAACAAAAAGAAGTCTGGAGAAGCCACATCACAACAGTAGAGCGGCGGGGAACCGTGAACACATTTCAATCGGTCAGGATGCCGGTCACGCTAAGGGTGGAGGGGACATTGTCATGGTAAAATTTCCAATCGCATCTACAAATGTTTCGTCAATCTCGCATCGCTAACATCCTCACGGCTTTCTAGAAATGTCTTGTACCACCGGTAGACTTGACGTTCCGACAAACAAATATCACGAAAGGTAATTTTTATAGTAGGAGTTAATTTTAACGTGCAGAGTTCCACACAAAACTTAATGGAAAACCTTTGTTCCAACGGGCGCTGCATTACGGCTTCCACGAGAGACGAAAACCAGTTTCAATGAAAAGCCTCACTTTATTCTCCTGATGATCTGACAAGTCCTGTATCATGGGCTACACTTTCAAGACCATCTTCCATTCAGATAGAAGTATTTATTAGTGCAATATTCACTGGAGTTTTGATGACTGTCTCTTGACTTTGGTCTACTCTGTGCGGTCCGATCTAATGATATCGCTACATCAGATATTGACTTCCATTGTGCCCAGGAATGGTTTCGACCAGAATGTGAGCCAGGAAAGTTATGTATGGTAGTTAAGTCTAAGATAAGATGGCTTCTCGTTAGGAACACTTTTGTCTCTCTTCCAATCAGAGATGGAAGAGTCCAGATGGTAACGAACACGGCACCTGTAGCGACAGTCAAACTGCGCTTAAAGCCTTGCTGAGCCTTCTCACGACTTTCAAGCTAGTTCGAGAATGTAAGACATTACTGAGCGCAGTCAAAGGGCTGAGTCTTTTCTGGGGTAGGATCAGAGGAAATCAAATCTCAAACGAATGCTTACAAACGTTGGTAAAAGGCGAGCGACTTTCCTGAAAACTGAGAAATTTCTGTACAAGGAGTACAAAGGACTAAGTTTTTTGGCACTGACCCGATAGAAAATATATCATTTGTTTCTCCATGCTAGCTGTGTTTCGCACCTAGTTCACCAAAGATGTCTTCCTTACCGGCTTTAAAGTTAAAATATCCGAGCATACTTTTGTTTTCCAGACAGGCACCTCAGAATCGATTCAAGACGTAGTTGAGTTCGTCTTTGATATGGACTTAACCTTCGCTACTCTGTGTGCCTATGCTTAACTCTTATGTTAGCGAATTTTTTGGTTATTCGGACTGTAAAAAGTCAATCGCTTACTCGCTTAGGATTCATTACCTCAGCTTAGGCCGATTTTATACGAAAAATTTGTATCCTTACAGATGCAATCCATTTAAGCTACTATAGATAGCGTAAACATGTCAGTTCCAATCCATATACATTCTGAATTGCAGTAGTGTCAATTAACGGCTAACGATTTCCTGGCTTCATCTCAAGAAGCGTTTTCGTCAGCTGAGCAGGGCAGGTCCAAACCAAGGTTATACATTCACGCAGCATACTACCAAACTTTGGATGTCATTGCACCTACCGTTATTGGCCAAATGAGGGGCCTAGTGAAGAGCCGGTTGCGATCTACTAACTACCAAGATTTGCAATCGTGGTTTTTCAAAAATATATTCCTTTCCAGAAGTTTTCTTTTTGTACCTGGGATTCTTCGGTGGCTTTAAAATATTGAATAATCTTAGTACCGCCGTGCTATCTTTCATACAGCTTGCAGTTAGTGTTCTCTTATTTTTCAATAAATAAAAATAAAGCAATGGCGGTGTTGAAACAGGATTGAGAAGTTTTCACGAGTGTTATATACATATCAGAATCATCCTAACATACCTAGATTCTTCAGTGTTTGGCAGAAAGTGCTGTTTGAGGCAGTTACACCGATTATTGCTCGAAAAGGTACTATGTTCCTTAAATGGTAGCCTGCAGTCAAGCATTATTCTCAGATGCTTGCAATCTGGTGGATCGGCTTATTTATATTCAAGATTCGCTCAGTACTTGGATAAACCGTCAATGCAGCTTTTTATTACAGCCCTCCTGATATTCGCCTGGTCTTCGAACTTATCCACTGGTTTGTTCGTAGCCATCTTTTCAAAAATTGATTTTGCTCTTCTAGTGCTCACTCAATAGCAGTGGGAACGCAATTATCTGTTTTAGTCTCTTCGAGATGTCACATATACATAATAAAATAGTACCCAATATAGATACAAATGGAACTCCACCCGATACTCCCTAGTAATTTGCTCATCGGCGCTTATGTGGAGTCCTAGGAGACTTCATGTGATGACAATTTTTACCTTGTAATTGTATGCTTCTTTCATCCCCAACTGTTTTATTGATCCATGCTAAACACGCTTTACTTTATGAAGACGCTTTAAATAAATTTTTGTTCTTTTCTTCCGCTACAACAGCTTCGGGCGTTAAGGTCATCCCAAGTAAAACAAAAAGTGACTTGCAAACAATTCCTGGATCAGGATACTTCTCATACACCGGTTCGAAACCCACTAAAGAATTTGATAACAGCCTCGAATTTATTTCCAAGTGGAAAATACGCCCGAAAAACAAAGTAAGTTACAAAAACCCCACCAAGTTCCGAACATAATCTACTTTACAGGACATTGGCCGTTAATATTCTTCTTTAAAAAAAAACTTCCACTTCCAGGAATGGTTCACATCCTCTGAAGAGTACATAGAAGCGCCAATCGTCTATTCACTGTATTTCGAAGAGTTTGTCGATGTCACCATTAATAAGTCACCGAAACCAGCCCTTTGTGCTACCTGGTCAGGGATTAATATGAAGACCTTTGATGGAACCATTTTCAAGTAAGCCAATACCATCTACGGTTGATGCGTTGTGTATAGATTTTAATCCACGGACATCATGTTCTACCTTTTGTGTCGTATCTATGTGTAGGGCTCCATTATCGTGTTCGCATACTTTGGTCTCGGATAAAATCGATGGTACATTCGATGTCATCCTAAAAGCATGTCCCTTCGGTTCAGGATACAATTGTCCACATTCTTTGCAGATTTTCTGGCAATCAATTGTGTACAAGTTCGAGAACATTAGTGAGTATATCCTCAGTCACAGTGCTAGAGTAAGTGATTGATATGTATACCCTTGTATTCGCCCTGTAGATGGCACTGTGAAATTGTCGACTTCACAGAAGAATCTGCCTATTCCGGTGCAGGTGAAAGGAATGAAAGTTCTACCTGTAGCACAGCATCTTCGGATTGATTTGGACTCGGTTGGATTATCTTTACTATGGGACAAGCATCAATATATTGCCGTGCAAGCTGCGCCAGGACTATGGAATCGTACCGGAGGAATATGCGGCTCAATGGATGGGGATTATCATAATGATTTCATCTCAAAAGATGGTGCTCTGCAGAAGACTGGTAAGGCATTTGTTGACTCATGGAAGGTTGCCGATGACGCGTTGATGTGCTTTATGGATAACACTGGAGAGGTAGACTTGACAAAACAATGCGAATTGACGCAGCAACTCAAGGCTATCGAGATTTGTGAGCAACTACTTACCAATGCCAAGTTGACAGATTGTCTTAAGGTAAGACTTTGACATATGAGAAATACACATATTCTCGAATTAATAACTGTGCCTTCTTCTTTTGTTAGCCATTTAATATACAAGCATTGATGAAGGCATGTGTCAGTGACTACTGCAACTGTGCGAATCACGATCAGCCAGAGCTGTGCAACTGTGATGCCATTGCAATGTTAGCAAAGGAGTGCGAGTTCCGTGGTATTAAACTCGAACATGGATGGAGAAACCTCCAGATTTGCCGTAAGTTTTTCATCCGAATTCAACTTCCTATTTAACCGAATCTCACTTGGCTTACAGCAATCCAGTGTAATTATGGACGTGTTTACCTCCCATGTGGTCCTAATCTCGAACCAACTTGTGGTTCAGCAGTTATCCCAACCAAAGACAAATGTAACGAAGGATGTTTTTGTCCAGAAGGAACAGTTCAATATAAGGACTCTTGCATTTCTCCAGAGCTCTGCCCATGTGCCATGAGGCATAAGGAGTTCAAGGCTGGCAGCTCCATCAAAAAAGACTGCAATACCTGGTAGGTCTCCCAAAATATTTTCTTTTTGGTTGAGTGATATTGATATGACTTTTGTAGCACCTGTAAGAACGGCATCTGGAAATGTACAGATGAAAACTGTGGTGCTCGATGTTCAGCCATTGGAGATCCACATTACACCACCTTTGATGGCAAAAAATTCGATTTCATGGGCAAATGCTCATACTATCTCCTCAAGACCAACAACGTCACTGTGGAAGGGGAAAATGTTCCATGCTCCGGTGCAATTTCTGAATCAATGGATTACGCTCCGGCAAATACCTTGGAGACTCCGTCGTGCACCAAATCCGTCACAATTAATGCCGTTCTTAACGGAGCTGAAACAAGCATCAAACTCGGCCAAAATTTAGCTACTTACGTGAATGACAAAGAAATTCTTAAATTTCCTAAAGTTCTTGGAAATGGTCAAGTCCTTATACGACAAGCCAGTTCTACATTCCTTACTGTAGATTTTGATGATGGAATTCGAATTTGGTGGGATGGACAAACTAGAGTATACGTTGATGCCCCACCAACGTACCGTGAGAAAACTACTGGTCTATGCGGTACCTTCAACTCAAAAACCCAAGATGACTTTTTAACACCAGAAGGTGACGTTGAAACAGCTGTGGAGCCTTTTGCAGACAAATGGAGGACAAAAGATACATGTGATGATCTATCCAAGGCTGAAACTGGACCACATCCATGTACAGCTAATCCACACATGCGAGCTGTTGCTGAGAAGCATTGTGCATGGCTAACAGATGACATTTTCCTAGACTGTCAATGGTCTGTCGAACCGGAAACCTACTACGAGAATTGTATCTATGACGTGTGTGCTTGCAAAGAAGATCCTGCTAAGTGTTTCTGTCCGATCTTGTCTGCCTATGGTGCCGAGTGTACCCGACAGGGTATCAAGACTGGCTGGAGATATACTGTCAAGGAGTGTGGTAAGTTTAAGTGCATTAAGTTTACGGTTTTTCTCTTATTTATCGCTTTTCAAAGGAATCCAATGCCCGGTGGGACAAATATACGACGAATGTGGAGATAGTTGTATTCGAACCTGTGACGATGTCGCCACTAAGAATACCTGCACCGGACACTGTGTCGAAGGATGTCGCTGTCCAAAGGGCGAATATTTGAACGATAAAAATGAGTGTGTACCTTCAAAGGAGTGTCCATGTACATATGACGGTATGACCTTCAACTCTGGCTACAAAGAAGTACGCCCTGGGAGACAGTTCTTAGAGCTTTGGTAGGTCTACTATGATGACATTTTTCTGAAAACTAATTTGAATGGCAATTTCTTCATTAGCACTTGCAATGGAGGAGTCTGGGACTGCGACATGGCCGATGCTGGTGACAAGGAGAAATATCCACCATCGTCTGAACTTCGAGCTGAATGTGCGAACAAGCCATTTGCAGAATTTTCAAAATGCGTCCCCACAGAACCGAAAACATGTAAAAATATGCATAGCTACGTCGAAAACTTGGAAGATTGTACACCTGGATGTGCTTGCATGGAAAGCCACGTCTTTGACACAACCACAAAAGCATGCGTTAAGCCTGAGGAGTGCTCATGTCATCACGGTGGCAAAAGTTATTCTGACGGCGAACAAATCACCGAGGATTGCAATGTTTGGTAAGAATTTCCACCCGTTATGGATGGATTAATTTGGTTAACTCCTTGAACATTACTTTAGCCTCTGCAAATCTGGCAACTGGAAGTGCACAAAAAATGAATGCGAGGGCACATGCAGTGTCTGGGGTGATAGTCATTTCAGCACTTTCGACAATCACGACTTTGATTTCCAGGGAGCCTGTGATTACATTCTCTCCAAAGGTGTTGCTGCAAATGGTGACGCATTTTCTATTACCATTCAAAACGTGCTGTGCGGTACGTTAGGAGTTACCTGCTCAAAGTCACTTCAAATAGCTCTAAGTGGAGGCATCGAAGATACAATCACCCTGTCAGCTGATTCCTCATACTTAGATGATCAAAGCAAATCTCCAATAAACAGTAAGTGCCCCACCACATAAGACCACAAATCCAATTCAAAATGTACGAGTATCTACTAAAATTTGTTCAATTTCAGAGCTTCGCGAACAACTTGCCAACAAAGGACATTCGTACAACATCTATAAATCCGGTCTCTTTACTGTTATCGAAATAATTCCACTCAAACTTCAAATCAAATGGGACGAAGGTACCCGAGTCTACGTGAAACTTGGCAAAGATTGGAAGGGTAAAGTTAATGGCTTGTGTGGCAATTACAATGACAATGCCAACGATGATATGAAAACCCCATCACAAGGCCTCGAAACCAGCCCATTCCTATTTGGCCACTCATGGAAATTGCAAGACTTCTGTGCTGCACCAACTCAACAAATCGACGCATGCAAAGAGCATCCCGAGAGAGAGACCTGGGCTCAACTCAAGTGTGGTATACTCAAGTCAGCATTGTTCAAGGTACGGTTTTGGGTAGTTTTTGTTGGTGTACGAGTATGTGGATGATAATTAAATATTCTCTTCCATCTGTTGGTCGGTTTGTAATTTCTGTACTGTAGGAGTGCCATTCTGAAGTACCTGTCGAAAAGTATCTGAAACGTTGTATCTTCGATACGTGTGCTTGTGACCAGGGTGGTGATTGTGAATGCTTATGCACAGCTATTGCTGCATATGCTCACTCATGTTCAGCGAAGGGAATCAACATTCGATGGCGTACACCACATTTGTGTCGTAAGTACATAAAAATGACAACGACAACATCAATGCCAACGATAGAGTCGATGATTGTCCTTTTGTGATTGTAACTTTGTTCTCCCTTTTAGCAATGCAATGCGACCCACACTGTTCCGAGTACAAGCCGTGTACTCCTGCCTGTGCTATCGAAACTTGTGACAATTTCCTCGACCAAGGCATCACAGAACGTATGTGTCTAAATGAGAATTGTATCGAAGGTTGCCAGATAAAACCTTGCGATGAAGGAATGATCTATTTGAATGACACATTCACACAATGTGTACCTAAGTCTGAGTGCAAACCTTTATGTATGCTTAAGGATGGTAAACCATACTATGAAGGCGATGTGACGTTTACTGACGAGTGTCAGACGTGTCGATGCACAAAGAAGAAGGAAGTTTGTTCTGGTGTACCATGTGCCAAGCATTCAAGCACTACTCCGTTTCTTCCAGATGAAATTTCCACTGTTAAACCTCAACAAACTGAGAAGCAGCCTAAATGTTCATCTGGTTGGACTAGGTGGTTCAACCGGGATCAAGATTCTACTGAACGGGATCAAAAACTTAAGCTGAATGATGAGGAGAAACTGCCAAAATACGATCGCTTTGAGAGTATATACGGTACTTGTGACAAGGAGTACATGAACAGTATTCAATGTCGCGTAGTGGATACCCACGAGAAGGCAGATCTTATGGACGAAAATGTATTCTGTAGACTTGATGAAGGTTTAGCTTGTCGTGGCAATTGTCATGACTACGAAATTAGAGTATACTGTGAATGCGGTGTAGAGGGAGAATCCAGGGAATTCACTGATTATGAGGAGACCACTGATATCGGAAAGTCGTGTGATGTTGCTTTGGAGGAGTATAAGGAATACCCTAACGATTGCTACAAGTTCTTGCATTGTCAGCCGCAGGCAAATGGAACATGGGTGTATGTGGAAAAGACCTGTGGCCCAACAATGATGTTCAACCCAACGTATCATATCTGTGATCATGTCGCTAATGTACAATCAATGAAGCCCGGCTGCGGAAGCGAACCAGTTGTTACTGAATCCGCTAATTTGAAGCAGTGTCCACCTGGAAAAATCTGGTCTGAGTGCGCCAATCACTGTGAACATACTTGTGACTATTTTGGACAAGTAAGTCGATTTGTATTCATTTGCTTACCTACCTAAACTATGTCTTATTCCTTAGATCCTGACAAAACGTGGCCTTTGTAACATCGGAGATCTCTGCAAGGGAGGATGTGTGGATGCAAATGAGCCTTACTGCCCAGGTATGAATAAATTGTGGCGTGACAAAGATACTTGTGTAGAGTTTGATGAATGTCCTTGCATGAGCATCGACGAGGAGTATATTAAGGTAAGTCATTTAATCCCATAATAAGTGCTTTTGTTTCTATGGCGTTTTCTCCGCAGCCCCACTCGATTCACAAGCAAGTTGTTTTTGGTGAACCTCAAACCTGTCAATGTATTGACAACACCCTGCTGTGCAAGGGCTTTACTGAACCCAAGGTCACTTCACCAGGTAAACTCAATCAATTTATAGAACCCTCTGATTTTTTGATATTGTTTTCTTTCTACTAGGCTACGAGTTCACCTTCAGTGAGATAGAGCCAACCACCGAGAGTCCTTTCATCATTCCATCAAGTACGACACCACCCCTTGAATGTGATCCCAAAATGTAAGTTGTACATCATCATCACCATGGATGAGGTTGTTAATTTGTCTCAACATTTTTTTACACTTTTATTTCTAGGCTCATTCCCATGATTAATGGTGCTGATCCATTGCCCGATGATGTATTCAATGCTAGTAGTACCCTTAGTGAATCATATCTCCCGCAGTTCGGTCGATTGCATTCGAAACCGATTGGTGAATCGAAAGGCAGTTGGTCACCACTCATCAATGACCAGATGCAGTACTTACAAGTAGCATTTGATGAACCACATCCCCTATTCGGTGTCATTATGCAGGGTAGTCCGATATCAGATCAATATGTGACCCTATTCAAGGTATGAATACGCCCTACCTACACAAAAACACTTGAAATGACAAATCCTATATATTTACTTCTATCCGCATAATCAGATACTATACAGTCTGGATGGCGTGGGATTCCACTATCTGGTCGACGATACAGACAAACCACAAATGTTTAACGGACCGATTGATCCGCGAACACCCGTAGAGTCGCTATTTAAAATACCCATCGAGGCGAAGGTGATTCGAATTTACCCTCTAAAATGGCATGGAGCAATTACGATGCGTGTTGAACTGTTGGGTTGTAATAAGGAACTAATCGAAACCACCACGGAGACCACATTGGTAATGACAAATACATTCTCTCGCTATTGCCTTTCGTCCATGTTACGAGTATATAAAATATTTATTTAATTCCAGGAGACAACCGAATCCTCGAAAGTGTTCACAACGACAGGACGCTGGGAATTCGAACCAGAATGTACAGATCCGATGGGAGTTGAGAGTGGCACCATGCATCCGACCCAAGTCAAGGCAAGCAGCATCTGGCCGCGACCACTTAAGGCTAAGAAATTGCATTTATTGGACTTGCTGAAGCTATCATCAAAAGTCAGCTGGAGGCCGGTTCTCAATTCACCAAACGAATTTGTCGAAGTAATTTGCTTGGATATATTTTGTTGATGTCCTTGCAATGACTCTTATATTTTCTCACAGTTTAACTTTTTGGAACCAAGAAACATATCTGGTATCACTACTAAAGGTGGACCAGATGGATGGGTTACCGGTTACAAGGCAATGTACTCCAATAATGGCTTTGTGTGGAATAATGTTTTGGCGCCTGATGGTAGCCCTAAGCTGTTTATAGCTAATCACGATAAGGACACTCCAGAAACAAACTACTTCAAATATCCGATTCAAACTCAAGTGCTGAAAGTAATCCCGATCAAATGGGAGAAAAACATCAACATGAGGATCGAACCACATGGATGCTTCCAACCTTATCGTAAGTATGGCTGTCGAAACCTAAGCCCTTTCTTTGAGTCTGTTTTGGGATATCTAAAACCACTTAACCTCCTCGTTAAAAACACTCCCACTTCTTCTAAAATTCTTGTTTGCGTCTTAAGTTGTGGGCCCTTAATTTACGAGAACAGTCAAGACACATTGTTGGGGAATTTTGTTGAAAGTTGTCATAAAAAAATTATATCTAGGGCTAAAGCCCTTAAACAAAAATAATTATCCCAATTGACTTCAATGTTTCTATGACCCTTTCCAGCTGAAGTTAAGGAGAATATAGTAACTGTCGAAAAACCACCTGAAAAGTGTTCCGTTTGTGACAACATACTCGTTAACCAAGAAGACAAAGAGTGCAAGTGTAAGCAACCTCTTAAATGGGATGGTTCCGACTGCGTCGACCAGAATATGTGCCCATGTGTCGAGAATTATATCAGGTACGTAACTGTTTATCGATTTCTGTTTCTTTTCGTAAGACTTTTCCCTCAATAGCTACCCAATCGGTTCCGTTTTTGAGAACAAGGACTGTCAGGAATGTGTCTGCGTATTGGGAGGTATAAAGCAATGTAAACCTAAACGATGTCCACCATGTGAACCTGGATTACGTATTGTACAAACCACCACTTGTATTTGCAAATGTGAACCATGTCCTGAAATGCAGAAACTTTGTCCATCCAGTGGAGATTGTATTCCTGAGTCCTTATGGTGCAATGGAGTGAAAGACTGCGAAGATGATGAACCTCCAGAATGTACAAAAGTTATTGTGGATTTTGGCAAGCCGACCACTGAAACAAATACAAGTAAGTAGATTGTTAACCCGTCTATTTCTATAATTCATGTGTTTTTCTCAATTTCTCCACTAGCAACCATCAAGTCATGTCCAGAGCCCGAATGTCCGCCAGGAATGAAAATGAAAATCATTGAACATTCTGCCGAACGTGAAATGTCAGAGATTTTCAAGTCAACGTGAGTTTCAATTTGATATCCTTCTTCAAATGTTTTCTCACTCTGAGATTTATTCAATAGGATCACCAAGAAATTCTCAACCTATCGAGATGGTGACAAGATCTATCGAGCCAAATTCATCAGTCATATCGAGGAATACCTTCCAACACCGGAACTCGAAGATGGCTACAATGAAATCGAACAATGCGCGGAATTCGTGTGTACTCCAGAAGCACCCAGCACAACAGTCAAAAATATCTCCTTCTCATGCACCCTGCCTAAATGTCCTGATGACTACGAAGTTGAAATTGACAATTCCCGAATGAAACCAGGCGATTGTCTTAAGTACACATGCATTCTCCGTCCACAAAAGGATCATGTCTGTGAGTTAGGTGGCAAATCCTTCACAACTTTCGATGGAACCGAATTCAAATACGATACCTGTAGTCATATCTTGGCCCGAGACTTGGTCAAATCCAATTGGTACATTTCAGGTGAGTAAAAACCAAACAGACTCACTTCATGATGAAACTGAATGACTTTCCTTCCACTCTAGTACAATTAAATTGCACAGAGAATCGTAAGGTTTGTCGCAAGATGCTCACCATTAAGGATATCACCGCCGAAGTTGTTCTCACCATTATGCCAAATCAAAAACTCAAATTCAATGGCTTCATCTATACCCCACAACAGTTGGAAAAGTCTCCTCTAGCCAAGTCAGTGTTCATCATCTCACAGCCTGGTAATACCATCTTAGTGGTGTCTCGGCTGCATGGCTTCTGGGCGTCATACGATGAAATTGGTGGCATTCGAATTGGAGTCTCGGAGAAGTTCATTAAGACTGTTGATGGTTTGTGTGGATACTTTAATGGTAATCCAAGCGATGATAAGCGTCTTCCTGATGGTACTACTACAACGAGTACAAAGAAATTCGGTGACAGTTGGTTCGACAAGATTATCCCGAAGGATGAATGCTATCCACAAGTTTGCCCAAGAGATGTTCAAATGAAAGCTTTAACCTTATGCAATTCTATAAAGTAAGTGTGTTGACCTGAGATATTATCTAAAAATATTTTTCATCTTGTTCCCTTCCAGACATCCGTCATTCTTAAAGTGTGGCAAAGCTGTCAATTATAAACAGTTTGCATCGAAATGCATTGAGACGACTTGTGAGTGCTTAAAGGCTAATAAGGGTGACACTCAGGCCTGCAAGTGTTCGATATTGCAAGGATTCGTTAAGCAATGCTTGGCTTTGAATCCACAAATTCAATTGGATACATGGAGGGCGGTGCATCAATGCGGTAAGTTCAAACGGATTATTGAGAAAAAAATTTGCTTCATTTATGTTTTTCTGTGAATCCTGGTACCTATGTTTCAATGGTGCACATTTGTTTTTGTTTATCTTTGATGTAGAGATATCCTGTCCAGCGCCATTGGTACATTCGGATTGCTATAAGCGACGTTGCGAACCATCGTGCGATAATCTGAATGGAGACGATTGTCCTGTGTTGCCGGATGCTTGTTTCAGTGGATGCTATTGTCCGGAAGGTACATTGCGCAAGGGTGATACGTGCATACCAATTAACGAGTGCAAGGATTGCATTTGCGATTCGTTCGGTACATGCAAATTTCTTACGTATGATAGAAAGAATTTCACTTTCAATGGTAACTGTACGTATTTGCTGTCCAGGGATATTGTTTTGCCCGGTGTCCATACGTTCCAGGTGAGTTTTTTTGTTCATCTTTTATTTTACAATCACCTACCACTTATTCCCTTTTCATTTGTATATTTTGGGAGATATTTTGTGTATTTTTGGTGTATCTGAAAACTATTCTGTACCTAAGGGATCGAGTAACAGAAATACAGCCAAAGGCGGGTAAACGTTTCTGTTTTCCTTGTCATAATTCTGTGTTGACCTTTTGCTCGATTCTATCTATCTGTGTAAACTTTGGTGTCCTCCAACTAAAAGCATTAGTTTGCTTCAAATCCAAGAGAACCTAAACAAATAAATCTGCTGCACTGCGTCACCTTATCGGGTATTCGTAATTGAACTTTTGCGCATAATGGTGTCTAATGTCATGTGGCATTATAGGCACGGTGGACTTATGTTGGAAATAAATCGCAACGGAATGGTGGTGTCCTCGCAAATAGTAGAGCTTAAAATTAGCCACGCGATTCTGAAGTTTCACTATTTTCCCATGGTTTCGTATCTGAGTGCTGGGGTATGATGTGATTTTATTCAAAAACAGGAAGGAGATAAATTCTTATTACTGAGAATATCCTTGTGCAGTCTGAATCCTCATGTTACAATATCATGATGTGTACAACTATTGAAGATATCACAAACCACAAGTCATATATCTCACTTAGTTATGGTCAGGGCTTATTGAGCTGACTTAATTATTTTTGTAAAAATCGACTATAGTTTGGCTTCATTTCTAGGGCTTTCCTCACTGCAATGGTGTTGGAAGTTAAGCCCCCAATGACTCCAATTTATTTTTTTTTTAATTTTCGTCGATTTCGTCCGAATATCACGTGTTGAAAAGGTTAACGTAAGCAATCGAGACACTTTAAAACTTTAAATGCAAAAGAAGGAGTCTAGTTGGGAATTGTTTCGGTCCACATTGGAGGCATTTCAATCGGTCAAGAAAGATATGCATCTTCTGCAATAATGACAGCATTATATTCTACACAAAGTTCAAAGGGAGCTCAATCCATGATATCAGTAACTCAAAAGACGACTTGGTGTTCCCAATTGGTAAAATTCAAATAAGTACCGTCATTCGTCGGTTATGTCCCCAGTTTCTTTCTAATCATCTTTGCTTAGTCATAATATTATGTTTTTAATCATCTTCTTATCGGTTCTTCCTTCAAAGCTAAATCATTGGCTCGAAACTGTCACAGCTATTAGATATCTCATCCGTATTAGGTCTTGACAGAACATCTTGTGATGGGCTCTCTTGAGGGAGTCAGATAAATTAAAAATTTGATAATCTTTTCTTGCTGATATGCAATAAGTGTTTACCACAGACGGTCATATCTTTTTAAACGGCCGAAACTTTCAGATCCCTATTTAAACACAAGCTAGTCGATAGATATTAGGTATGTTCAAGTATATCACAGACAATGCCTTGTAAAAGACAAACAATAAAAAATTTACTGTGCAAATCGCAGGTCTGTGAGTGGGGTAAACAGGCTTCTGGTTCTCAAAGTTTGTTTATGCCAACGCATTCTTTCTGTCGGCGAAGGGCGTTCTGTTGGAATGATGGAATTTTGTGAGTCTGCCTTTCAAACAAATTGAAAGAGAAGCTTACTTACATACTTCGGGATGAACCTGGGCCTCAACTAACAATGGTCTCCAGTCCAGTCTTTAGGTAACTGCCTCCAGTTGTGCACTCCAAGTTGGTTGAGGTCTACTTCTACTTGTGCGTGCCACCTAAATTGAGATCTTTCTCCACTGCGTGTTAGATTCGAGGACTATACGGCCCGGAGCATTGTTGTCCATTTGCTCTACTTTCAGTCGGCTGATGTTTAGTTTTCGGATTATGTTGACGTCACTGTGCAGCTCGTATAGTTTGTCATTTAATCTTCTCTTCCAAAATCCGTCAAAGCAAAAAGGACGGAATATTTTTTGAAGGATTTTTTTTTCAAAACGACTGAGGATATCGTCATCCGTTTTCGGCAGAGACCATGCTTTAGTGACAGAAAGTAGCACTGGAATGATTAAGGTCTTATATAGAGGCTCCGTAGTTTTAAGGGATAAGGCTTTACTACTCAATTGCATTCTTAGCCAAACGAAACAGCGATAGGCAAGAGTGATTCCTCGTTTTATTTCTTCATAACACCTATGGCAGAATTTAAGGCAAAGAAAAGCTAGACAAAGAGCCTTACTACCACCAAAATATAGCTATGGACTGTGATGTTATGTCCAATTCGTGGATGTTGTATGCACCTTTTTGTAGACAGCATATACTTGGTTTTGCATTCATTTTCCGTTGACCCCATTTTGGCAGCTTCCATTTCAATACTAGCGACTGCACAAGTGACACCCCGCTAAATTCTCCCAGCCATGTCGATATCATCGGCGTACGCTAGCAGTTGCACACGATTGTGTTATCAGTATTCGCTTGTGAGTTCCACACAATTCCTTCAAGTATGATGTTAAATAAGTCACATGACAGCGCGTTAACTTGTCTGAAACCTTTTTTGACATTAAAGGTCTCGGTTAAGCCGCTACCGACCCTGACAGAGCAATGACCATTCTTAATCGTCACACAAATAGAAGAGTTTGCCAAAACTAGACATGGCTTCACATAGTTCATTTCTATAAATGCTGCCATAGGCGACTTTAAAATCGATGACAAGATGGTGGGCATCGATTTTGACTTCTTGAGATTTTTCCACTCTGCCAGAGTGTGATGATTTGGTCGATGATAGAGACCAATAAGTTTGTTGGCGAAAGTTCTCACAGTCCATTTTTATCCGAGGCCATTAGTTGGTTCGTCACATATTTTAATCGTATGTCAACGGCCTCGCCACATTAAAAGCATCGGTTCCCACTAGATCACCGAAATCAAGTAGTGTGGGCGCGGTAATTACCTAGATGGGGGACCACATGGGAACTCGGTACACCGCGTGCTGTTGACTAGCGCCACATGGGCATAGTACCCCGGCGTGAAAATTCCGGACTTTACAAATTCATTTGTAAAGATCCCTCGAAATAATAATAATAATAATAATATTTTAATCTCTTCCGTATAGCAGTTAAATGCTACTTGCCAGGCATGCCCTTGCCCCTGCATCGGTACTCATGCAGTTACCATGGACCACACTTCTCTACGAACTTGATTGTTGTGCTGCTGGCCCAATTCAAGTTGTACGACAGTCAGTAGTTTCTCTATCAATCGTCACGCAACAGGCCCCAAAGAGAAAAGAACCTACCCTTTGAAAAATGATTGCCATTTTTCGTTTTCAAAGAGAAAGAACTCTGTCCTAACTTTTCGACTAGCGGGATAGGGCAACCATGATCCTGCAGCAAACATCTTAAGCGACACATTATAGTCGTATGAGCTTAAACATATATAGAAGCTTGTGAAGTAGTGAAAGTTGAGCTGATCAGCCAGCGTACTAGCTTAGTTTGCGGACTTTAATAGCTTTTGTCTATTTTGGATCTCTTCATCAGTGATGAACACACACACCACACTTTAGTGTATGTTTATATTTTTACGAGCCATTCTTCTTCGAGTCTCTCTTCTTTGAGACTGGAACTTGAATATCATTTCAATTCAATTAAACGAATTTTCTGACATCTTTACTGAGTGTGACAATATGAGCCGATGTGCTCAGTCCTTGAGTTTTCCCATTATTGATGTTGTAACACAGAAACTTCAACGGACATTATTATTAAAGTTATTATTTAAGTTTATTAAATTATTATTATTTTATTATTTAAGTTATGCAGTGACGCCTGTTTGAGTTGATATTCTCACGACAGGATATATGTTTCGAGTTATCCCAAATATTGTCTATTTTACTTGATTGGGTCAAATTGCATCTTAGGAGAGGAGAAGAATGGGGGTAAACCTGGCTAGAACTCAAAACTGTGGCGAACCGGCTAAGGCATGAGCACCAACCCATTAAAATTTTTCGGATTGATATGAATATAATACCTTGTTGACTTAGTAAGCTGTAAAATGTGTCTAAAAAATTATAACTTCCTTCGGTCAAAAAAATGGGACATACCGCCAATAATAGTCTTCGGTGTTGATCAACAAATTTCACATCTAACGACACAGAAACGTTACAAAGATAATGACGTTACGAATACAATTGGTATGTTAGAGCTACTAACGAACCAGGTTCCTCCAAACGTTGGAGACACTGCAGGCAGAAAACCACATAAGAAATACTCATAAGATGGGACTGGATTTGTCATTGGAAGCAAACTTAAGGACAAAGTCATGCATATAAGCAAACAACTGATGACAGTTCGCATCAGGGCTAAGTCAGTTGCCAACAGTCCTATATTTGTATGCCGTAACGGCAGAGAAAAACGACACTACTAAGGAAGGTGTCTACAAAATAGAGAAGAGCTATGAGCAGTGTCCCACATGTGACTTTGGTGCCAGAATAGAAAAATATAGCACCCTTGGTAGGCATGCACCACATCCTAGAATCCACAAGTCAACCGATGGTGTTTTGGCTAAAACACGACAAGTCAGATTGTTCACATTGCAGTAGACGTTGCTTTTAGTATTCCAAATATACGCACATTCAGACCATTACCTTGTAATAGTCAAGGTACGACTGTTAATGTCGAGGACAGTGCATCACTGCAAAACTTTGACATCTGGCAACTACAATCGCCAGGGGTCGGAACCGCCCAAATACGAGCACCAGTGGCAATGCTTCAATAAAACCATCAAAAATACCGCCCCTGATGTGAAAGGCATCCAAAAACCAGGAATCCACTGTTCGCTGATGATCCCTAGGGACACCTACAGTCAAGGAGGAGGTTTGTCGAGTACTACTTTCAAGGACGGCACCTGGAATGACACAAAGTTTTCCGAATAAGAAAAAGTAATTCAAGAAACTTCAAGTTGAAGCGGTGATATTGCATTGTGCGGCGAATGTAATATTAGTATTGTCTGTCCGATAGCAATAAAAGGAGATACCACAAGCTACGCCAACAACAGACACACAAACTGCCTAATCATTACTTACATGATCTTTGCTTGCGGTATTATTCGTATGAGCGGTGTCAAGAACGCAATAGGTCCA
The DNA here is from genome assembly GCA_949129095.1 of Volucella bombylans. Classification (NCBI taxonomy): domain Eukaryota; kingdom Metazoa; phylum Arthropoda; class Insecta; order Diptera; family Syrphidae; genus Volucella; species Volucella bombylans. Next base: position 18,169,795 of record OX422142.1, on the reverse strand, counting down.
CATCCGATTGGAAACCTGCTTAGCCCATCATCAGGCAAATACTCACTCTGCAGGAGATCTGTAGAAGTACCTAGAGAGTATCAGTGACGGTTATGACCTGTACAGAACTGTGTTTTGCACAAATGGTTATGGCGTTCAAAAGGCACTTCACTAATAAAGCACTCTGTGATTTTAAACCTCAAGTCCCACTAAGCCTCCGAACATTTACACCCAATTGACTATCGTCAAGTCAAAAACGTAACCCATTCATTTGAAAACACCATCATCTACCATACATACATTTTTTTTTTTTGCAACCTTAATCTTAAGTATTGCGTTCCACAAAATAATATCTAGCCCCTAATAACTCCAAATCCACCCTTAAAGCTTCATCGCCAAAGAAGAGGGGAGAAACCCCAAAGTAGAAGCAAAGTCAAATCCCTTTCATTGCGCTCCATCACACACAAATTGTGCGCCTTCATCACACCTGCATTCCTTAATCCCTCAAACCAAAAGTACATACGCTTTCACAAGTCTGGTAATATTTTTCTCACACTTAAACTTTTTATCCCACCCTTTCCTACAGGTTTATGTAACAATGGATGATTGCAAGAAATTGGGACGCCTCTCAGCTAAACCCAACGCAAGCTGTGCTAAATCACTTCATATTCTACATGGCGAGCACATAATTCATATTCAACGTGTTGTACCCAATAAATCGGTTCAGGTGCTAATCGATGGCATGGAAGTTAGGAAGCTGCCATTCAAGGATACCTGGCTTAGTATCACAGAGACCAATAGCAACGAATTGAAACTCACGTTACCTGATTCGCATGTCGAAGTGACTAGCTCTTTCGACGATATGGCATTCTCGGTAAGTTCCTTCTTTCCCTCCTTAAAAAAAAAAAAACAAACCGATAGCATCTATATTCTCCGGGTGTCTATGGTATATGAGTGTGTGGGGAATGTGTGCTCCTTGGTAGTGTGTATGTGTTTGAAAGGATTTTTGAAATGACTCAATCTTCTTTAGATACGTGTGCCTAGCATTAAATATGGCAGCAAAATGGAAGGTCTTTGCGGCGACTGCAACAGGGATCCTGACAATGATCCGCAAATGAATCCAGCCAAGAGGAAGAAGGGTAGCGGGAAGTCAACACCATCAGAACCAGTCGATATTAGGGACATTGTGGAAAGTTGGCACGCAGATGAATCAAAATTGGGATTGGATCAGGACGAGTGTCTGAGCGAGGAAGTACCAGTGGACACATGTATTCCACTCCCACCAGAAAAGGATCCATGCTTCAAGTTCTTCGATGAGAAACTCTTCGGACAGTGCAGTATGATTGTTAGTCCATTGATTTATGTGTCGGCATGTCAACAGGATATGTGCAAACCCGGTAATGACCAGAAGGGAGCATGCAACTCTTTGGCAGCCTATGCGAGGGAATGTGCTAGGAATGGAATTTGCCTCAATTGGAGAAGTGCAGACTTGTGTCCATACGATTGTCCGGAGTATTTGGAATATGAACCTTGTGGATGTGTTAAGACCTGTGAATCCATCACTGCTGCCGATGCATTCGAGGTTGTGAATATGAAAACGAACACTGTGATCAATCCAAAGAAGGAACTGGAATGTAGTGCCGGTACCAGTGAGGGATGCTTCTGTCCACCTGGAAAAGTCTTGGATGGCGATAAGTGTGTGCTAGAGGAACAGTGTATCAAATGTGATGATGGTGAGCATGCAGTTGGAGATGTCTGGAAAAAGGATAAGTGTACCGAGTGCACGTGTAATAAAGATGGCAAAACCGAATGCACTGTCCAGCAATGCCCAGTTCAAGAAAGCATTTGTTCTGAGGGCTTTATGCCATCGAAAATCACTTCATCGGAGGAGTGCTGTCCCAAATACATTTGTGGTAGGTTTTCTTAAAATAATTCTCTCGATGGTTTTAGTTGGATTTTGGCTTAATTTCAGTTCCTGAGCCGAAAGTTCCCACTCCAATCACTTGTCCAGATGCGCCATTACCCAAGTGCGGTCCAGGTCAATTTAAGAAACAAAAGACCGGAGCTGATGGTTGTCCTCAATTTATTTGTGGTAAGACAATATGAGTGTTATATCCGAAATCCAATTGTTAAGACTATTTTTTTCTTTTTTCAAGAATGTAAGCCTGCTTCTGAGTGTGAACCATTTGAGGAGTCTATCCCACTTAAGCCTGGTGAGAAAATTGTCCAAGATGACTCTGGTTGTTGTCCAACTCAGACCATTGTATGTGATACCAAAACCTGTCCAGAATTACCAACTCACTGCCAGAATAAATTATTCGATTTCAAAGTTATCACACATACTGGGGACTGTTGCCCGACTGTTGTATGCAGTAAGTGCTTAAGTACTCTTCCAATTTATGTAATTTGGTCTAATAATCCGTCATTTCTCCTTAGCTCCACCGAAAGATGCTTGCATCGTTGATATGGGTGATATTCAAGTCCTCAAGCCGTTGGGTGAAAAATGGAAAGTTCCCGAAAACCCATGTCTTTCGAAACTCTGTGCATATGGTCCTAATGATACAACCGAACTTAATGAGATTACAGAAAAATGTGACACCAATTGCCCGAAAGGCTTTGAATATCAGAATTTGGACTCAACCAAGTGCTGTGGTAGCTGCATCCAAACGAAGTGTGTGTTTGAAGATCGTCTTTATGTACCCGGAGATGAGTGGCTTAGTCCTGACAATTGCACTACGTATTCTTGTGTTGATGCAATTGGTCAAATCCTAATAAGTTCATCAAAGGCGGTTTGCATGGATGTAAGTGATTGCCCACCAGAGAACCTAGAAGATAAGGGTTGTTGCAAAGTGTGTAAACCTGTCGCTGAAAGTCAAAGTAAGTACAATTTTTTTGGAATCTCTTCTGTCATAATCGGGTTGTTTTTTGACAGAGAATTGCCTACCCACATCGCTTTCGGAAACTGAAACCACAAATCTTGTTCGAGTCAAGGAACCAGGACACGGTATATGTGTTAATAAAGAACCAGTTCTTGGATTTACAGAGTGCTATGGTTCTTGCCAATCAGGATCTAAGTACAATGTTGGTAAGTATCAAGATCTCTACTTTGTATGCCCTTTGGTGACGGTTTTTCCTTTTGCAGAGAACTTTGGACAAGACAAAATGTGCTTCTGTTGTTCTATTGAAAGCTACAAGACTATTTCAGTTCCCTTGACGTGTGATGACGGTTATAAGACCTCCAAAGATGTAAGCTTAGCAATTTGAGGTGTGCATACAAAATTGATTCTAAATATTTCTGTCATTTTAGATTGAAATTCCATCCTCATGCGGCTGCAGTGCATGCTCAGACTCCACAACTGCCGACTACTTTCCGATGATTGATCTTCGCCAGTCCAGGTCTGATGTATCTCCAATCAAACGTTTGCTTTAGGTAGCATCTAATCCAGGACCACCTGTTATTTTGGTGTAAATCATTTCTTTCGCATTTATAGTTTTAAATAAACATTCAGAAAATTTATTCAGAGTCTTAAGATACACATGTATGTGGAAGACAGAGGAACGTCCCTCGTCCAACAAAGGTTCGCATGTTAGTCCAACTTTTCAGGACGCGAACCAATTCTGAACATATATGTCTCTAGGGATGGATTCGAAAATTATTCATGTTAACATTTTTTTTTTTTATAATGTTAAAATGACTTTGAAAGTCGGACTTTCAGTTCTTCGTGCAACCCGGGATTGTCTTAAGGGTTCGTTGACAAGATTTGCCACCTTCAATGAGAAAAAACAGCAGAGGACATGTCACATGTCGCTTGATAAACCATGGGATCGATTTAAGGCTTGCCAAGAACAAGTGTTTAAGTTCATGGACGAGGATGGTTACATTGATCCCGAACATGAATTCGAGAAATTTGATTTAAGGTGACTAGTTGTTAAATCAGTTCTTATTTCTCCAGTGGGTACGGGAATCAGTGTGCAATCGATATAACTCAAAGAAATCCTGGGGTAGCTTCACAACAGTCCAATACGCAACTTGTTAACGCAAGCCCATCTCAAGCCAACGATTGGGTTCACAAAATTCATATCAATACTTTTCCGGGTAGCCATAGAGATTGACCGAAATTGGAATTTCGATACACAATAAACTAAATACTTCACCAATCCGAAAGTTTAATGTATTCGTTCTTGTCTGGGTATTGATGCCTTAAATGTGTTTACCTGCATTTTGTCGGACTCTATCTATAAGTAGGTATGGGAAAGGTTAGAAAGAAGATATAAAGGCCACGGTATACAATCAACAGTTTCTTTGGAAACCCTTGATCAGTTTCCATGTATACACTCTTCGAACGTTAGAGCTCTGATGAATGATGGAATAATGGATACGTGGTCTCAATCTTATTCGAAAAGCATCCGTGAATAATTCTTACTCTTTTGAATAAATTAGTCCCAGATACTCGACAGACCTAGTCAGCTGACAGCGTTGACATGAAAGGTCCTACTAGAAACACAAGTAGCTTGATGGTGAAGGGTGTTGCTAAGAGAAAATTAATAATGTTTCAACATTTTATTCCAGAAATTTCTGACAATTCCTTGAAAAAGTGTGCGATGGCTGGTTCTAGCTAGTGCCGGGCAGTGACAGAGAAAAGTGGAATAGCATTTCCTTTTCGTGAGAGCTGTTATAGCTACGGTAGTGGAGATTAAAAGAATGTCAAATTTGGTAGCATGTCAGCCAATTGGTCAGTAACCCCTGCCAATTGCTGTGATTCCTTCTGTCTCGGTGCGAGTTCTGTTGATTAAGTCATTCGTCCTGTTTTTATTGAACGCGGGCCATATCTGTCTGGATATAGTACCGATTTTTAAACTGTTCCACCTAGAGTTGGCAATAGAGAGAAAGCGTTGGAGAATTCTATCCTTGATGAGTACCATCGAGTAGCAGAATGACCCCGCGAAAGAAACATCGAAGGTAGAGGCCCATCTGGCTAGCGCTTCGGATCTCTCATTTTTGTCTATGTTACTGTGGCCATGAACCCATAGGAGAACGATATTAAACCGAGCGGTTACATGGGTGATCATTTTCGAAGTAAGTGAGGGGAGCACTTTCAACCTTAATCTTAAATAAAATAAAACACAGTGTTATTCTCGTATTTTATTTATACAAAATGTAGTATGTGGATTTCACGTTTTAAATGCAATATCGCCTAAATGCCGTCTATTCCTCTCAACACACTCTTGGAACCGAACTCTTAAATTGGTGAAAGCGCGAAAGCGAAGGGTTGGTTCAATGGCAGCAACTTTTTTGTAGGTCCTAAATTGATCGGGGATTGTTGCTTTAAACCCTTGAATTAAGGTTGTTACCGCCGAATTCTCCGTTCAACGCGCCGTACAACGGAAGAGTGCCCGACCACCACAGAGAGTGGTCGTGGGTTAAGGTGTTAAAATGGGCTCCACGCGATTGCACTTCCGTCCTACTACCCACATCCAGAATCGCGACTAAATGGGGGATTCGCGTTTTCTTTTTCCCCGTGCCTACTAACCGATTTCAACCAAGAAGACTAAATTATAAACGACTATTTACCACAACGTTATAATTCTTTTTTTCTTTAATTCAAACCAAATTAACAACTTAAACACTAACTTACAAATAGGTCTCAACTAAACAATTCTACTCCTTAAACTTATATTAAATACAAAATCTTAAAAAAAAAAAAAAAATTCAGAACCCGTATTTGAACCGTTCTCCGCGCCAAGCGTTGCTTTTACGAAATCGAATTAAACCACCCGCTAATCAACGACCTTTCAATTTAATTCCGATATTCCGTGTCTACGTAAGCGGAATACCACAAGTATAACTACGGGGATATATTTATATATTACTTGTAGTTACTTATAGGCTAAACATATGTATCTTCGTCTCGTTCAGCACGTCTACAGCTGCTTCCTTGTCTCTGCTTGGCACGCACTTCTACAGCGCCACTAGTTGCCTTGTATCTTTTAGGTCAGAATTCATTTTACGAATTCGTTTAGGCGCTCGACAAATATAAAAGTTCGATTTATTTACTTTGACACTATCGACAAAATCTTTTGGATCTTCACTTATCCTCTGTGGTACCGAACTAGTTTGTCACTTTTGTCTTTTAGGTTGTTCCCTGGCACTATTAAATTCGCGGTTCCGTTTTTTTCGTTATACGTATGTTGGTTTTTTTTTTAAACACTTTTTTTTTTTTTTTTTTAACTTGAGAGGCCAAACTCCTCCCTGAGTTGTTTTTTTTCTATTCCCCTTTTTTTTAAAGTCTTTCTTTTGTGTATTAATTCACTACCGGCATCCCAAATTTAATTTAAGGTTTTCTACTTGACCTTTTTTTGTTCTCTGTAGTCCTTTTCTATTAAACTACTAAATATTTTTTTTCCACCGGACTACCGAACTGCTTGCCCTACTCCTTCTAACTGACCCTCACTTTCAATCGCAGCCTTACCATTTTCCCACGCCCTACCAGTCGCCTGTTTTCTTCAAACTCCTACCGCCTACCATGATCCGTTTTTTTTTCTTGTTCAACTGGTTCATCAGATCATACCACATCTCCTGATTTTCTACATCCGCTAATCCTTACCGAGGAATATCATACGATACTATGACGTCGGATCGCGCAAAGTGGAATCTAGAGCAATTGAAACGAGAAATAAAAAACATGTTCCTACACGGAGATTTGAACCTGGGAACCGAGAATTGCCTGCCGGGTTGGTAACCCGCTGCCGTCGATGGTGCCAAGATATGAACAGGTGCTAATGATGGTTATATAACTCGTCAATCATTCGGCAATACACATCAGCAGTGACTGTCTCTCGCTAGTTAAAAAAATAGGGAAATTCTGCTAACATTGCTCCCTACTTGCCTAAGCTTCTGAACCCTGGCCAGATAAGTTCGTTGCTTGGCTAATCACTTACTTGTCGAATATTGAAATGAGTGCAAAACGGAAGAGGCGACCGAACCAACGAGTCACCGCACTTTAATTATTATCTATTCAACCGATTTGTGACTTACTGCGATCTCCCTATCACTTAGCGCACCCTATTAGTTTACGAGCAATTACAATTTAAACTCGAATATTTTCCTCTGGACATCCTTCATTATAGTTACCATGGTGACAAGATTTTTACTAACCAGGTTCCGTAAATTTGCAAGTGTACATACATCGTCGAAGATGACTCCTATTTCACCGCGTTCGAAAACCTCGACTTTAATTTTCAAGGAGTGTCTGATTACGACCTCATTGAAATGGAGACTCATTCTCCATTATCACCGAAAACGTCCCCTTTACTGCGTTAAGAGTTGCCTACTTTAAATCACTTCAAACTAACTCCAAGTGGAGGAATCGAAGACACAATCACCCTGTCAGCGGATTCCTCGTACTTGGCTGATCAAAGCAAATTTCCAGTAAACACTAAGTATTCCACCTTATCAAGTTGCCGACCACAAATTCAATTCAAAATATGTCGCTCAAAATGTGTCCCATTTTAGTCCTCAGCGAACAACTTGGCGATGTCAAATACCACGAGGGTATAGTTAATGGTTTGTGGGGCAGGTAAAATTCCAATACCAATACCGATGATATGGAAACCCCATCATAAGGCCTTGAAACTAGCCGATTCCTACTTGTCCACTCATGGAAATTGTAAGAGATCTATGCTGCACCAGTCCAACGAATTGAAGAGTGCACAGAGCAACCCGGGAGGGAGATTAGTATTGAGCCAACTTTGGTATCTTCAAGTCAGCATTGCTCAAGGTACGGTTTTGGATGGATGATTTTTATTGGTGTATGTGAATGATAATTAAATATTCACATCCTTCTGTTGGATCTGCCATATAGAGTGCCATCCGGATATACCAGTCGAATGTATCTGAAACGTTGCATATTCGATACGGGTGGTGATTGTGAATGCGAATACATATATATTTCTGATATAAACACTCATGTTCGATGAAGGGAAAAAACATTCAATGGTGCCATAAGAACATAACGCAACGGTATGTTGTTAATGATCCCCTTTTTTATTGTAACTTTCCCCTCCGCTTTACAATGCAATGCAACCCACAACCCATGTACTCCAGAGTGTGACTATGGAATTAGAGAACACATGTGTTTAAGTAAAAATTGTGTCGAAGCTTGCTAGTTAAAATACTGACGAGTGTCGGACGTGTCGCTTCACAAAGAAAAAAAAAATTCGAACCGTATCTCCTAGAAAAATCAGGCTTCGAAAGGCTGGGAAGCAGCTTAAATATTCATCCGACTGGACTAGGGAGTTGGACCAGGGTCAAGATTCTAAGTATGAAAGTCATAATAAAAGATGAAGCTCCCAAAATTCAACTTTACCTGTCTATGCAAATACGCTAACTGCGTTGGTGAACTTAAAGCCGTTTTATTACTGCTGGGCGATGCGTGTCATGCTGTGTAGTTTCAGTTTGCATGTTTATCAAACAACTACTATGCACCAAGAAACATGTTTTTCCGAATAGCATTTGATGAGCAACAGCCTCTCTTTGGTGTCAACATGTCGGGCAGTACGATTTCAGGTCAAGATCAGACCTTTCTTAAGGTATACATGCTCAGTATACAGATATACCTGACATAACAAATCCAATGCATTTGCTTCTCCTTGGATGGTCTGGACTTCTACTACCTGTTCAGTAAGACAAGGTCGTTTTTTCTCTACTATATACTTGGAACTTCATTCCTGTGGGAACATCTTTCTATAGCCTCGATCTTGAGCTTCTATTGCCTTTGTTTTCTTTTCTGCTTTTCTTCCAAGTGCATGAACAGCTCTTGTTCTTCTATGCAGCGGGGCTTTATTGTTTTATTCTTGTTTGGCTACATTTACATGCCTTATTTATCGTCAAACCTAAGGCTTCAATGTGACAGCGGCGCTCTGAAATCAATCACATCAGAAGCAGCTTCTCTGATGACTCTTCTATGGTTTGCGTATTAGAATTTCAAGAGAGAGCTTGAGGGAAACACGATAGTCAAATATTCTAGCGATCTCTTGCTATTGCAGCTTTTCACCTTCGAACTCTGATGGTCTTACTTGACTCCGTTGCAAATTTGCTATCTGCTTTCATGCCTTGTGTTACTTACTTACTTACTTAGGTGTAAGTAAGTAATATTCGGATATTTTCGGTATAGGGCCTTTTTAGCCCAAATTTCTTCATAGTTGTTGTCGCCAGAATTTATAGCAGAGCCAGGCATACACCCTTCTGACCAGATCTGAGAAATAAGTTGGTGTAAGCTCTCGCAGGTGGAGCAGCTTTGTTGATTTTAAACTTAAAGTGTAAAGTAAACGTACTTTTTAAATATTCTCAGCACCGACCCGCCTTGATACGTGCTTTTTACATTTTGTTATAACTTCCGCACGTTGTTTTTGGAGCACAAACTCTCAATATATGCTATTTGATTGAGCGCTTCCCGCGCTCTTCTTCCTTCTTCTGGTGAAATCGATGTTATTGGTTTTTCTTCTGCTCGTAGCGCTGATAAGTGATTCCCGTCCTTCGTTACAGCACCGCTTTGTACGCTTCTTGTTTACCTGCATGTGCTTGCCGGCATTCTGCATCAAACCAGAGATTTCTTGGTGGTGGTCGGATGAAACCCAGCACATTAGTTGCGGCGTCTCTGTTGGTATGTAGGCAGTGTTACCACTGGTCTTCGATACTTGATACTGGCAGCATTAAAGGTGTTAAGAGGTTTTGGGATACGCGTTGTGCGAAGATTCTGATGGTCTCTTGCAGTTATATCTTCTCACAGTAGTTCTTCTTTGTTCTGGTGTGTGGGAAATCCGCATTCAAAACGTGGCTGCAACAAGGTGGTGATCCGACTCAATGTTGGCTGCCCGTAACGTTATAATGTCTAAAATACTGGATGCATGCCTTACGTGTATCATATCGTGATCTATTTGATTTATCGGTATATGATTCGGAAACCGCCGTGCCTCCATGTATACATTGAGATGAGGAAGCCGTGGGCTTGCTATAGTGATATTTCGTCCCACCGCAAAGTCTATAAGCCTAAGTCCGTTACCAGATGTGGTGTCATGTAGGCTTACTAACTGCCCTACCTAAGATTTGAACCTGTTCTAACCATACTTCGGATATTGCTCATAAGCTTATCAAGGGGCTCGTAGAAACAGTCTTTGGTGGCTTTATGTTACTGAATTTAGCCTTGGTGGAGATTGCCATAAAACGTTCGCTCACATGTCGGAAGCTTAAGACTGCCCTACGTTTGCCTCATATTTCAAATCCGCATCCGAATAAAAGTTGATTCTTTCCCTATAGCAATCACTGTTGTATATTTCACAGTTTTTCATCCTCCTTATGTCCGGCCCATTACATCGAACTTCCTGCATGACGGAGATATCTTGATAGCAGGCAAGAGTATCTGCTAATTGCTCGGCTGCACGTGGACTGTTAAAGGTTCGAACATTCGACGTTGATCTGCGATGGCCATTGTCATTTAAACGTTTCCAGCTGTCTTCAACATCATGTCCATCCGTATTCGAGGCTGGTTTGCAGAGGTTTAAGTATAGACTCTTGTGTCTTTACAAGATGCTTGACCACTATTGAAAACTCTTTCGACTCTAGTCCAATTAAACAGCACTGATATTTGTAAGGCTTGTCGCGCTATGCTTGGCGATTAAGGGTCTCACCCGCCTAAGTTGTCCGCGCCATTATGCCAAACCGAAAACTCGAATCCAATTGTTTCATCCATATCTCACAACAGTTGGAAAAATCTCCTCTGGCCAAGTCAGTGTTCATCATCTCACAGCCTGGTAATACCATCTTAGTGGTGCCTAGGTTGAGTGGCTTCTGGGCGTCGTGCGATGAAATCAGTCGCATCCGAATTGGGTTTGGAAAAGTTCATAAAGACCGTTAGTCTTCTTGATTTTTAGTACCTTCTTGATGTTACTATTGTACTAGATACATAAATATAAATAAATTTGATCGAGAATATTATCTCAAAGGACGAAGGACACGTTTGGCTAAGATATGTTCAAATGAAAACTTTAACCTTGTGTAGTTCTAACAAGCAAGTGTGTTGACTAAAAATATTTGTAATTTTGGCAAGGCAGTCAATTATAAACAGTTTGCATCGAAATACCTCGTACATTGGGACAACTTGTGAGTGACTAAGGGCTTACAAATGAAAAAAAAAAATGAAACCCCTTTTGTTATTTTCTGCGAATCCTATATTTCCATTATAGACTTTTGTTTGCTTATCTTGGGGAAAATTATGTTCTGCCCGGCACGGCGCCATTGTATCGTTCAGATTGCTATAAACGTCATTGCAAACCGTCGTGAGATAATCTGAATGAAGACAACTGTCGTGTGCTGCCGAATGCCTCTTTCAGTAGATAATATTGTCCAAAATGTAAAATGAGCGAGGCTGATACGTGCAGACAAATTAACGATAGCAAGGACTGATGGATGGATGAGAAGTTGTATCGAGTATCGTGTCAAAGAAATGCGGCGTAGGTTGTTGTTTTCTTCATTGGTTTTTCTTATTTTTTCATTGGGCAGTGAGTGAAATATGTGTATGTATATACAGGGTACGTATGTACATAGCGCAGAACAAAACAGAATCTTTTAAAAGACTCATCGCTCTCAGTTAATTTTTAAATATAATCTTCCAACTAAGCACCCAAGGATGACTTGGGACTTTGTAACCATATTTCAAATATTTAAAAGAAAAAAAAAACGAAAATTCCTCCTCTCAAGCACATTCTCGATGAGGTCAAATGGCTTTGGTTTTTATTTGGCTTATATTTCTCTAAGCCAATGCCATAAAATCGGATCGTGCCACAGCCAAAAAGCCAAAAATATTAAGGAGGAATCAATTTATTTTCCACTCACATTTCGAATTCCCGTCTTCACACTTCCATAAATTTGTTATGACTTTAATAAACAAATTCCCATCGTTGTCATCAGCAGACTTCACATCCTCAAATCCGGTCGAACCAAGAGATATGACAAGAGTCAACCGGAGCCGGAGAATGATGACGACGCCAAAAAAAAAAATCGAATAAATCCCGCCAAACATAAAACGAATCTAAGTCGCACACATGAATTCATTGATTTGTATCGAATTGTACCCGGCAGGAGCAAGGATATCGACATGAAATAAAAAAAGGAAATGAAAATATCAAAAAAAAAAAAAAAAAAAAAAAAAAAAACTGACGCAGACAAAGGACTGGCAGCACATCACTTGCCTAGCAGTCGTAAATCTGCGAGCTCAATTCGACGGCCTCTCTAAAGCACTGTCAGTGTCAACCTCACCCCTAAGTACATAGAGACCGATGTGGATTCCTTCCATAAAACATTGGACCATCTAAAGAGCATGGTGTAGAAGTATTGTAGCAATAAGGGTAAGAGCAGGATGAGGAAGAGAATACATGACAGGATTCTTTTGAATTCACAAAATATAACTCTTCCTCTTCCATCGGAATTCAATCAATTCCAAAGTCTGACTGAGTGGTGCATCCCAGTCCAGGTTAGCCCAGAGATAATTTGAATATACATTTTTTTTTTCGTTTGCTTTTTACCCTTTGTAAAGGGTAATTTTGTGTGAAACCGTTCTCGGGACTGATCTGAGATACAGAACCGAACAGACCAGATCAGGGCCCAACTAACCAAGACCGACTACTCATATTTGTGTTTGTAAACAAAGAAAAGGTTGGGCGATCTCAATTTATTCACTAGATGTCACCTACTAAAGAATTCTGAGAGTGCACATAAATTGTTGAATGCATGATGATGCTGTGGTGAAGAGATGCATTCATGAATCCTCAGCTCACGAACTACACCAAGGATACATCATTCAAACAGTGAGCCACACTCCATACACAAAACATGCAACATTCGGATGAGTTTTATTCTGAATTGTGTTCGTCCTTGTGTACGGACGGATACAACGAGTGTTCCGACATACAAAGGTACGTATTCGTTCATGAAAGTATCCTGTATTTTGGTCTCTGGAATTTCTTTGGTTTCGGTTATTTATGAAAGTCTACCAGAAGTGTACAAACAGATGCATGAAAAGAGATACTTGTAGTTTGATGTGAGGCCGAAGATGTGTCCTGGATTGTAAATCATTTCAATCGATTATGAGAACTATTTTCTTCCTCCTATCTATCATACTTTCGAGGATTGAACTGGAGTGCATGGATAGGTTGTTAAGTGAAGTGAAGCATGCTTTGTGTTCGACCAGTCTGTTGGTATTTCTATTTGGTTTACACGAACCATAAGAACCATGGTCTCATCTATCTTAAATATATTATTCAATTATTATGGTTGGTTCTATCATATTTCGTTGGTAACTATGAGTGTGAATCGATACGTTGACGCTCCCTCAAATGAAGGAAGCATGTTCATTGCATGGTATGTTAACTTTAATATTGACTGCGACCATAGTGATAAAAAGTCGTTTACCTAAACGCCATAACCGTCCTGACTAAACTTTTTAACAAATAAATGTACAGGATGGATATCGCATCTTCAATGATCCATCTGCCTTTCACTGGTTGCCTGAAGCTGGGATTCCGGAGGCTCCTACTTACCAATTTTATTCAGGCGTTGACTCATAACAAAACAATGTAGGAATTTATGTTGCAGGTTCACATGATATTGCTCGACTTTATGGTTCTATCGGCAGGGCTCAAATAAACGAGAGCTGATGCAGAGAATGTCAAATGAAAAAGAAACACAGAGCGACGAGCAGCACTGAAACTGCAATTGCAGTTGACCACAATTCTAAGGCTTTCGGGTAATCTGATGGACACAACGATATTACACAAAAAGAGGATATGTACGGGTGCATATTTATACAAATTATCCTGATATTACTAGAACTAAGTAGAAACTTGTTGCTCGGATATAAAGGAAGGATTTCTGTTCCTGTGGTTAAGCAGATGAAGATGAATCCGTTAAATTTATGTCTAAACTTGAAGAAGACACTGGGACATGTTTAGAGAACGACTTGTGGATTCATTTAGACTTGAACTGATGAATCCAACTAGAAAATTAGCTCTCTGAAGATTAGCTATTCCACGGTGGAAAGCTGATGATTTAGTAAGTAAAGTTGAATATTCTTACTTACTCACTCACTGATCAATTAACAAGCCTCTCCAGCTACCGCCGTCTTTTGCCAGTTACCTCCATTGGGGTGCACCAAGTTATTTGAGATCCCCTTCCACTAGTGTACGGCACCTACGTCCTCTAATACGTTGTCACTAGGTTGGGTTCGCAAAGCTTCTGGGGCGGGGCGCTGTTGTCCATGCTTTCAAATTCACATAACCATCTAAGCCGAAATCCGAAATTCTCTAACGAGATCGGTATCGACTTAAAACCTATGAGATTCACAGTTGAAACTTCTTCTTGATTTTCTTTTAATGAATATGGGACAGAAAATTACACGAAGAACTTTCATCTCGATGGTCATGAGAGCATTTCCATTTGCTTTCGTCAATGCGTAAGCTTCTGCGCCGTAAAGCAGAACTGGGATGATAGGGTTCTGTACTGAGTATTTTTGATTGCTCGAGGAGGGTTATACTACTTAGTTAATTGGCGATGGTGGCGCTGTCAGAGTTGACAGATAGATAAGCCCCTTTTCTCAAAGTTGTAGATGTCCATCATGGCTGGTTCTTCATTAACACTGTGGTTTCCACCTTTGCGGCATTGCTTTAACAGCCGCAAAGGTTCCACCTACCGCTTGATGTGGTCTTTCCATGATGCGAGTGTCGTCTGTATATGCGAGTAACTGAACAGACGTTTGAAAGGCTGCCATGGAGTTGGCTTGCAAGTTTTTCACAATTCTTTCAACAACGACGTTGAAATAATATTAACATGACAGGGCATTTCCTTCTTTAAGTCCTTCTCGGTTTTGTAATAAACGACCTTGACAGCGTACATCCTCCATCGTCATCCTGGATAGTCGAATGAGCCCGCCGGGGATAGAAAATCTACACACGGCCTTAGAATGTTCGTCCTACAGATGCTGTCATATTAATGGATGGAGAGGTGGTGTGTATCGATTTGAAACTCCTTTTCCCAGATCTGCCTTAACGTGCACGTTTGATCTAAGGTGGAATTTCTGACGAAAAATCTTTGGTACTCACATAATACGGCAGACAGGATTTTATATGTAATGTTGGGGAGACTTACTCCTCTGTAGTTGGTGCAGTTCAAGGTATTAGAATCGAAAAAACCATTCTTAAATTCAGTTTGTCGGGTATGATTTCGTCAACCCCGATTTTAGAGAAGAATCGATGTATGCTCCGTGTTCAAACCTCACCTGTAGTTTGAAATAGCTCAATAGTTAATCCATCGGTTCCAGCAGGTTTGTTGGACTTAAGCTTGGAAGCGTCTGTCCGGACTTCATCTTGGGTGGATCGGAAATATTAGCTGACTTCGTCGATCGTTTAAAATCCTGCAGAAATAATCTTTTCATATTCTCAGCACCAACTGTGGTTCTATTATGAGGATTCCTTCTCCATTTTAGCAGATTTATTTTCAGGCTTTACAGCTTTGATATGTTCGTTTTTTGGTAAGACTTCTGAACTAAGTTTTCTTGTTAGCACCAACAAATAAGCCTTGATCATACACTTCTCCTGCTTTTTCTTTTTTCTTCTGAGGAGCGTATGTTCTTCTCTTCTTTTCTGATAGCAGCGCTCTGTACGTCCACTTTTTTCTAAATTAGCTGACTGCATTCGTTATCAAACAAGAGGTTTTTTCTTTCTGGGGTGGGTGAATAACCTGTACATCAATGGCGGCATCTCCGATTGCTTTTTGACAGTGATCCTATTGGTTTTCCACGTTCGATGCATTGGCATTGCACTCCTTAATATCTTAGGGGAAATTCGATCAGAAAAGGCCCTGGCGATCTCTTGCGATTGTAGCCTACTACTCGGAACGTTAGGACATCCAAAACACTGAAGGAATATCTAGAATCTGTGGCAATATCATCAATTTGGTTTACGGTTTGTTGATCAAGAGCCAGCTAGATTATTTTATGAATATTAATTTGTGGAAATCGTAACCGGGCTGTAGTTACGTTACGACTCGCACAAAATCAATAGGCCTATACTCGTTTCCGGAAGTGATGAAGTGGGGCTGTACTCTTGGACCGTGTTCGGTCTATCACATTGCACTTCTTGGATGGCGGTGCTTAGTGTGTAGACAGCAGGAGTGGGTGAAATTAAATTAAATTAAATTCTAAAATTATTTATTGTAAATTATTAGTCAAAATTTTTTCGATAATTAAAAGTTAATTTTGTGAAATCGTTCTTGTCAATGCCTCAATTTTGACGTGAGAGACCATCTCTCTTATTCGCTCAGTTGGAGGCTATTCTTTGGACTTCCAAGCCGAATGAGAACACAAAGTACGGCATTGCCAATCTCGAAAGAAGGGATTTAGAGAAAATCTACATTATTCTTATGACTCAACCAGCTGCCAACAAATACATTAAGGTCAAAGAAAGCCTCATCAAGGTGTATGAAGGAAATGAGGAACAACCAACGCAACAACGACTCAATCTAGGCGACTCACAGTCCTCTCAGCTTCTTCGGCGCATCCGCGACTTCTCCGTATCTTCAGGCATCTCGGACATTCAAGTCATTTAAGTCTCGTTTGCCTTCGCAAGTGAGCGCGATTCTCTCATCTATCACAGGTGACCTTAATACCCTTTCTAAGGTGGCCGATAAAATCATGAGCCACTCTTCTTCATCTTATGCGATACCACCTGGTGGAACAGCGCAAAATTTGGGTAGGAAAAATATTGAAGACATACTGCAGAGGTTAAGCGCGATAGAGAAGCAACTCAAGAAACAATCAAAATCTACTCATCAGCCAACAGCGAGTGGTCATTAAAAGTCAGAAGGCAGTCAACGCAACACCACTCCCGGGCACTGTTAATTTCACCGACGATACGGCTCGAAAGCGAATAATTGCACCGCACCTTGTATTCTACTTATAAACAGGTAAGCACCCAGCAGCAACTTTAGATGAGGCCTCTACCGTTGCTTGTAAATCAAATCGCTTCATTATTCGTGACAAAATTTCTGGCCACCGTTTTCTTGTAGATAGCGGAGCTTCCATATCAACTTTATCCGTCAAAAGCATAGCGAAGTTGCAACCAAATCCCACCATCCTGCGGGGATTCAATGTCACCAAAATTAGCGCTTTTGGTACGACAACGCTTGCATTGGACTTTGATATGTGATGCACTCTCCGTTGGACCCACACTCAATTTTGCAGATTTTTTGAGATTCTTCCGTCTACTTGTCGATATTCGTGGCCGCCAACTCGTGGACCAGAAGACTGCACGTCTTCTAATATCATCAGATAAGGTCTCGTTAAATGCCAGCAATCACAATGACGTCTATATATGCCTACTTTAGTGGTACCTGGCGCACCGGTTTACTGTCCTGCAAAACCAATTCCACCAAAATACTATATGCTGGTTAAAGCAGAGTTGTAACGCATGGTGAATGAGGGCATTTGACGATATTCAAGTAGTAAATGGTCCAGTCCAATCCGCATCGTCATAAAGAAAGACCGCACAATTCAACCTTGCGGTCACTACAGTCGCCTCGACGCCGTAACATTCCCCGACAGGTATCTTCTGCCACGCCTCACGGATTTCCAACTGATACTACCAAGTAAGTCAATTTTTACCCGCCTCGACCTAGCCCGTTCGTATCACCGAATTTCCATGGCACCAGAGGACGTACCGAAAACCACAATTTTAACCCCTTTTGGGTAATACGTTTGAGCGGATGTGTTTTGGACTCGCCACGCCACTCAAATTCAACAGCGCCTCGTCGACTCTATATTCGGCGACTTGGATTTTGTATCACCCTAAACAGATACAAGTGTGATTTCGGAAAGAAATAATAACATTCGTGTGGTATTTCTAGGATGGAACCGGCATTCGACCACCACAAGAATCCGTCTAATCAATGGCAGAATTTCCGAAACCAAAAACTGTCACTGAATTACTTCGCTTTCTCGGTGCACACAACTTCTTCAGGCTTAGCATGCCACACGCTGCGTCAGACCAAGCACTTCTCTGCAAAACGACTCATGGCTCAAGGACAATACTCACTTAAACTGAACACCATCCTCAGAAGCAGAAATCCAGCACGTTCGACCGTGAGCTATTAAACAGGCAATCGAGTACTTTTGACGCTTCATCGAGGGACGGCCTTGTGCTATATTCACTGACCACAAGCCACTGATATTCGCCATTCGCAGCCCACCATCAACATCAACGACAACCATATTTGGCATTTTATCAATTTTTTACCGATATTCGTCGTCTCAGGGGATGCACTCTCCCGTATTGCAGCTATTAACAACCAGATAAACATGGACTCCGATGCCATAGCCAAGGCACAAAGCACAGACATAAAGCTGGGAAAGTTGAAACCAGTAAGTCACATAAATTTCACTAACTTTGTTCTTCCTGGTACCGAAACAGAGGTGGTCTGCGAAACAACTTCCGGACGAGCTCGTGGACACGGAAAGTGGACATGGAGTTTCCAGGACTTTTAGCGAAGCAAAGTACACAGTAATACAAAGGTTGGAACCCATTCATATTGACATCGTCGGCCCTTTACCAACCTCCAATAGGTTCAGCTGCCTACCTATTGGAAGCCAGTCGAATAGCTGAGACCGCAACGAACTGTATTGTAAATTATTAATTGATGAGACAGTATCTGCGTCTATCGGCCTCGCTTTTATAACTTCCAAGCTATTTCGATAACGCAAGACTTTTCGGAATGCAGTCGGATGGCTTAGCTCAGTGGGTCAGTTTTCGGTCCTATGCCACAATAGGATCACGAGAAATGAAATCATCGATTAACTAGTTGAGCAAGATTCAGATGAGAGTTTTCCATTAGCTAAGCCTGCGTTAGACTACTTGTGTCATTCCATACAAAATTGGGTTGGTTTTGACCATAATTGCAGTTGACACGGCTCTCAAGGATGCCGGCATGTGAAATGAATGAAATGAAATGAATGCTTAGCTAAGAAGTCCTTCTGTCCCTCAGTAAGAACGTCTGTAGATTGCTTACTGGCATCGTAAGACATTTACAAAGTACCTTGCGACACTTTCTGTAAGAATATTGACGACACTGCGGAGCAGTTTTTCTGTGAGTGTCAAGCTTTGTTGTTGATGTGATGAGTCTGCATTTTATCACTAAAGTGGTACAATACTACGATGGATTAGTTGCTTCAAAATAGCTTGACTACGACAAGAGTTTCAGTGTCGTATACTTTCCCATTTAGTCACTACCAATCGCTATCTAGCAAGATATAGATGTTTCTTCTATCGCAGCAAATGACAACCGATTTGTCGGTTATCGGGCATCAACACTTACACATGACTTTAAAGTTCACCTGATGGGAGAATTCGACGTGGTCATTCTACTGCACAGCGATATCAGAAAAATGACATGCAAAGGCAACATTTTCAAGCAATGTGTTCGTTACTTTCCTCCCAGAGAAATATTTTAAAAAATCCACAAACTGTCTACTCAGGATAAGTCAATACTGAAGCTCGCACTGAAAATTAAATCTGGCCAAATACAGGCACTGGAATCAAAGTAATAATTTACTCACCTTAATCATTCGTGAAACTTGAAATCATAGTGAATAGAAACCTGGCAGGTCCTTCGAAAACAGCATAACGCATACAAACATAGATTTGACCAAAGTAAAATTTTCCATTAGCTGAACGTGGCCCTGGGAATAATATAACGCTGTCCAAAGTCTGTCAAATGTGTTTGCATCATGGAGCCCACTTACATATGTATTGTACATATGTATACACTTTTGACTCTCAACACGAAGAGTCGCCGACTTATTTATTTACACCCTTAACCATAGCCATAACGTTGCGGTAATTCTCTGCATCACCTCTGTCTACTCGTACATGCAAGAATACAATTTCCTGAAACTCACCGGCAACAGGTGTGAATGTCATTCGCAACGATAACAATTGTGAACTTGCTCAATGCATGCACATGTGCATGTCTCAGAGGAATCGAACTTATGTTTCTTTTTTCTCTTTCACCGAGTCGTCTTTGGTCTTCTTGTTATCCCGTGGTCTTCTTCATCATATCCCTCCTGTATTATTGCAAAAGTTGAGAGACTATTAAGCTTAAGCTATTAAGCAACTACCCCACTCTAACTCAACTCAACTCCAAACCAACAAACAGAACACACCTGAGTTCTATATGTATACTGACTGGGTGCTGCTCCCAAAAATCCCAAAGTTGACTAACCCCCATCTGAAGCCCACACACCCATAAAATTTCACCCAGGACATGACTATGCATCGTAATTCAGATTGGAAATTTCCCTTCAAGCTTTGTTTCTTATTGTAGGTCTTGCTCCAGTCGACCTCCACCTTAACAAAAAAAAAACACTAAAGGCAACCACATTTGAGAAATTATCAGAGAATTAAAGGTTCACCGGCCCTAAGATGCACCAAATAGTGGAGGTAGGCTGCGAATTAAGCTCCTTAAGTAAGCACAAGCACTCCTGTTGTAGATACTTACTTCTTCTGTGAATAGTCTCATTGTAGATACTCCTGTTGTGTACCCTTGTACTGTGCAATCTAAATAAACTGTTTTCGTGCCGAAAAACCATAACATGGTCAACGTATCAAAGTCTTATTTAGCCTCATGGGCGCAAAGGGTTTCGAACAATAGAAGGAGACGAGTCGTCAGACAAGTCTTTCAGACCAGACCCAGAACGGAGGTGAGTTTGTGAATTTACTCGCATTTGTCTTGTTGAGGCGTTTGGTTGAGGAAATGCTTTGGAGCAATTTTATAACCTCGTTGCATGCGAGATTTCAGTTTAAATGTTGCACAATGAGCGTAATTTCAAGTTTTACGAGTGTCAAGACATTCAAATCCAATTTGTTGTATAAAAATTGTGCCGGGGCACGAGTCGGGGATGACTGGAACTAGGAATGATTGCCTACGTTATCCTGTTGCCCGTTAAAGGGTTATCTGTAATTTGAGCAGCTAGGTCATAATATTGTGTGTTATGACGATAGCACAAATGTAAGTGAAATGTTTAGGTGTTAAGTATTTCCTACAGGATACAGATACTTTAAAAAATTAGACAGAAAGGAAAAGTTACGTTAAGGCAGGCTATTGGTTGTGACAATAGATAGATCCTGATAGGAGAAAATTTTAAGGCATGCATAAAAAAGGTAAAGGCCTTTTCAAGATTATAGAAGCTGGTTTCCCTAGGTTGGGTTAGGTGATGAGCTATCTGGAGTGAAGCCACTCTATACGGCATCAGACTTGTGAAGCCTGGGTGGGAAAATTGGGAAGGTATGGGAATTTCATTGCGGTTCCTAGTTTTGGTTTCAACTTTTCATCTCGCGTTGGTTGTCATTTGGGTCTAAGCCAAATCTACATCTACGAGTCTGAAAATATATGTAAGTGAAGGAGCGGATAGCTCTGAGAGGTCGTGGAAGTATCATAGTAACTTCCTGAACTGAGGCTGGAACAGTAACACAAGAACTAGGGTGTACCCAGCCTTTGTCCTAACATCCTCTCATAGGTCGTCTTCGGTAAGGCGCAGCTTTATTGCATGCGCCCCCAGAACATTAGGGCCTGTGAGTAATCCAACAACTGTGAATAGTGCAGCTACGCTTATCAAGAGAATCTTACTTGGATTTTCTGGGTTCTGGCCATAATTTTCTTGAGGTTTCAGAGGTCGGAAGGGTTTTCTGTCATTCATTGGCTTCTATTTGTATCGTTCGCTTCACTTGTATTCTCATAGTGCACAGTTGATTTGTGGTACTTTGATCTACCAGTTCCCTTTCTAGGGAGTATTTTGAGCTAGCCTGTCCGCATGTTCATTGTCTGCCACTCCGTTATGGGCAAAGACCCAGCAGAGCGTAACCTCATGCTGAACGCAAAGAGTCTTAAGCTCTTCAGGACAGGATGACTGTCAATAAATATAGTATTATCCTCTCGAGATATTGCCTGAATTGCTTCTCAGCCTGGAAGAAACTGCTATAGTCCGGCAAGCAACGCAAGTATCGTAAGTTCAATTAATCGGAGAAGATCCCAGCGACAGTTCCTATCATATCTCCATATTTGATCCATCCCTGTAAATTGATATCGAGTCTTCTATCATTTGGTTCCTGTCCCATCTCTCTCTGCTTCGGAAAATGCAACCGAATGGTGTTTCAAAGTCGTGATGGGTTTTTATGTAGTCTGTATTGGAGCATAAACCCAGTTCACTTGTAAGGATTAAGGACTAGCCTTTCGGGTTTTGTTTCCACCTATCAAGCTAGCTCAATCTTAAAGCAATTTTCGCTGCAGATTATTGGGATCAAGTATGTTTTCTAGAGTCATCGTTGGTTGACGTCGTTCTCATGGCATGAGACGTGCCAATACATGCAATCCTCTGTACTTTTGTCATTAACCTATGGTTGTTAGTTTTATTTGTGGATTGCCACTATTCTAACATACCGTAAGTTAAGATAGATCTGACGATAGTCGAGTATATCCATAAGATAGTTTTGGGATTAAGTCCCCATTTTCTCCGCAATATATGGCTGCAAGCGTACAAAGCATTCGATGCTTTCTTTACACGTTCTTCAACATTGAGCTTCCAGCTGAGTTCGGTATCTACTATACGTATAGTAACTAGTTATTTAGAACTGTTGGATAGTTGGAGGGTTGTCAAATCTGTGGAAGGAGGGTCAAATTGTGGCATTATCCTTTTATGTGTGAATAGAAAAAGCTCTGTTTTTTGCGGCTTGATTCCCAGCATAGTTTAGAATTTCACTGATCGAGGGGAAGTGCTTCTCGGTGGCCATAAGTGCCGCATCATCCGTGTATGCAGTGGATTTTATTCCTTCCCTTTTAAAATTCAGAAGTATTTGGTTAACAACTAGGGTCCACAGAAAAGGATATGTCACTCCTCCTTGAGGGGTGCCCCTTGAGGGATGTCCCTTGAAGTAGTGGCCGCTAATACAGTGTTATCTAGTACTGCATTGATGTTCTTGTTGCGGAGCATTCAGATTATCAGGTTCGTTAATGGGGTTGTGAAATCTGGCATTTCCTAAGTTTCTGCTCATAACGAGAGTGTTGACATTATTGAAGGCTCCTTCTATGTCAAGGAAGACTACTAATGTGTACTCTTTCACGTGAAGACTTTTTTCAATCGTGCTCTGAACACTTCAGTTTCTAACAAAAGTCCCAAAGCTTCAGTGTTAGATTTCGTGTAACTACCATTAGGTAGTTTTGTAGCAGCTATGGAGCATTCCTTAGATATGACTTTCCTTAGTCTAGCACATACTGCTGTGCTTTTAATATTGAAGCAAAACTTTTTCTATTATTTTCTTTTAGTGCTGCAGATTGCGCTCTTGTATTTCCTCTAACTAGCCTTATATTTCTTCCAGTCAATCAGTCAGGCTGTACTGAATAGTTTCCTGGCCCCTTTCCTAATGCATTGTACTCTTTAGTTCATCAATGTGGGGGCTTCTGGGATTTATTGATTTTCGTAGGGCATGTTTTTTTTTTTTAAAGCCTGAGGGAAGATCATCGCCAGTTGTCCTCCTCCGTAATCTATCATATTTCGCCGGAGGTTCCAGTCTGGGTCAATTGAGGACATAAAGTTTCTTATCTATCTCTACTCTAAAGTTTTTCCAGTTAGTATTTCTGGAGGGAGTATGGACATGCCTTTGACATTGAACTTGACCATTCTGTGATCAGATAACGATATGTAGGAAGAAACGTTCAAGTTACTTATGGCAAAGATCGTGTCGTTTATTTTTCACTACAAATGTGTTTGGCCATTGCCGCGGTTAGCGACTAAATGGATAAGAAAATTTACATTATTTTGGGAAAAATTATTGGTTACTAGAATGCTCATCTAACAGCTCACAGCATAGGTTAATTTCGTCCCATAGGCGTAGACAATTTTTGCTTATTTCGCATTTCATTAGAAAATTGACATTTATATAGAGTTCAACCAACAAGCCCGGCATAAATTTAGATATCCATATATATATATCCCAGAGTAACGCGGCTTTAGGTCCCTTGAACTCACAGTTGTGACTGGTATTTTTTACATCATTTTTTTCTACAGTCATCGGCTGGATGCTTTGACTGAAAACCCAATCAAATTTGTTTGTTCTACTGCCTGAATGTTTCATTAATCATCTGAGGTTATTTTTCTTGAATGGATTGGTAATTTCAGTACGAGTTTGTTGCCTAGGATGTCTCTAGGGATATGCGGGGGAATACGTTTTTGTAGACTAAATTTGAGCAGGGCTTAGGCTCAGCGGAATCACTTTTGTCTTAAGGTCACTAGGATCGTACAAACTTCTTAGTATTGGAGCACTTCCACGACTACTAAAGCGTTGCTACGAACTCTACTACAACTCTTACGAACTCCTCAAATAGCTAGCGGTAGAATATTTGGTACGACTATCAACTAGAGCTGTGATGTTATTATTTTTTGATTTTGCGGCCCGGGTCAATCCCGGACAGATTTATTAAGCTTATTGCAAGCAAACATATACTTAAAAGTAACATTTTCACTTAAAAACTAAAGGGTGGGAGCGGTTAAAGAAAATAAGGACGTGAGGCATAGGTGGAAATAAGTATGTTCTTGAGGGAGAGTTTGCTGAGATGGTAGTCGAAGAGAGGCAGTACATCGTTAACTTCGCGAAGTATCCTAGACATTGGCTCCAGGTGTCCGTAATTCGTTCTGTGAAGATTGAGCCGGAAAAGTGGCACAGACCTAAGATTGCGGGGATTGGTGTTAAAAGAAATAATTTGAAGTAAGGAAGGGCAGTCGTTATTACCTACTAAAATTTGATGAATAAAGAGAATGTCGGCAACTTTTCGGCGTATAGAAAGGGGTTGTAAATTTATAAGTTTCAGCCGGTCAGTGTAAGGTGGTAAGTTTTGGCTATCGTCCCAGGGAAGACCACGTAAAGCAAAGCGTAAAAACCTGCGTTGAACAGCTTCTATCCGGAGGATGTGAGTTCTGTAGTAAGGTGACCAAACTTGGCTGGCATATTCCAGAAGAGGCCTAACAAAGGTTATGTAAAGAGATTTGGTAATGATAAGGATTGGAAAACTCCTTAGACCAGCGCTTGATAAAACCAAGGGCAGAGTTGGCTTTTTTTATTATACTATCAATGTGAGAACGGAAATTGAGTTCCTTGTCGCAGATAACACCTAAATCACGCAACTCATTCACTAAGGGAACAGGCAGATTAAAGATTAGATAGCAACGAGGTGAAGTAGGGAGGCGTTTACGGGTATATGTTATAGCCTGACACTTATTGACGTTAAGCTCAAGAAAATTCTTCTCACACCAAGTCTAGATCTTGCTGCAGAAGTAGGCTGTCTGAGGAAGTTGATATATATCTAAATATTTTCATATCATCTGCGTAAACAGATATGTATGAATTTTTAATGATACAAGCAACATCATTAATGATCAGAATAAATAATAAGGGACCAAGGTGGCTGCCTTGGGGTACACCAGAGGAGGCTTTAATTGGGTCAGAAACCATGGACCTAAATAGAACATAGTAAAGTCGGGGAAGGTCATCAGGACCAGCAGAATAATCATCTTTGTGTTTTATTATTTTATCTCTAACTTGCTCTAAAGTTATAGACACCGATTCCAAAGTTGTTTGTGGGCAGCTGCTTAAGTAGGAAGAGTAAGAATGGTCTGGCTCTTGGGAATGGATGGCGAACGCTTGGCCAAAAAAGATTGCGAAGAGATTTGCAATAATTTGGGGATCGCCCTAGGACCTATCAAGAAAATTTAGGGATGATGGATAGTTATCCGATTTGCTTTTAGTTTTGATGAACTGAAAGAATCTTTTGGGGTCGGAAATGAGTGTGTGGTCCATTATATATCACTCTCCCGCTTAACTTCCCTAATCCATTGCAGAGTTTTCTCGTTACATCATCATAATACAGAAAGATTTTTTTTTATCGAAACAAAGCATTCAGACAAGGAACTGGGTCCATGTCCGTTTCTTTTACTGAAATTTCTCAGTCTTTCATAGAACGGTCAGTAAGATTTCATAAAAAGTGGTCAAGTATATGTGGTGTAAGCAGAGTACCTTCGGCCTGGTGCGAGCCTGGGTCGGACACTCATAGAGAAAGTGCTCTGCGCTATCGTCATCAAAACCACAACAAGCACCCCAGGATTTTGTGTCACTCATGCCTATCATACTAAGCTCCTTTACAACAGCGTAGTGCATCGTCACAATGCCAGTAAGCAGTCTACTTACTGAGGGACATCAAAAAAGTTGCTCATCTCCTAAAAGAGTAAGGAAGCATTCATTTACTCTGCCGATATATTCGAGAGTCATGCCATCTGTAGTTATATCCATAAGAATAACTATCAATGATAGCCCTAGGTGAAAACGCAGTCAGTCACAACCCTTGCCTAGTAATTTTATAGGCGTTTACATTGTGACTTGGGACCTAGAATAAGACTTAGTGAAGTTGCAGTCTTTCGACTACGTTCAGAGAATCTGACGCACTCTAAGTAGTAGCTTGAAAAGTGGTGGGAGGGGACAATAAAGCCAGAAGCACGCCTTGACTGTTACGACAGACTCGGATAAATACTTCGCCCCCCATCGATTCATCACAATATATGTAAGTAAATCATTGCCATCAAGATTGCACATACTCGTGTCTCCGCTTAGAAGACATAAGAAATTTCACAAGGAGTGAAATCTACCGTTGTAAAATTCTAAAAAGACACCAAAGCTGCATCCTAGATCGGATTAATCACAGGTAAAATCGATTTCGTTATTAAATCAGACGACACGATAAGGTTGAACAGCGGTTTTGCAATGCAATTTCAATAAATCGCAATCAGTGATCTCAGCTACTGCATTTCTTTCACTCAGGTGTTCCTGATACCGATATCGTTCGCAACCGTTCGTAATCATACCCGAATTACTAGTATGTACTATTGTTTCAAACATATATTTCTCATTGAATTTTTCATCTTCCTTGCAACTGAAGACGATCTACTGTATCCATGTTTTGTTCATCCTTCGAAAGACTATGTTACTGGATAGTGTGCCACGCTATTGATTGAAATGTTTGCAGCTCCTTTAAGCTTAAGTGTTTAAATCTTTTCATGTCTGCCCTAACACTGACAATTCGGACAGATTTTTTGGATTGAAGAATGCCTCTATCGTGGACTTTTACTACTGTCAGTTGGCTTGACTTGGGGTCAACGATATAATCAGCTTCTTTGTCATCCAATGGTTTCCTTAATACTACCTTGCTTGCAAAATGCACAAGTAGTAACGGCTTCTGTAGCATAAGTCTTCCAAACCAACCCTCTAGAAAAATTATGAGACGTGAGCATAAATTTGGAAAACTTTGGAAACTACATCTTCTTTGACCGAATATATTTTAACCTGCGATTATGTACGTTCTTGTCAACATATGTAGATCTTTTAGCATTCTGCATTTACTCTTCTTCATTATATTACATTTCAATTAACATCCATTCAAAGTCATATTCCATCGCCACCTCACCACCCGTCCGAATAAAACAAATTCCAGATAAAATCATAGAAGGAAATATCCGTATACTAACCTCGAGTATGCAACAGTAGAAAAGTGTGAATAAATTCCACTCTGCCCAGGTTGCTGCTCTGACTATCCTTTTTTCTTCATCATATCGTTGGGAATAAATGTTTACACTTAGTGCACCTGTTGCAAATTTCCTGTCATTTGATGTGCGCCTTCCTTCTCTGTTGGGTGCCGTTGTTCCATTGCTGCCGCCATTATATCCTGTACATATCTGTGGTTAAGTGTGTGGACATTTATAACCTCACACTCCTTTTCACCAAGATCTGATGTCCTTTTTTTT
Source organism: Volucella bombylans (assembly GCA_949129095.1). Classification (NCBI taxonomy): domain Eukaryota; kingdom Metazoa; phylum Arthropoda; class Insecta; order Diptera; family Syrphidae; genus Volucella; species Volucella bombylans. Next base: position 18,141,878 of record OX422142.1, on the reverse strand, counting down.
TAACTCACCTCTGTCTCATGTGCACTTTTAACCAGGAAAAAGGATTCGTCGTTGTTGTAGTCTCTGAGATTAACCTGTGTGCAAGTATCATCCTTTAGTCCTGATGATGATTGTACTCGTTCCAACCACAGGAAAGAAGCATAAATAATTCGGTGTTTGCTTAACTATGGTGTTCTACTACTCCCGGTGGTGTGAAACGCTAAAAGGATTCACTCTCACATACAACGGTGTACAGGAGAAGATTTCTTGTTCTGTCTCGGTGATGTCGAATGGACTGATTTTGTTACATTTTTCCTCTCCCTTTGGAGTTCTTTTTTGGATGATGTCCGTGTTACCTGGACGAGGATGACTTTGTTTGCCAATTTTATTTCCTTTTTTTTACCTACCCCTAATCTGGGTTCATGTTTGCGTAAGGATGAATGGTGAATTGAAATTAAATGAAATTTTCCGAAACGATGTGATTCTCATCAAGGGCGATGTATTTTCGAGTAATTAGTGCATTTATTAAGAGTTGAGTTTTAAGACGTGCAACACTCTGTTCAAACAGAATTTGTGTTTAGTACAACTATAATGAACTTGGCGGATACTTTTTCAACAGAGGTACTGTGCTGCTACTGTGCGGGCTCATTGTCGTCGTGAGTAAGTCTTCTAAAGAAGAGCTTGCGATAATAATCGATGGATTGAAGCCGCAACTCGAGGCAATAAAAACAAGATCATAGGGATACCACGTTTGTCCAAGTGGACCTAACTCTTAAGATTGAAAAGAATATGCTTTAGCATAGAAAAATAACATAATTCAGATTCTCCAATAAGATTTGGACAAGGAAGGAACTAGAATGTTACCTAGATTACTATATTACAAGTGCCAATGAGCAGCTTAAGAGGCTGATTATGAAACAACAAATATTTGGGAGCGTAGGCCACAAGCAAAGCCTGAGTGACACTACCATTTAAAAGGGATTTAAACCAGTAACCCAATTTCCTCATGTCATACTGCAACCTGTGGTCAACCTAATTGACTAAAATACGACCAAGGTAATCCAAGATTCCACTACTCAAAAGTGGAAATTACGAAAGTTTCGAAAGGCGAAAAGAACGAGGGCTTTTCCGAAAGAAGAAAAAGAAGCATCCGAGGTGGAAAGGGACCGTTGCTTTTTTGCCAACTTCGAAGTTGAAGGATATTTTTATAGGCAGTGTTATAACGCCGGAAATATTTTCTCTCTGGGGATCGAAAAAAGCGCCATGCCGACCACGTCGGATGGCCAAGAATCAACCTTCAATTGTGAGGTAGAATGAGTAATATCCTCTGACTTAATCGAAACGAATTGAAGCAAGATCTCGGACCTACTAAGAGTTTCCGCCGAGCCATGAAATGATCTTGCTGAGTGAATACACCAACTAATTTCTAAAATTTCCTGCGGCTAACACGGCAACTGTGTAACAAATTCCTGTCCCGAAGATTCAAAACATCCCAGTCTTACTATCTGCCGTTGAAGCAAGGACTTATGTGAATAAAATATGAAGATTTACTATCTAAACTTGTTATGTTTGTGTTCCAGTCTTTCAAGAACAAGATTCAGCGACGAACTATACCATATCCACTTTGTCATTTGGAATTGGACATTTAAGATGACAAGGCCGGCAGACAATACAGATACATCAGCTGCATATACCTAAGCTGAGTTCAACAGTTCTATATTAGGTGGCAGAATTAAGCAGGGGGTTGACCAACATGCCCCATAGCAGTGAAAGAAGAACGCCGACATATTGAGCACAGCCTCAATCACGGTTCTGTATACAATTATTGCCTTAATCCACGGAACCATTGATTCTTCTACGTTCTGTTGTCTGTCCGAGTTACACATGTCACCAAAGTTGGGTTGAGAAAGGCAACTTCAGTATTGGCAAGAAAGCATGACGTATTTTACAAAGAGTTATATTCGCGTCTTCTACTGATACTGGTGACGTGGCGAAATATTCTCATAACTAAACGAATACATCTATTTACGAAAACCCACACCTGCCGGAATGAATGTTATTTTCCACGGATAGATCTGACTGACTAATCATTGGAGGAGTTTGGTTGGAGCATACTCGTATTTTGGACTCAGTGCCATATTTTTCCGATTATTTACATCTAAGTAGATACTACTCCCAGATAAGGAAGTTTTCAAGTGTTTGGATGTACCCACCAATGATGTTAGAGCTTGGAAGTCAAAAGATTTCGTGTTGCACAATATTGCACAAGGACTACAATACTTAGGGGATTATCTGTTGAAGGTCCAAACTCATATGCTCTATGAGAAGACAGCATCAACTCATTCGAGAGAAGTTTTAAATACGAAAACATTGGCTCCATGGGATTTTTCTGGTGCCTTAACATAGCGCAGTAATGTGCATCGTTCGCCTGTATATTTTGAGAGCGACACATGGTCGCTCACATCCCACATTTTACACCTATCAAGAGTGATTCCCCCTTGCGGAAAGCTAATCATATGAGCTCCCGGCTTTTGAAAGCAAATAATTGGAGACATATACTCGATCCATTCTAATATAATGATCCGCAAGGTGTTTATGTAGTCGATATGGGAAAAGCCGAATCTGCTTGCTACACTTCGGTACTACGAAGTAAGAAAAAACATACATTTACTATTCTCCTTCAAGATTTATACACTTTTCCATTCGAAACAACCAGTTTTCGAAACATTTATTCCACTCTGAACCCGATACCTCAGAAACATGATTTTTGAACGCTTCTACAGACTCTTCTGATGTTGAAAAATGTTGATAACGCATTTCATTGTTATGAACGGGAACAGCAAGAAGTTATTATACCATGAATCAGGAGAATATGGACAGTGGCTCATTAATTTGACGTTTTGAAACTTCAAAAATTGAGTTTGAACTAGCATTGTCATGATTTAAAATGACATGACGTTTTTTATTTGTTTTACGCAATCGTCATTAACAGTTCTTCGATCCTCTAAAGCCACAGTAGCAACATGACCCGATTTACCGGAAAAACAAGCGATCATATTTTTCGGAGTGCTTCGAGAACGAGTCACTTTTGTGGGTTTTCGTTTACCTTGGAATACCCGAACAGTCGATTGTCGCTTAGATTGAGGTTGAATAGAATATGCTAAAAGATAGCATTTTTAAATTGTATAACTCCAATTATTTGTTTTGCTGTTGTGGGCAGAAAATTCTTTGTCTGGTGGCAAAGACGAAGAAAAGGCGCAAGGAGTTCAAATAATTCGAGGATGGAGTTATAAGGCTGTATTTTTAGGCAAACGAGCGAACTGAAGTTTTTCATAAAGGTATGGTGGGGACTTGTTCTGAATAATTTTGTGCATGATATAGCACCTAACATGCAAGAACTGCTTGAGCGTACAACCAAGGATATTTGTATGATAATTGAATAATTGGTTGTGTCGACGAAGCCCATAAACATACCTTACCATATCATTGAATGCCACAGTAAATTTATGCTGAGATAGGGAGTCAAGTTTGTAGTACACTGTTGATGAGTAGTCAATATATGGAACAAGTAAAATTTTAACCATTCTCAGCCTCGTATTAACAGGAGTAAAACTATTGAGCAGCCAAAGTTTGCGTAGACCTCCGTAAATTCGTCCCATAGTGTAATTGATGTGGCTTACACAAGAGATTGAGCGGTTTATCTTAAAAACCAGGAGGTTACAGTCTCCACGAACTGCGTGTCGTTGAAGTAAATGGGCGGCAGTAGTTCAGTACTGTGAAATTTTTTTAGATATTAACATCTGCTGAGACTTTGCTGGATTGGGGGTCAAACAATTACATGGCGACCTTTGTATCATCGACCATTATATTTGCGCATCATCCGCATAGAAGTGAAGGCTAGCGTTTGAGCAAATTTTGGGGAGGTCATTAATAAATATGTAGAGCAACTATGATTGGCTCGAAAATCAGACTGGGCCGAAGCGAGTAGCTTATAATGATCTAGATGACTTGAGATTTGCTTGTCAAGGACTTTTTCCAAAACTTTTGAAAGGTAGGTAGGTAAAGGTAACCCATAAGTCTGCAGCCAAAAACGGTTCAGGTTTTTTCGGGACAGGAATTACTTCAGCCAGCGTCCAACTAGACGGAAATGATGATGACGTAATGCAAAAATTAATTAACTGCATCCTCACCAACGGCATCTGCTTTGAGTGACCGAATGATATCAATAACATCAACTTCCGATACAGCTTCTAATTCAAAAACTGTGGGTATTTCAGAAAAATGTTAAAGGTTGGGTAGGGAAGTTGTACTTTCTAATGAGGTGGATTAGAAAGCATCACTAAGATCAGGTAAGAAGTCTACAACATGGTTTTTACAGACACAAATTGCTCCAGAGCTTTTTGGGATTTTGGTCCGTTCCCAGACTAGATAAAAAATATCTTCTCTTAGAAAGTCTCGTGATAGAAGTTGAGAAATTTCATGCTCGACAGAAGTTTACCCAATTCAGATTGGTTGAATTTCGCTTTCACTTCGAGTAGAGTTTCCTACGAACTTTAATGACATTACGAACCTCAGACGTAAACCATGAACAAATTCTATTGCGCACCACCACTGTTTTTAAAGGCCCATGGTGAAGTATTTTCGATTGCAATAGGTCAACTTTATCACATACATCTGAGACAAAGTAACAACTATGCCAAGGGATTAAACTCGCCTCCACTTGCAGTGCGTAGTTATCTACTGAAGCGTTCATACGAGTATATCCAGGTTTCGTCTCCTGTATCGATGATGTAGATGTTTTTTGAAGTACCAGATTCTCTTAGTATTTCTTTACACCATTTGAAACGACCCCTTTTTTGAGCATCGGTCAGCTTGTGTGGTATCCACCTAGCACAAACCTTCTTCACAGATAAATGTTTATGCAAAGTTGATTGAATTGAGGTCTTACTAATGCACAAAGTTGCGTCTATCTCCCTGAATGGTATTTCGTGAAGAAAAAGCCATAAGAAGTCGATCTATGCATCGTTGTTGAGTTAGGTCACTTTTTTTTGTCAAGGGATTTGTTTCTTTTGACAAAAGGTTTAGAATTTAATGAGTATGATGTTTGGAAACATCATAAGAATCAGTACTGCCATATTCTAAAATTGTTCGGACAACCACTACCATATTTATACCACAGCCCTAGGAACTGATATAACTTACCAGTTTCTGCAGTCCATATTGTTTCATATTTGCTACCATGTGTTCTTTGTCGGAGGAACGTTCATTTTCCTATGTTTCGAGGAGCAGCTTTAAAGAGTTCCCAGGTCTAAAACACATACTGTAAAGTACGCTTCTGAAGTACTCTTTTCAGCTCTTGGCCTAATAATTAATGGACTAAAACCAAAACCTATTAAACCTTTAGTTTAATAGTCCCAAATGAATGCTGAACTTCAATGCACCTATCTACGAGTAAGTGTGTACTATAATAGGACCAGGTATTCTACTACAAACCAACATTATCTTACGTCGAATTTTCCAAAGCTAATTCCATTCGCAATCGCAAAGTCATTATTCAATCCATTCCTGCAATGCAAGTTGGAAAAATTCAATTGAATGAACCACCTTCATTGACATTCTCATCTATTCAAATGGTCAATTTAGATCACAGATACCAGTAAAGAGATAAATTTCCTTCCAATTAAGCTAAAAGCAGTCCAACGACTCCATAAGTACGACTCCACGGATACTGTTTTCCATTGCCATAAAAATTCAAATCGAATGGAATAAAAAATTCAACGCTAAACCCACTCCTTACTGAAGATGATTATCATTGAAATTGGCCTAGAACGATGGGTCAATCCAAAGTAAGTCCGAGAATAAAAATAAAAAAATAAAATAAAATAAACTCCACCTGACTAAGCGGACTAAACGCCGGCATATATTTCCCATTTCAATTACACCAGCTCCAGATGCTGGATAGAACAGAAACCCGATACAATCCCGTCCCTTTTAGATACAAGCAATCTAATGCATCACCAGCTGCAGGCAAAACAGCTGAAATTTTCACTCACACCCGATTGGATGGCGTTTTAGTAGTAAGTGCACATAGAGGATATCTGTTTCAGCTCAGCTATGCCGAAAATGATATCGAAAATAAGCCCTACACACGATGCTACCCTGAATGCCATTGATCTAGAAGAAGAAAACAAAAAAAAAGTAAAATAAAAGAAAACATACGGTAAAATGGAGAAAAAAAGGACAATCATCGGCCTCTAACCCTTGGGCTGCCACCCCATTGGCGAAGGACTCCCAAATCGAAAAGATAAAGTCAACAAACAGAGATCCGTTTCTTTTGGCTTTGGTTTGTTGGCTTTCTGGCTTTCTGGTTCCCAAGCACATAAGTACACATGTACAATTTAAATTGAAACGTGAATGCAATACGAAAAAAGCTGATGCCAACAGAAAACGGATTCTAATGCCCCGTATTGAAGTTGGTCTGGTCCTGATACTAGAACAAGTCCTGGGGCTGGGCACGGATTGTAAAATGATATGAGAGGAGATCAGCCAAATGCAGTTTAGGCTATTGAACAGAGGAAATTCGGCACAGATATTAGGTGGTTATAGTGTTTCTTTTTTTGTGCCTTCTGGAAAATAAATATAAGAAAAGCTCTAAAGTTGAGGCTGGAGGTGGTACTTTTACGGCTGGTCAGACATATTACCATGAAATGATGCGAGGATGATGGAGTTTGCAAGTAATGAACATGAAATGTGTATATAGTCAGACTGTGGGTGGAAGAAGAATAAACAACGGATTTGTCAAGGATGTTCAGTATATGAGTAATATAACAACATATACTACACAGCGTGCTGGTAAGTGGAATTAAATTAATCTGAAGTTCGCTAATTATAAGACTTATACCCCAAATTGTGATTTAGAATACGCCTTATGTTAGCAGTCGTATTACGTAATCTTCTTTCATCATCCGATGAGGGATTAAGGATATCGTATCAAAGAGAATAATGTTTGTCACAATGTCAGCAGTGGTATTTACTCTTAGAGAAACTGTTAAGTCGACTTTAATGCCCTTTCTTCCATTAACATACATCTCGGTTAGGTATCCTTTCTCTAACTATATCTGCATATAATAAACACAGAGCCAACCCAGCTAGCAAGTGACTTTGTAAAAAAAAAAAAAATTAAATACAAGGTTGCGAAAAATTAATCATCAAATTTTGTTTTTGAATTACTTTTTTACGAAATAAAAAAAAAGATTTTGAGTGATGGAAATCTTTATTTGGACCTTTGCAATTGTGTGTGTTAAGTGGAAAAGATGTTATCCACCAAGTGGCTGCCGCCAGTGTTGATACACCTTTGTGCTCATTTTATCGCATTTTCCATGACTTTCCGCAAGATTTCCGGTTATAAGTGTTCGCATACTTGTCGAATATTCTCCTTAAAGGCCGAGATTGTCTGAGACTTATTGGCATAAACGCGCGACTTAAATTAGCCCCAAAAAAAGAAGCCTGGGATGGTTAAATCGGGTGATCTTTCTGGCAAATGACCAAAACGGGAGATTACGCGTCCAGGAAATGCTTCCTTCACAATATCCATTGTGGCTCGTGCTGTGTGTGCGGTTGCACCGTCTTGTTGAAACCACATGTTCACCAAGCCCCGCTCATCCAATTCCGGCAGTAAGAAGTCGTTTATCATGTCCCTGTAGCGTTCGCCAGTAACAGTGACCATATTGCTGCTGGAGTCCTCAAAAAAATGTGGCCCACAGTGGCTTTGAGTGGATGCAATGGCTCTTCGTGCATCTCACGCGTATTTTTAGTGCCCCAGAATTGAAGATTTTGCTTATTGACGTAACCGCTGGAGTAGAACTGCACCTCGTCGCTCATGATGATTTTTGACACAAAATCGTCCTCTTCGTTGTTGAGATTGAGGATGGCTTGGACAGTCTGGTGATGCCGAATTGCGTGGCCCGTCATCTGGTTGATGTTTCTTCGTTCTCAACGACATCGGCGGCTGCGGCCGCGATATTTTCGGACGAACGACCAGCCCTGTGGCGGCCACGCCCTTCATGGTCTCCTGTGATTCCACTTTGTTTGAGTCGAGTAGCTAAGCGCCGGAATGTTTGCCCAGTTGGCGCGATATGTTCAGGAAATAATGTCGAAATTCATGCTGCGCTAACACTACCTAGCGATTATTGGTCAAAAACATCAACACAATTATTCCACGCTCCTGTGGAGTATAGCGTTCATAGTCTAGTCTAGTCTAGTTCACAAATGTCAAATATGATTGGCAGACGACGCCATTTGCAAAAATTATACCATCTTCCGATAGGGTGATTAATTTTTGTGGCGATTTTTATCATCTAAGCCTATTCTGAAAATTACCATCATCGAAAAATTTGCATCATCCCTTCCAACCAGATATACCTAATCCGATCAGAAATGCATTGATAGCTGAAGTCCATAAATTGGAGCGTTTTGTATCGGGTTTTCCAATAAGGACTTGACAACTTTTTTTTTAAATAAAACGCAAACCATTTGAGATATTTCAAAAACTTTATTATCGGCTTGAAGTACAATCGAAACGTTGATGAATGGAACTCGACTTTCTTCATATGGCCACCGCGGGCACGTTTGCAGCGGTCGATTCGTTGGACCCAATTTCCAACGTCTCGGCCACACATTTCGGCCGAAACGGCCGCTATTTCGCGTTCAATGTTGGCTCTGAGCTCTTCCAACGTCATCAGCATGTTGGCATAAACCAATGACTTAATGTAGTCCCACAGAAAATAGTCAAGCTGCGTTAAATCGTACGAACGAGGCGGCCAATCGACAGGCTCATGTCTTGAGATAACACGCTCACCATACTTACTCTTCAATAAATCGATTGTAGCGTGTGCTTTGTGTCTTGTGGCACCATCCTGTTGAAACCACATGTCGTCCAAGTCCAATACTTCCAATTCGGGCCAAAAATAATCGGTGATCATGGGGCGATAACGCTGACCATTCACAGTAACGTGACGATCGTTATCGCCGACGAAAAAATATGGCCCAATAGCCCAAACAGTTATTTTTCGTGGTTGAAGTGGTGATTCACGAAGCACATGTGGATTTTCACCCGAACCCATTATTGACGAACCCATTGAGCCAAAAATGAGCTTCGTCACTGAAGATGATTTTGCGATGAAATTCATCATCTTGGCGCATCTTCTCCAGAACCCAATCGGAGAACGTACGTCGCTTCAAATGCTCCATCGGCTTCAATTCTTGAGTCAGCTTGATCTTGTATGGGTGTAAACCAAGATCCTTACGCAAAATACGCCATAATGTGATCTGAGCGATGCCCAGTTCTTGAGAACGACGTTGAATTGACTGATTTGGATCGTTTGCTACGGACGCCTGAACGGCAGCGATATTTTCGTTACTTCGACCAACCCGTTGTCTCACTGACACGGAAACATCACACAACGAATATGTAGACTCAAATTTTTGCACTAAACTTGTTATTGCCTGTCTACTAGGGCGAGAATTACGACCGTAAATTGGAGTTAACGCTCTTAAAGTTGCAGTCACCGACTTCAAATTTCTGTAGAAAATTTTTATAATTTGCGGACGTTGTTCGTTCGTGTACTTCACGATGATGAAAATGTTGAGTTTACTGAATAAATTGACAGTGACAGTTTGATGATTAGTGAAAGAGTGCGTTCACAAATTAAATTCAAAGTTGTCAAGTCCCTATTGGAATATTAATATTATACATATTAAAATAACCAAAGGCACGAACCAACTTACAGATAGAATGGGAAAATCTTAACAAGGCGTTAAGAGCAGCGTTCCATCCAACAAAATAGTTATGGCATCACCATCAGTCAATGTACAATATGTCCAACACCTCAACACAAAAATAAGCACAATTTCAAGCCAAACTAACCGACTAGATATGAATAGTTATTTATTAACCCATTCAACACCAACCTTAACCTTGGAAAGATATGTATCTCTAAATATGCAGAAAAAAAGGGAGACAACGTCTCAGCTAATAAACCCAATTATAAATCACCCAGATTCATTCCTAATCCTGACCGCAACTGGAGCCTTAAAACCAAATTATTTTCTAATTCTTCCCCTCCTGACTATGTCCCTAAGCAAGCCCCCTTCACGCTTCCCCACAGATGCACCAATTGGCTCTCTTAAATCCAAGCTCCAACATCAACGCGTTTCTTTTAATTTAACCCCTGTCCCTTATACCGTTGCTGCTCAATCGCCCACACCCGCTCCTATTAGCAACTTTTTTCCCAATTTCGATATTACGACTGGAACCATACGAGTATATCCAAACTTTATTAGCTCGCATATCTTAAATTCCGCTTCTAACTCACCTTCTTCCCCAGTTGCACGAGCCTCTGCCCTATTTCCGATCCCTTTTCGACACCTAACGTCAAATTGATCCAAGAGAATATAGATACCACGGAATGCCATTAGGCAATCTATAGGCTAAGGAATTTTCCTATATCTTCACGACATATCCGACCGCTCTTTACTCAGAGCCAAAAGGTTGCTGATGAAATCGCTGCTTACCGAAGTTATGTACACTCTAAAAGAGTCTCTCATATGCAGCGTAGCCGAGCTGACCATGATAAATTTGTTCGTTCCTAACTTGCCTTCTTTGCCTGCATCTTATCTACACTCCCCTATTCCTCTACGCAACAAACTACCTCTTACATTTTAATAACAAAACGTAAGAGCCTTGCATTCTGAAACTCGCGCTGTTTTGTCTAAATCTCATGGCCTCTCTTTCAACGTTTATGCTCGTACAGAAACCAATCAGATCCCCGACATAAAGAGCCGTGATGACGATCACTCTCTCCATATGATTAATGATCCTGCACTCCCTCTAGTTGATTCTCCATGCCGAGGTGTCCTACTTGTCATTCATAATAGCCTTAACTCTTCTTTCATCGCTATCTCTTCTTCAGTCAAACTTGACTTTGTTTCAATTAAAATAACACTTCCCAATAGGTTCCTGTATGTTATGTGTTGTTATTCATACATTCGCCCAGCTCAACCTGTCGAATCCTACATCCTACAGTTACAGATAGGCCAACTTATTGACCTGAGTGATTCCATCGACGATATTCTTATCTTTGGTGGCTTTTATCTGCCTCTGTGGAAGTTGATTCCATCGGATGATCAATTCTTTTTTACTGCGTCAAACAATAATTCATCCAAGGAACGTCTATTCATTGATCGTATAACAGACTCAAACCTATGCCAAGTAAGTGGCGTCTCTAAGTCCATCGGTAGAGACTTATTTTCAATATCGATCCCATTAACTTCAAAGTAACGTTTTAACCCTTAACACTATCATATTTGATAACTTTCCACCAAGAAGGAAACCTTGTAGGAGAATCACAGTCGGTGCTGAGAAGTTAGAAAAACTTTATTTGCAAACTGTATAACGGTACCGAGGACCAACATCCCGTCGTCAAGCAGAATAAACCATTCAACTTTTATGAGGTAAACAGGTAATGGAGATGAGAACGGAGGGTACTGCATCGATAGGAAGACCCTGGACAACTCGAGAAAATCGCATCCAGAATGTGGGAAGGAGAGCCGGGACATTGTAGAATATGGATATCCCGAGGCTACCCCGTCAAGCAAGAAAAAGAAGAGGAACTTATACGACGTAAGGATAGCAATATTTAAGTTGAATTTCAATAAATCAGTTATATCTGATGGCTTACCGGCCGAGGTATTCCAAGCTGCTGGGAATGACTTTATTCGGGGCATATACCAACTCATTTCTTAGATCTGGTCATAAGAGCGTACACCTGACGAATGGAATCTCAGCACCGTTTGCCCGATGTACAAAAAAAGCAACCCCTCTACTGCGCCAACTATAGAGGTATAAGTCTCGTCAACATCAGATACAAGATCTTATCTGCCATATTCTGTGAACGTCTGAAACCCTTCGCCAACAACCTCAGAGCAATTTCAGACCAAGAAAGTACACAAATCCTCACATTCGCAGATCCTTGACAAACCTCTAGAAGTCCAAATTGACACCCACCATCTTTCCATCGATTCTAAGGACACATTTATAGAGATGAGCTATATAGAGCTATGTCTAGATTTGGCATATTTTTGCCAAACCACTCCTTCTGTGCAGAATGACAACGAAGAACGCTCACTGCTCCATCAAAGTTGGTAACTACTCTACCGAAGCCTTTGATTTGATGTCGAAAAAAGATTTAAACAAGGTGACGCGCTGTTATGAGACTTCTTTAACATCATACTTAACAGTATTGTGCGGAACTCACAGGCGAACCCAGGAGGCACAATATTTCAAAAGCCTGTGCAACTGCTAGAGTACCCCAATAATATTGACATAATTGGGAGCGGAATGCCACAATGGGTTTAGTGGCAAATGAGGGCAAAACCAAGTATATGCTGTCAACAGGAATAATTACACAGAATGTCACAATCGACAGCTATAATTTCGAAGTAAATAGTAGGGGACCTTGTGCACTTCGGCTTTGCTATACATTCTACCAACAACATCTCAGAGAAAATAAACCAAATAACTACTCTTGCCAATCGCTTGCTTGCCAACAAACTAAGGTGACTCTATATATTGTACAACCTTGATCATCCCAGACCTACTTTATGGTACTAAAGCATGGATGAAGATATCCTCAGTCGTTACGAGTAAAAAATCCCTCGAAAAATTATCACTCCGGTTTCCATTTACGGGCCTTGTATGAGAAGATTCAACGATGACCTATACAAGCTGTAGAGCGACATCAATCTAGATGAAAAATTGCTCATCAGTCGCTTGAAATAGCTAGGACATGTGAAGAGAATGGACAAGGTAGGGGGAGACCTCAGCTTAGTTTTCGCTTACAAGTAAAAAGGGACCTCAACTGACTGGGAGTGTGAAACTCTAGACCAGATTAACTAGAGAGATTCCTTAGTTGCGGCACAGGTGCACTCCGAAATGTAGCCCAAACTAAGTGAGTAAGTAAGTAACTAAATACCGAATATTGATGTTCGTAGCATTAAAACATTAATCAATCCTGTGAAGACTTTCAGTTGTTGGACCGAGCTATTCTTTTAACTCTAGTTGGCCATGCCCTTTCTTGAAACATAATTGAGCCCGACCGTGTTTTCAAAATCACAACTAAATTGGGTAGTTTCATATTGACTTACACTTTCTTTTGATTGAGGTAGAACTCGACTAAAAGGGGTTTCGCATATGATGGTGATTTTTTATTAATATAAACATCATTAACTAAATGCATACTTGACACTTCTGGTTCTTCGAGTTACCAGCATGTCTTGGAGATATATATGGACAGCCACTTCGTCACGTTTTTTGTTCTTATTTTAGCCACCTCACTAGCCACTATCCTTTTCCATTGCAAATTCTGTAGAGTTCGTCCTTATAAATACTGCACCATCAATCTTAGTTGGAAATCTCAGAAATTTATTAGTCACAAGAATCTCTTTTATGGTAAGCGTATCATCATTGTATCGCATCCATACGCCATAAATATCACCAGCTCCCATTGTTCCATGATGTCCCCACTTAACTCACAACCTGACCCAAATTTTCTTTAACGCTGAGTACATGCTCTCTCTTTGACAATTTATTGCACATTATCCTGCTCATTTTCAGAAAATTACCCTAAGTGAATGTGCAATTCGTTTCAATCATCGTACTTCACCATCCTCCTCCTAGAACCTAGCCTATATTCTTGCCCTTTATAAGCAAATTACTCTGCATTTAATTGTCTTGCGATATTTTGCAGGGAAGAACCTTATAACATAGCCCTTCCTCTGCCACCATCATCTTCTACGAACTGTACACTCCAGCATAAGTGAAGCTCGTTTTATCTGCGTTTTGCCAACGCATTACGAATCGCATTCCCTTTCTGAAGGGGGAAACGTCGTCGACGGCGGTATGACTATACCGACGACGACAACAGAAACGTCGTTGTCGTCGTCCTGGTAGTCCTTCCACGGTAAAACGCAGTAAAAAAGGACACACACTCATTTGCATATGCATGCTAATTAATTTATGCATAGCATTTCGCTCGACTTTCTTACCATAATTTAATTTATTCTGTGAAATTGTACGCCGCCGACTTCATATATAAAATCTGCCATAAAGCCAGTCAACAAAAACAGAAAACCGGCTAACAGCTAGCAGCTAAAAGTCAGAAGTAATAGGAGGAGTGCGAGTACCATAACCAATGTAAGTGAAGTCAGAATATAGAGCCCGCTGTACTAAACCAGCGTTGCCACTCTACAAAAGATGCTTCTCAGGATATGGAAATCTACTGCACAGTAAAGATGCCTTAAGTCTATCCTCTGTATGCTGCCTTCGTTACTAGGATGGCTCTCAAGACTTCAGCAAACAACCGACTTTACATTGGGTAGCTAATTGTGTTCACTTATTTGTTAATTTTTCTCGGCTCTGCCAATTATCAATCAGATTGAATGGTCGAGGCGACGAAATTGTCATTGCATTCAGGTGGCATAGGAAGATTGCTTTTGGTTCCTAGACTTTACCCAGTTGAATTGTATGAGCATCGCCTTAAAGACTCTTTGAAACAATGTGGTGTTACTGGCTTAACGAATGCCCAAATATTGAAAACTTCTTGCCATAGAGTGGCTATCATCTCTCAGATCTTCGGCATTGATATGGAAAGACCAAACACCTCAACTTTCTACTGCACTACTCCATTAAGTCGACCGCTTTCAATTCCTCGTTGTTTGGCAACACTGTTCTAAACTTTTAGATGAATTGGGGGCGGCTTGGATGATTTTATGCATAAACAGTACACACATGCTGTTGGGTGTGTAGGAGAGTACAAAGAGGGGTAGATGAGGAAACACAGTGCTACTAGCTGCAAAGATAACACACATTCATAAATTATAATAAAATATGAATTAATGCACTCAGATAGTGCGCGGGATAGAGCGCGGGCGTTTCGCGTTCGTCGTTGTTTGTTACCACTGTATACTCGTATACATCGCTCTATGTATGTTATCCTTGACTGGGCGCTTACAAGCACTACAAGTTAACCCCATCTAGACAAATATACATATATCCCAAGGGACAACAAATGATGGCGGCATAAAGTGGAAAGCAAAAACAAAATAAAAAAAAATTCAAGAAAGAAAAAAACAGTTCAAAAGGAATGCGAACAAAATGCATAATGCTTTCGGTTTATGATTCGCACTTAACCCTTTGGTTGAATTGTTGCGCCTTGCACTCCCTCCAGCCGTTGACCCATTGGGAAATTGCTTAGTAATAGCATTTCCTCTTTGTGTTAGAAGGGATACCGGCTATCCTTTGAACTCTCACTATCGTTTTTGCAACGAACATTGCCGCCCTTCAAATGCACAATTTGAAATTTTTTGTTTTCAGTTTTTCACTTCGATTATGACTCGTCCCTCCCTGGTCTACTACAGTCCGTGCATTGTATAATTGTAATGAGGTAGTGATGTATGTCCTTAAAAAAAAGTCGACGCCAACAGCTCATAGTTTTATTTGTAAGGTTGAATGAAAAGATTGCTGTCATCGCTGGTTCCGTAGATGGTAGTACTCGTATGTTATTGAATTTTTAATTGTTCATTAAGCGAGCGGTTTATAATGAAAAGGCTTAACCACTCGAGTGGTGGACTGAGAAATGTAAGAATTTACGTGCAGGATAACATATGTAGCCTAGGGACATAATTTCTATTTATACTTGCGGCCTTATTGTTTATTTTCTAATGGATTGCTTTAATTGCTTACGATGAATAAGTGATTAGATGATGTCAATAAGAACTTCAACATTTCAAATAACTTGGCCTTAGGGATAGAATTTTCTTTTCATGTCAACATGTATGTGTATTTATGTCGTCAATAGAAAACAGAATAAACTATAAGCTCTACGGGTTTTAAGATTCTGGATTCAAACCGCACATTAGTACAGATACAATGCTTTGTGAAATAAATCAGAGAAAACTGTTTTCTTTGGGGGTTGTTATAAATCCAAGAACCATTTGACCCGATCTTGCCTTGACACCTCCAATTGCGGAAAGGAGTTCGTCACTTGTCTTTCTTCACCGCATTGTCTTCTAGGATGGATTCGGTGGATCCCTAAACTCAGAACAAAGCAAAAGCTAGAGGAAGCTATTCAGAACCTAAGCTGTGCTTTCACCATGTACTTTGAACTAATATGGCGTGTTGGGAAACAGTCAGCGAATATGTAAAGAAAACAGGAAACTGCTAAACCAGTCATATACTATAACTCATCTGCAAAAAGAAAATAAAAATCTTATTCGAGTTTCGAACACTGCCTCTTACAAAAACGTTTGCCAAAAGATCGAAACAGTCGCCGAAACCAGTAGCCAGCTAGTACTCTCATCGGTTGTAGTGACGGATGAAGCCAAAAAATAGTCTCCTGGTGCTGATTTTATATACCCAATTATAACCTTTTGTGGTATAGACCAGCTACTGGTAACTCTGTAGACAGTTTTTCCTGACAGGCTGACACTGGCGATCAATGACAGTATACCGAAAATTGGAAGAGATGACCACACGCTCGCTAAAAGCTTCATGGTGAGAATAGTCGAGCTCCATGTACGAAAAGTTTCTTTGCGAATACATCCTCTATCTAAGATGCAACATACTTACTTACCAATGGGGAAGATCCTGCGAGAAAATCTGGAAGGCATTTAAAGGCGCACCCGACGAGAAGGAATACGCGTTGGGTATTTTCATAGACATTCAGTTTGCTTTTTACAATGCAACTTTTGACGGCATATGTAACGAATCAATAGTTTTGTGGATAAACTCTACCAATACGTGATTTTTTTTTATAAACTGCGTGCGCTGAAAGTATATTGAATGGCCTGAATGATGATAGCGGTAAACTTGGATTGCCCGCAAGGCGGCATAAACAGAGGTTGCCGCAAGGCGGGTCTGCACTGCTATGGTGCAGGTTGGTCGACTCACTCTCAATAGTTCTGGCGTGTATGCCCAATGATAGCTGTACTGTCTATTGGATCATATTTAGCGATTGTCTGCTCTAAAGCGCGGGTAGCCCTAGACCTGAACGATTGGTGCACATGAAGTAGGCTTTAAGTCAATCCTCTAAAAACTGTCTGATGCAATGAGTCCAGAACTCTCGTTCCTGCGAAAATACGAAATCGACTTTCCATAGAATGATTTCGAATCAGGAAAAGAATGCAGATGTTTCCAAAACAGATTGATGATCCGGTGATGGTGTCTTTCTGGAGAAAGATAACTTCTCATTTGGAAAACCTGGGTCTTTCTCCCAAGCGGAGATATACTCAACCCTGATGGCAACTAACTATATTGTAAAGACCTGGCGAAGAGAGCGAGGCATTTGTAGCTGTAGCGGTAGCCAAGCTGCGCTGAAGGCCTTGATAACCCTCTCACGACTTCCAAGCTAGTTCAAGAATGCAAGACTTCACTGAACGCTGTTGGAAGGCTGAATTCACTGAGACTTGCTCAGGTTTTAGGTCACAATGGGACCACGGGAAATCAAATCGCCGTTTAACTCGGAAGAAAATTCTCGGGTCCCAAACAAATGTTGGGTTTGCCTGCGTCCTCGGTTAGGAGTTTCTTTGACAGTTGGGTTTCATATGAGCATGTTCTCATGTAGACCAAACGAATGTTTCCCGGCGTCTTTAGGAGGCCGGCGGCTTTCCTGCTGTTCCTCAATAAGATGAACATACGAGGAGTGAAATAGACAAGTTTTTTGTCTAAGTTCTCTATTGGAACTGAGAAAAAACTCGTTCCTAAACTACCTAATCATTTGATTCGGACCATTCTATACACCATGTTGTATATTCTTCTCCGAATTTAGATATATCTCTTCAAAGATTTTTTTAACATCATTTTCATCCACTTTTGATAATTCTGGCAGATCCACACCATGCAAGTAGGTCTGACATAATAATAAGCGTCTTACACACACCTTTGCTAATTGATAGTTAAAGATACGTTAGGTTATTACCACTGGAAAAGCTCGGACAAAGTCCTTACCCTTGAAGCAATGACGTCTACTGTGTGGCAGTATCCGCTAAGAGCATTTATCATTAAGGTTTCAAAGGCCGCAATGGACTTGTGGCAGCTCTCTGATGTCAGTGTCGTCATCGTATGTAAGAGTAACTGTACGGTCTTTGCAATATTGTACCTCTCATTTTGATCTACTCGTACAGTATTCCTTCAATCAAACAAAACTATGATGTTGAACAAAAAACATGACATCACCTTGTCGAAAGCCCTTTTTTGATATCAAAAGTATCTATAATGCTATTGTACATACTTATGCAGTAGAAGGTCTTGAAGGAGTTTGACTGTTTCTTAAAACGTTGTCATATGCCTCCTTAAAATCGATGTATATATTTTTTTTAAATTCTGTCAAGTTGAAGTTCTTATCGATAATGGACTTATGTATCCGACCTTAGACAAGACACTTTTAGCGGTTGGTGCCACTTTCACCACTTTGGTGAACAATATTATTTAAGTGCTATGCAGCGTTTGAGGTAGAGTATCCGCCATAAAAGACCGGAATGATTGCAGAAGAACTCTTGGATTTTGGACCAACATAATGCACCATCTCACAAATCTATCCTTGTGACCGACTTTTTGACAAAAACGCTACCAAAAGATCAAACAAGCACGGTATTCTGCAGGTATGGCACCCTGTCACTTTTTCCTAATTCCGAAACTCAAATTACCACTTCGCAGTAAAAAAAAATTGTAAAAGAGAACTCATTTGAGAGAGTTATTTATTTCCCCATCCTGCCAATTTTTACAAATTTTATGCAAATTAACTCAAAATAAAACTTTGACATGGACAAAGAGGGGAAAAAGAGCTTCATAATGTAGCGAATTGTTCGCCTAATACAATCGAACTCATATTACACTAATAAAATAATCATAATAACGAATCTAAAAATCTTCCTTCTGTTTTACAATTTCTTTTTTGTTTTGTTTTTAACATACTTGTTACTTTTGAGGTTTCCAACACATTTAACCAAAACTTGTTCCCGTAAGATTTGGGTTTAAGAGAGGATTTATTCTTACTCATCAAACTTGACCAAACAATTCTCTTTTCCATATTGTTACAAAAATCCCACAGGAACAGACCTAATGGAAGATTTGAGTTCAATCATATTATAAGACACGTTGACTAACTGGACGCGTACACTTGGAGTCAAAACTTTGTTAAAATCACTTTTGAATAGGTATTGCAATACAAAAAAGTCCTAAATTACAAAATCCACATTTCAAAATCCAGCAGTATTTCACCAAAGCTTTACGGATAAGCACATTTCTCAACCAAAGCTTTATTCATAAAAGCTGTTTGGGGGTTTAGCTTAAAATTTAAATTAAACTGCATTACCATTATTTTGAAAATTTATTCCCACCTTGGGCATCAACCCTAAAGTTTTCTTTTACAAATGGGAGCTTTCGGAGTAATAAAAGCTTTACAAGGATTTTATAGTTTCAGAATTTCTCCAAAGATGTCACTACTTTCGTTTTAAAGGCGGTCAAGAACAGGGTTTTGGAATATTTAGGTGAAATGAATTTCTTTAGTCCAATGCAGTTTAAGTTTAGGACTTTCGACTGAGGATGCTCTTTTGGACTTTTACTCCCTTATACAGAAAGGTTTGGATGACAAAAAATCTTGCGTTGGGTTCTTTGTTGATATAACTAAAGCGTTTGACATGGTTGATCATAGCATCCTTTTGTATAAATTAGATAATGCAGGATTTCGCGGATTTATGTATAATTGGTTATCGTCGTATCTCAAAGACAGGATCTAACAGGTAAAAGTCGGGACGAGTATTAGTCTCCCGAAGACTCTTCATCTTGAAGTTCCTCAAGGGTCTGTCCTTGGACCTATCTTGTTTTTGATTTACATCAATTCCATATTTGCACTGTCTTTTAATGGAAAAGTTAAATCTTATGCTGATGATCTGGGAATCGCATATGGCTCTGTCAAACCTCTGAACCTAATTGCTGATATCAACCACGATGCGTATTTACTGAGAACCTGGTTTGCTGAACATAAGCTAATAGTTAGCAATAAAACAAAGCTTATGTTTTTTAGCCTAAGTCTACAGGAATGTCCCGACATAAAAGTCATATTTCATGCCCCTAACTGCCGGAGGTATATATTGTCGACGTGCTCTGCTCTAAAAGTTGAGAAAATTTTTGATGTTAATGTCTCTTGTCATACCACATGCTTTAAAGTTGAAACTGTAAATCACTTTAAATATCTTGGAGTGACAATTGATCGAAATTTGAATTGGTCCGAACACATTTCAATCTTAAAGCAATATCTCCTTTCTACCATTCGATGCTTCTATCACCTCAACAAGTTTTGCTCCAGCGATATTTTAAAAACCATTTATTTTGCGATTTTTCACTCAAAGCTGCAATATGGCATAAGCTGTTGGGGGGTGACTACTTAAATAAAATGCAGCAGTTGCTGCCAGGCAATCCATTTCTAACGGATGAAATTCCTGCCATGGTCGATTTCCGTATGATATAATATATTCGGAGAAGAAGCATTGGCAAAAAAAATGCAATAATCATGTCAAATAAAATTGCAATTTTCACAGATGGCTCGAAAACAGAGGAAGGAACAGGTTTTGGTATCTCCTCAGAATACTCAGAACTAAGAGTGTCTACGAGTGTCTCGTATAAGACTACCAGACGCAAGCAGTGTCTTTCAATCAGAGGGTCTGGCTGTCCTCAGGGTGGCTGAGCTTATGCAAATGAAATCAGTATCCGAAAGACACATTCTCAAGGCAATAGAATCGACTCTGGTATACTCGTAGACAGGGGCTATCGCACAATGCTCAAGGCACTATTCAGTCAGAACCGAGTGAAACTGTGCTGGGTGCCAGGACACTGCGGTATTAAAGGAAATGAACAAGCGGATGAGCTTGCAAGAAAAGGAGGGCTACTCGACATTAGTGAGGTTGCCGACATCAAACTACCCCTCTACATAGTAAGGGGCACTATCGTGGAAAAAATCTCAAAGACTGCCAACCTAAGGTGGTCAAGTTTTAAAGGACACAGGGTATTCAAGACTCTCTAGCAGTTTTGTTACGGCAAAAGATCTACTGAGTTAATAAAATTAGACAGGGATAAGCTTGGACAGGACACTGTCTCCTGCGAAAGCACGCAAAGAGACTCAAATTGTCAGACACGAATATTTGCAGATTCTGTGGTGATCTGCAAGCCATTGAGGACATAACACACATACTATGTAAATGCGAGGCAATATCGCGTAGTCGCAGGAAATTTTTAGGGACATACTTTTTCAAAAACCTATAGGAAGTAGACGTGCCGTTTTCAAAGGCCTTTTTGGCTTTTGCAAAGAAATTGGGTGTTTCACCAGGGAGATTGTTTAGGTTTCTGACATTTGAAAACATATTCAATTGGTTAGACAGGGATCGCGATGGGCCCGGTTTGGTGCCTGGTGTCTTTGAGATGGCATATGCATCATAGCCCTGTTTAACCTCACGCCTGAAAGATCATAAGAGGACTAACTTTACTGTTAGTATGGACCGAAAATAACAATGCAAATCAACAAAGCAAAGTAAGTGATAAAATGTTGCCAAAAATATAAAGAAGAATTCCAATCAGGTTATACAACATTCTGCTTCAATTTCGAATCCACGCTGTGATAAGAGTTCAAAAATGGGAAAGTGACAACCACAATAAAGAAGAAGCCGCAAACATTCTAATATATCTACGCAGAAAGATTTGCTTTGCGAATTGTGTTAGGTTAGGTAATCGTGGCCTTTGGAAAAACTAATCCACTCAGGCCCATTGATCCATTTTGATGCCGCTCTTGGAACAAATTTGAACTTCAGACGAAGAGTAAGATACTTTTATCGTCTATATTAGATCGCTTAAGTCATTCTAGAAAGCTTCCAAGTGGAGTTTTCTCCTTTGGGAGAGCTCCTAGTCCATGCAGCTCCTGCAGAAATCATTTATACGCCAAGCCTTTTTCCTTGATTGGTATAAGGCAGTATCCAGTGATGATACCTATGATAACGCTGAGATGTTTCCTGTTTTCAAAGATCAAACCCTCAGATCGATTCAGATCCAACTTTGGCCAGATGTGTTGGGTCACTAGACATGTTGACTCAACAGCCCACCTAAGGTTTGTTCTTCTATTAGCATCCAGCTTTAGTATTAGTTCATTATTAGCGATTGATATACCGATGATACCTTATTCAGCTAGGATTGGTAGAAGGGTTCCAATTTTGGTGAGTTCGTCGGCCCTACGGCTCTGGAATACGCTACAGTGATTTGAAAGGCGGAGGATGAATCTTAGGTTAAGCTTATCTATGCCATCCGTATAGAAATGGATTGACTTGTCATCCATGGAAGCGTCTTCCTCCCAGAAAGGTCTTGAGGGGATGCTTATATGAAGTCTTTATCAAACCAATAGTGGGGCCGTTTTTCATTTGCTTTTTAGACGCACGTTTTTGTTGAGCACACTGTAGACCTTCCAATATGACGATGTCGATTGCAACAATTAGGTCTATTTCCTAGGTCTATGTAAAGACTCAAGGGACTCAAGTACACCCACATTGTTTTTATACTTGTAGCATTATCAGATCTTACTTTTTTTTCAATGAAATCGTAAAATACTTATACTCATATTCGTAAGAGAAATATACAGGTCTACACTTCCTATGTTGTTTTAAGTATTATGAAATAAATGTATTTTTTAAAAAAAATAAAGTAACTCGTAAAGTAGCAATGCACTGTATACAAGTACGAGTATATCAATTAACTGTTTAAAAAAACAAATTCTAGAAATATTAAATCATTATTTTTTTGTTACGCATGTCGTGAGCATCTCAGAAAAACTTTTTAAAATTATGAGTGAAATCCATCACAAAGCAACCGTACAATAATTTTTCCATCTTAACCACAAAATCTTTCTGGACCAGACATTCATAAAAATCCCGAAAAACCAAAGGAAAAAAAAATTTTCATTTCTAAATTCAAAACGATTAGTATCGCGTCAAATACTTTGTGTGCAAAACAAGTCCTGCATAAGGAAAACTTCACCGGAAACAGCTAAAGGGTTGCACATAGTTGAATTATGTGAATTTCCGTCTTCCGTAATCCACATCCTGGAAATAAAAGGAACAGCAGAAAAGAATTGCGTCCAAATAAAAAAAAAAAACAGAAACGTTTCAAACGTTTACTATATTTACAGGTATCCGTGCAGCTTACAATCCTTTGAACTACTTTTTTTCCCTCTCTTTATCTCTGGACCATGGACAGCAGAGGAAGTTTGAGGCAGTAAACAATTTACATCGGAAGAAGGATGTAGTTCATCTTTTTTGCTATTTTTACCTTTTTACTTTCTACTGAAACAAACAAAGTCATTGGATTTATGAATTTGTGTAGAGTTTAACTTTTTCCTGTATGCAAACAGGCAATAGGGAAACCAAAGGCCAACAATATTCATCTGAGTTTTATTTCGTATTTACTTAACATAACATATTTTGCAGATGGAAAGTTTATTCACTTGAAAAGGGCTTTTACGGTTTTCTATTTTCTGTGACAAACTTGTGATCACAAATTACAATATTTTCTGATTAATTTTCAAAAGAATGAAACTGGCTTTGATTGCAAGGAAATAGTTCACTAATTTTAAACGAAATGTTTTCTATAATGTTAAGCACTAAAATTTTCCACTTTAAAGTTTGGTCATTCAAATTTACTTTAATAAATTATTACTAGATTAAATTAGAATTTTGGTTGGAAATATTTCAGTTTTCATATGACAATGTTAAAGGATATAACTTTCTAAATATATTTAAGTAGTATACTACAATAGTTGTAAATATCCAACTGTGAAGGGTTTTTCTTAAACTACGTTCCTCAAATACAAACTGATAGATCTGACCTTATTAAACCTTTTTTTTTATAAAACACCCATTGGTGAATTTATTTTATAGCAATCTAGTAATTGAACATTAATAAACTATTTGATTTTGACTTAAATTAATACGGTTTTTGAAAATTACAAAATGTTTATCCAATGATATTAATTTTGATTCTGACAGTTTTATTATTATTATTATTTTTTTTTTTTTTAGTCATGTCACTATTTTAATGTGAACTGAGAATATATAATTTTATTTATTTATTTACACTAGTTCAAAAGGTTTGATTCGACTTAATGTTCTAGTTAGACAATCATTATCAAGGAGCTGGAGAGCCTCAATGTTGACATGTTGTTGACATTCGCTGTATTCTCGTACGGAACTATTTGTTGATTTATGTATACTGGCTTGTGCTCTATACGTTTATTGGTAAAGTCAATTTAGTTTCATTAAGCTTGATGCGTCACTTAGCTGCCCAGCGTTGTATTTCAGTTGTTGCTGTTTGTAACTTTTCTGTTAGTAATAAGAATTATTATTATGGCCAATACTCAAAATTGCAGTATCATCAGTATTTTCATTTAATGCCGGTAGGTCACTAGTGTAGAGGAGAAAGAGAATTGGTCCCAATACACTACCTTGAGGCACGCCCGCTGGGATTTTCTTCAGTTCAAATTAAACGTCCTCTTGTTTGACTCTGTGGTAATGCTCTGATATGTATGATTCCAGGATTTTCGAGTATTGTACAGGAAAGTACATTTTGAGTTTATGGTTCAGTCCCTCATGCCAAACTTTATCGAAAGCTTGCGATAAATCAAAGAATATTACTGAGCATTACATACGAATGAGATTGGTCGTTATGATATGGATTCATGGAGTGGCTTGTATCATAATAAGTTCAGCCACTTTCCATAATAATAGTACAAAATGTAATCCAAGGGATGCATTAACCAGATTAGGTATTTTAACCAATACTTTCCTTGGTAGCTCTATAAGTATTTGGCCAAAGATCAGATCAAAATCAGGAGCTTTTTTCGGGTTCACGTTATTTTTAATTTCTTTTTTGACTTCAGTTAGAGTGACGAATGGTTTTCCATAACTTCTTGTTCAGTAATGTTAGGTAATAAAATGTTGTCATCCACTGCATTACGTTGACAAATCTCCTCAAGATGTTCAACAAATCTGGATGATTTCTGTCTGTTGGGGTGTTTTTATAGGTTGTTTGGTCATCAGAAATAATTTATTCGTCGCTCTTTTACACGTACTCGTACAAATTGCGGATTATTGCAAAAACCTCCTTAAACGATTTGGAGTTGACTTTTGCGTTCATTTCCTTCAAATTTGACAGAGTTGACAGTTTTTTGTTTTGAATTTTGTGAATGGAATATGGAAATGGAATGTTACGAGTATCGTCGGATGTGTCACGGTATCGAACTCATTGAATGAAGGCCACTTGAGGAAGTTACTAAGACTTGACGTTCGAGTAAGTTCTTTCAAAAGCAAACTTTGCTTTAGTTTTCAATTGATGCAGAGAAGATACGGATACGAGTTGGTTATGGTATTCGAGTACGTAAATGAGAATGATTCATTTAGTGATGTTTGAATGAATCATATCGGTACTTCGATAGAAAGTGAACATCGGTTGACAGCAGGAGTAATCGATGGTGACAGTTAAATGAAAGTTACGAGTACTTTTATGCGTTGAGAGAATTAATTTAAAATTTCAGCATGATTGGAGAGTTTTTCCGAGAATTGAAACTGGGGCATGGAAAAGTTAATGGGTGAGGATTTTTTCGGAGATAGATCTGATAAAGCCAGAGTGCACAAGCGTTGGCATCCGTATACGTTGCATACGTTCCATTGTATTAACCGGAAGCGATTTTGGGCAGATTCAATATTTTTGCAAGCTTGAAAGGTTATGGGCTACATTACTTAGCCTTATTTTTAAATTTAAGAGCTTGATCTTTAACCTGATCTAGAAAGAATTTCAGAATTTCATATCAGAACGATAAGAGTCATATACCATCGAAGGATTGATGCAGAGCAAATTTCCTGAGTTTGAGTTAAGAAGGTACATTATGCAGTGACTGCATTCAGTGTTACACTGTATACGAGAAACAAAAAACGACACCAATAGTAATGAAATATGTTACGGGTTTGAAGTGGAAGTTCAAAATTTGACCTTATTGGAAGTACGCATATCGGAGGAAGTCTCAATGTCAGGACTAGCTGCGCGCATACCAGCGGTAGCTACCGGACAGCTATATTATATTTGAACCAAGTCATAATACTGGTCGCATCCAATCGGGCTCAACTTGCATAATTTATAAGCGAGAGTGTTAGCGAAAGATCAGGTAGTTGAAGGACCGGTTAAAGTGCTGAAATAATAATATGTGAATTACCCCGTTTACATGACAGCTCAGTGTTACGTCAGAGACTTCACTTCCGTTTTCCTCTTTCTAACATTCGCCTTTATCTTTTTTGCATTGCATGCTAAGCTACCAATCACGCGTAGAATGCATGACCAACAATGCGCGGATCATTTTTCCAAACGTTTCACTTTTGCACTACACGCGCTGGCAAATATGACACCTTCATCAAAGCGCATTCCTTTCCCACAGGTAAACCTGTATCCATAGGAAATGCTGCGTCAACAAATTTGCCATATAAAACCTGCAGATAAGTTTAGTTCAGTTGGCTCTCTCTCGATACCTTCCGTAGAGTTAAGTGTTGTAAAAAATAAAATTGAAAAGTAAATAAAAATTGTGTTTTTTTTTTTTATTAATTCACTAATGAAAGAACATAACTGGGGTGTGTTGGGTTTTTCTTTGTGTAATATGTGTGGGGTAAATCGGGTAGAAAAATGCGTTACAGCAAAGAGTAAGTTTATTTGTCCTCCGGAAATTACTTCCATATTTTAACATTTAACTGTCTATTACAATATTACAATTCATAATCTTACGTTACGTTTCTTTATTTACATGAGACCTTAGTACTTACATTTAAACTAAGATGTTCTTCAGAAATAGTGGGACTGCCAATTCAATTCTTTCATCAAGCATAATTCTGAAGCTTCCCCAATCAGTCCATTTGCTAGTCAGATATGGATTATTTGGCTTTGTGATAATGTGTTCACTTAGTGTTAGTACAATTGGCGAATCATCCGAGTTTAGCTCTAAATTATCCTCTATTTGTATGTAATTGCTCGAAACGTTTTTCATGATGGAGAAATCAATCAGAACAGGAATCTTGTTTGGGTCGGTAAGCCAATATGTGGGTTTGCCCGTTGATATAGTTTCACATCCATATGCCAGAAACGCTTTCAATAACTCTCTTCCTTTAGTTATGATGAGTCTCGATCCCAAGTATGTGTGTTTAGCATTGCAGTCTCCACTAATGATGAACCGATTTTCAATGCTTCTAAAGAATTCTCTTTCATACTTAATGTTGTGTTTCGGAGGGCTATACAAGCTAATCACTGTTATGTTACCATTATTTGTTTTAACATTAACTGCCATCGCTTAGATATCTTCTGCTTCAAATTTCATTTCCTCATCATGGGGAAATTTTCTTTGATTATTACCGCTCTTCCTCCCTTAGCAGCATTTTCTGGATGTATAGCGTGGTAAACTGTATAACCTCTAAATCTAATAAAGCATTGTTTTTTAAAATGAGTTTCTGATATCAGACATACGTCTATTTATTTATGTCTAAGATTGCCTGCAGTTCATGTTGATGGTTGAGCAACCCATTTGGATTCCATAACATAATTTTAGTATTGTTTTAGCCATTTTTAAGTTCTTTTTGTTTTAAGTTTTGTTTTTGGTTTAGGAGCAATATTTTTGGTACTGCCCTCAATTCAATATCCATTTTAGAGAAGGAGTCTTCTAGTTTGGTCATATTAACAAGGATAAGTTCAAGACTTAAAATTGTTTACCATTTTTTAAGGCTGAAAACGCAAAGGATACGAATTCAGCTAAGTTTGTAGTAGTTGATTTACCTTTCAGAAATCCATGGTGACTGGGAGATATAAGCGACTTGCACTGAAAGCTTAGAACTTCATATAAAAAATTGCGAACATTTTAGGTATGTGAGAAAGTTATGTGAGTTCATTCTTTGATCACTTTTTGTGAACTGTGGTTATGAAAGAGGTCTTCCAAACTTAGGGGAATTCCCCTTGTGTGAGGGTTAGGTGAAATAGGGAGGAAAATGAGTGCGAAAGATTGGAGGGACACTTTTTTAGATATATTGCTTTGAGCCCGTCTGCCCCGGGTAAAAATTCATCACTGAGATTTTGTAACTTTTCTTCGAAAAGGATGGTATCAAAGGGTTGAGAGAGAAAGGGCCCAATGGAGGACATTTGAATGTACTTGAAATATATGAGGTCAGGTTCGAAGAAGTTGTCTGCAAATGATTTTTTTAAAAAGTTTGCAAAATAGTTGGCAATAGTATGTGGGTCGAACGAGTGTGTATTATTGAACGAGAGAGAGGGAGGATAGCTGTCTGATTTTCTTTTGTAGTTGATGATTTGATAAAATGTCTGTCGTTAATAAAATTGGTCTGTCCTGTATCGAGAAAGTGCTCATAGAGGCAGTTATAGAGCTGAGTGAATTGGAGGTAGGTTTCAAGATAGTTAGAATAATCAGAATAAGAATTGGTGCGAAGAAAAACTGCCCATAATTTGTTTATTTTGTTTCGTAAAGAGCGAAGTCTTCTGTTATACAAACAGGCAATGTAGAACATGTTTTATGCCGACAAAAAGGGACGTAAAGAAAAATTGAATTAAATATTTCGCTGTAAAAAATGGAGATAGATTCCGATAAAGGTAGGCTGGTAAAATGAAAAGATGTTTTGTTAAGATAGATATTATTATCTTTATATGACTATATGTGGTTCCAACACTCTACGTGCTATACTGCCTATAAAACTGTTGACTTACTTAGAACTCGATTCAATGACAAGATTTTACCGCAAATTTGTTTCCTTACAAGTCAGGACTCCATACAAATTTTACTGCGATGAGCAACCTCCAAAACATCAAAACTTATCTGTTGGAGGAAAAGCGGTTCGAAGCATAATTTATTTTGCCCTCTCCGAATTATTTTTCATTAAAAAACTTGAAACTATATAGGTACAATGGACTTAATTTTTAATTATTTCTCAATTTAATTGTTTAAAACAACACAACACTCTTTAAACGAAAATGAATGCTTAATTTGTTGGTTTGGAAACCGACACTCATTCATTAAACGAACTGATATCAGAGATTCACATTCTGATGACTAAATCTGTTGACATGTGATTTTGTTCACACGAGATGATTGTTTAATTACATTTTCAACAGACAAGTGTTTTCAACAACCAAAAAAAAATGCAGAACTTAATCGCCATTAAAAAAATATAAAAATTTAAAATCCTGCTTTCATTGAAATGAGAGTGATAACATGTAAAGCCGATATATCAGGATTTTACGGCTCGTCATATAAAAGCATTCGTTTTTAAGAGCTGAACTGTAAAACATTTAAAAACCGCAAGCTGATTAAGAGTTTTGTTTTTTTTTTTCATTTTGCAAATTAGCGAAAAATGTCCTTTTTCAATGTATGGAAGATGTTTATCTGTGGTCCTGCAAAAGTTATATTTAAAAGATTTCAAAGAAGCATGTGTTATTCAGATTCTGCACAGCTCGTGGATTAATTACTGGAAATGTGGAATGTGAATATGAATTTCATTTAATAAATATTCGAATTCCTTAATGTTAAACATATTAGACAGGGTAGAATTGCTTATGTGTGAAGTTGTCATACTTTTCATAGACTGTTGAGAGCAATTGACGTTTTTGTTTTACTACTTTCTTGGAAATTGTATGAATTTCAGTCTATAGGTACATGAAACTAAGTTTAGTCTTTTGGCTCGAAAATAACTCCCAAAAATGACAGCCTGAACTAAGGCTATGTTCCTGACAATATTGTCAGATCTACCAATGCTCTGAAAATGACAGGTTGAAAGTTGTCAGTTCACACGGTTGGCAGATGTTTGTTTAGAAAAAATTAGCGGATCCGTTGGCAGGCATTGCCAGACAAATTA
This sequence comes from Volucella bombylans, assembly GCA_949129095.1. Taxonomy (NCBI): domain Eukaryota; kingdom Metazoa; phylum Arthropoda; class Insecta; order Diptera; family Syrphidae; genus Volucella; species Volucella bombylans. The sequence continues at coordinate 18,111,863 of OX422142.1, read as the reverse complement.
AAAATAGTTTTTTTCATTCTGCCCTGAGGAGTTTGTTGAGAAGTGTGAAATAATAAAAAAATTAAATCGAATTGGAACAAGAAGATGCACTTGCGATTGTTTTGGTCACGTACGTATTGGAAGGAAGCGAGGAGGATGAATTGACACACAAACGCTGTCATGTTTGGACGAAGGATTGGATTGCCCGCCGTCAGCACTAGGGACTTTACGCAACATTCAACGCTCGTCGAATTGAAAGCTGAGTAACCAAAATTGTATCACAATTCGTTACATATACATTGTAAACAATTCGATGATCAAGATTTTCGGTCTATGCAATATCTGTTATGTATTCCTCTGTCAAAGATCTGATCCATCATTCCAGATGTTCTGGATACTATCTCCAGAGTGCTCGTGGACAAATATCTTCAGGTATGTAGATTAATTTTATTACCTAATTCAACGTAACACACAAATGCACAGAAAATGGTATTTAATTCTAGACGTCGGGAACACCAGAGGCCTGGTCAACGAACTGTGGAAATTTCCAAACATGCATGGATAGACAGCATGTGGTAATGAACTCACCACCCAATGCTGACAGCATACTCATATATATGTCGACATGGGCCGCATTGGGCGAATTTCCGACGATAATGTGTTCAACCGATGCAGATTTAGGCAAGCTTTGGATACTAATCAGCTGTGCTTGCCAGCACACAAAGCACTATCCGATAGAGAATTGCCTATTCCGTATGTACTCGTTGCAGATGATGCGTTTGCTTTACAGCCGAACATATAGAAACCATGCAACGTGGTCTCTCAATTCAATTAGCGATTGGGAAAATGTCCTCGACATTATGATGCCGAAAAGCCAAAGAAAGTTATGCTTGCGTGGTGCATGCCCCACAACTTTTTGATGACACCAAATAAAAATAAGTATGCTCCGAGCAATTCATTCGATTACAGTGATATCGGCGAACTTATCTTGGCTGATGTGGATGTGGAAGGCAGTACATTGTATCCATTAGAAGGATCACGCATTGAAACCAAAGATGTACGCAATGAGTTCATGACACAATTCATCGAAGAGGGCGAATGGGTGAATTAGAGTGTAAATAGTAGATATAAATTGCCTTAATAAAATAATTTAATTTGCATTTTCGATGAAATATTTATATTAAAAATAATTTGTGAACAAAAAGTGATTTTTTTTATTTAATATTAATTATTTTGGTGCTGGTGACCTCTCACTGGCTTTGCCTGGTAACGGACACTAGTTCATACTGCTCGAATGGTTGTTGCTGCGGCTGCTTTTTTCATGTGGAAAAGGTAATGAAAACATATAAAATATAATGAAATATAATGAAACTGAAAATACACTGAATATCAGAGCAGCATCATTCATTATGTCGTTAAATGCACGTCTCAGTTTTGACCTTGCGAACGCAGCTTATTCCGGTGTTAAGCTTTGCAACTCGGAGGCCATATAATCGCATAAGGCAGTGGATGTATTTTTCGGTTGCGAACCAGTAGAACGAACGGACTGCAATGCCTCTACTGACATCTGTTTCGAACTCGAATCGCGGCTGGTACCTGACGGAGATGGCGTTGACATGGTAATCCTGCGTTTGCGTCGTTGCCCAGACGATAATGGTCTAGGTCACACAACTTCCCACTTGTTTGGTCATCGACAGCAGAATTCTGAAAAGGAACCCCAAAGATCACATGAATAATTCTGAAACGTAAAACCAATAAAGGCGAAGAAGTAGTTACCATTGATATTCATTACATGAAGTAGATTGGAGGGACTGCAGAACTTTATTAGCTTCCAAAAATGTAATTGGTTTGAAATACTTCCAGGTAGTCGGAACTTGCACCTTGACCTGATTTATATTCTGTGCATCTAGTATCCCACAAACTGCGTCGCGTTTCGATTTCCTGAATCAGTTTTAAAATTTGTTCCTGAAACCACTCACTTTTCACTTTTTTTCGATAGGATTTTTGAATTTTTTTTTTGCACTTTTAGACTTCGTCGGCGACTGCGCAAGTTTTTTAGTTCACTCATCTGGAAATAAGTCTGCAAATATCCTAAATATCTGATAATGGTACAATTGTGTGTTCAGACATTATTTGACAGATATCTGACAATTTCATTGGGTGAGTTTTTTTTTGGTGAGGTTTATTTACACACCAAAATTACATTGAATTAAATTAAATAAAAATTACAATGTCAAAAAATACAATCATAAATCAAAGGTAAAATATAATATTTATCTTTCGAAAAATTTGGTTGCTTACTATTTTTCGTATTGAAAGGTTTTATTGAATACTGGTGGTGAGTACGGTTTTTAATTTATATTCTAAGTAAAATTGATGCTTGTGCATGACTACAATTTTGTTTCAGAGTAATTATTGCAAAAAGTGCTGATATTTTGGAGTATGATGACGATATCATCGAAGGTACGATTTACACTTGCCGACCAAAAAATCATATGCAGAGCGATAGGGATATCGATGAAAAAGCTGCAGGTAAGGGTATCTGAATCGGCTCATGGGCAATCAGCTCAGGGCTGATTGTGCATTCGAATATACTAGGAAATCATTATGGCGCTTTCGGTCTGAAAGAATCGGCCAATAAAATGAACATGCGATAGTAGTAGCGAGGACATTCCTCTGGCCATGTTTGTACAAACTTCTCAAAGCTTACAAAGAAGCAAAACTACAACTGTTCCAGTTAGAGAATGTAATAAAACTGATCTGCCATGTTAGAGCAGACAGGAATGGACAGCTCCAGATTTTTTGAGTGCAGAGAGATTCCCTGTAGAATGGTCTGAATTATTTTACGATGAAATACTCAATTTGTGAAACTGGCTGCGACACCACGTCCTTCCCAGCGTTGCTAATTCCATTTCGCGATTTATAAGTTGTGCGATATATTCATGTATGTGCAATACTAATATTGAATTAGACCCACTCGATAAATTTAGAAAAATATAACCGTTGATGCAAAACTGAATGAAATTGGATAATGGATCCAGATGCAAGCATAGACGAGTCTATTATACTTTACTGTGGTCACCATGGCACAAAACAGCACTTGCATGATAAGACAATTCGATTTGGCTTCAAGGGTTGGTGAATGGCTACCCGACTTGGGTACCTCCTGCAGCTGCCCAAAGGTGGAACGCTAGAACGACATCACTGTGCATAGTAACGGTTGCATCAAGGTGTGAATGTATTGCACCTATGGGATCCGGTCAGCGTTTATCTGGCAGAGAAGAAAAGCGGCACACATATGCAATGGCATGGAGTTTAAAATTGATATCGGTCAAATGACCACCTTCTGAGTTTATGTTCGTTTTAGGGCAATTTGAATTGTCGCTCACAAAACATCCGGCTCCAAATTTGTGATTTCTTCTTCAATATTTGCTTTCAAGACTTGCAAGGTTTGTGGTTTGATGTGGTAAACGCGAGATTTCAAGAGGCCGGCCAGTTCAAATCGCCAAAACGGGAAATCACACAACCTGGAAAATCTTAGTCGTTACCCGAGCTATGTTGGCGGTCGCTCCGTCTTGCTGGAACCAATAATATACGTGACCCAATTCAGCAACTCGCGGCCAAAAAAATGGTTTAACATCTGTCTGTAGCGCTCACCAGTTACGATGTTACCATCGGCGTTCTCAAAAAAATTAGGGCCAATCACTTTTTCACTGCAAATGCCACACCAAACAGTCACTTTAAGAGGATGCAATGGCTCTTCGTGCGTTTCATGTCGATTCTTCCCAGAAATGCAAATTTTGCTTATTCACATAACCACTTAAGTGGAAATGGGTTTCGTCGCTCATTATGATTTTGAATACGAAATCGTCCACTTCTTGCACCAGGTTTAACAGAGCATAGGAGTAAATTAACCTCACTTGACAGTCAGCAGGCAGCTATTGGTGAACGGTTTGCATTTTATAAGAGAAAACTTCAGGTCTTTCATCAAAATTCGACCCAGCGACCAAACCGTTGTGCTTCCTTGTCTCGTTGATGTTTGTGGACTCTCTAGGACGTCGACGGCCCCTGCAGTGATATTCTCGGTCAAACGAGTAATACGGGGCCGGCTACTTCTTACGACAGTGGACCCGGTTTGCACGAGACCCTTAGCCAAATGCTAAATTGTTCCTGCACACAGTGCAGGACGACGAGGAAGACGACTACAAAATTCACGCTGCGTTAAAACAACAAGCTGGAAATTGGTAAAATAAGCAGCAACAATAATTCCGCGTTCTTCAGGTAGGTATCGCTCCACTGGTTATTGTCGACTAATTCTCTGTCTGTCTACAACATGCCTTTTGCTTCATGCCATTTGCAAAAATTAACGGTTCTGAGATTTTCTTTTAGTGCATGAGTCATTGGGGGATCATTGGCGCAGACTTTATCTTTAACATAGCTTCAAAGCAAAAAGTCCAATGTTGTTAAATCGCACGATCTCGGTGGCCGAATTGAAATCTGCGTTTCGAGAAATTACACATTCAGGAAATTTGTCACGCAAGAGAGCCATTGTTTCACCAGCTGTGTGACGTGTGGTGCCGTCCAGCTGAAAACAATTGTCATCCAGGTTCATAGCATCAATTTCAGTCAAACAGAGTCAGTCAATATCGTTCGATAACGCAATCCATTCACTGAAACGGTCGCACCAGCATCATTTTCGAAAAAATATGGCCCAAATTCACACCCTGCCCAAAAACTTCACCAAACTGTCACCCGTTGTGGATGAACAGGTTATTCCACTATTTCTCTTGGGTTTTCAGAGATCCAGACAAACGGAAATGATACTCATCAGTCAGAATAACTTTGTGTAAAAAATCGTGATTCACTGTGTGCTGGAACCAATTAGCAAAATACGGCATTGTGCGTATCCTTATGCAAAATGTGGTGTAAAGTGGTCGCGGATAGGCCCAATTCCTGTAATTGTCTCGAAAAGGACACACCTTGGTGTCCATTACAGTCTCAAACGGCAGCGATATTTTCAACTGACCTTGTCTGATGTACACTAGCTATTCCGGGACGTTCAAATTCATTGAGTAAAAAAATATAGCTGTGCGAGAATGCGCTTGATGATGGCCAAAAGTAAAACGAATTTAAGAAACGTTTCCGCGATATTTTTACCGTTTTTGTAGTGAATTTTCATTATTTCAACACGTTGCGTAAGTGTGAATACTTAGTAACCTCCTGGTCTTTAGTTACCAAAAGGCATCGCAATAATAGTTGACTGTTGACAGTTCAATGATGGCGCAAAATTTAAAATGACAACTATTGTTGCCTAATCCTATATATGGAGGAAGTAGACTGCTTGTATCAAAGCATTGGTTGCTATCGAAGAAGCATTAATAGTAAAAAGTGGCACTGCCAGCTTCTAATGTGGCCTCTCAACGCTAGAATCAACAATGCTTTTCAACTATTCAGACTCTCTCCTGCAAGACAAGTTAGGGGCCATTCGAACTTTTTAGGATTCTCTCGAACAATAAGCACCATATTTTTTTTTTAAGAACACTCAAGTGGGTATGAATACACATCAGAATTTGTTAAGTTTTTTGGAAAATGCGGTGTTAAAGATCTCTGGCTTACGCATGCTGCGAGTACGCTGATGTTGTAAATGTTGTTACTTTAGGCACTTTATTACTGAATGGTTTACACCTCTTTCTATGAAAAAACCGAGAGATTCCACTAAAAGGAACATACAAGGAGTACAATAGGCTAGTTCTTCTTAAGTTCCCTTAGAAAGAAGTTGTTCAGCTTACATTATTTTAGTTGTCTGACAAAGGTGAATATTTTTGGGGACCGGTCAAGAGTCAAAAACTAAAATGTTCGATTGATAAGCTAATACACTAGCACTTAGGTCGCGGTCACCCACTGAAGTATTGTAGTTCGAGACATTTTTTTGAAAATAGATCTCAAGAAATTCTACTATGAGTGAAATTAAGCTTATGAATCTACGTAAGCCTCAGGTATTTGTATTGGGACCACTTCTTTTTTTGATCAATATTAACTTGTTATTTATACTATTCTTTAAATTCCATTTTACTGCCTTTGCAGATGACGTAGGTTTAACGGTTCGGTAAGCCTTTTATATTTGATTAGTGATTTCAATTAGTATTTTGAATTGCTAAGAACATGGTTTGCGACACATAAGCTGATGGTCACTCTATCAGCTCAAAGTTCTCTTGACACCTTAAATGCTAAAAATTTAAGCAGTAGCTACAGCTCTCATTGCTACTTCTTAAGTTCAGCAGAAACTGGAATTTTTTGGCATATAACCCTATTTCTGGTAATGAAATATTAATTTAAGTATTACCTACCGTTTGTATGCTAAAAAAAGATTTGATGGTTTAAATTCATTTTAAAAAGGGAATGATGTCAGTAATAACCAAATAAAGAAAGCATGTAGGTACGAGTAAATATTGACTCAAATTTACATTAAAATGCCCTGCGTACGCTTTTAAGGATTAAATACATAAAATCTCTTTTGAATGCAGCTTAAGCTGTAGTATATAATTCCCTTTCCACAACAATGACCTTTCGTTGTGAATCCGAGTTTGATAATTAGGTTCGTTTATATAATATCCCAAAAAGGACAGGCAAGAGCAGTATTCAAGTCCTTATTTTAGAACATTTCAAAGGGGATACCTCGACTTCAGAGCAGATTATTTCGGAGTTAACCCCATTCTAGAATTTAAAAACGAAAATGGATTAAGGATCCCCTTAATTGAATTTATTAAAAAAAAAACCGAGTCACTATGTCAACAGGTAGATGGGATTCGAATTTTTCTTTTTGAACTGACATGTTCATTCTGAGAAGCATTTGTTGCCTTGTTAACTCGCTGTTAAAACAAGTATCCTTGAAAACAGAACTTAATTCTTGGTCTTTCAGATTTACCGGGAGTTTAATCCTTTCGATAAATTTAGAAAGTAAGCCGAATTTGCGGACTTTTGATGTGTAAATGCATAATTTCAATGCAGTTCTTTACTTGTAAAAGGTTGCCAGCTTTGATTAGTAAAGAAAATAAGCATTCTCTCATATTCCCATATTTTTAGTCTACATACAATATTTTCCGAATTTCCTGTCATAAGACTTCCTTAAAGGAATACAAAAAAACAAATCCTCTAAGGCACCGGGGAGTCCAATTTAGTTTGAAATAGACTGCTCTTTTGTAAATACACTCTGCAAACCCAATGAATTAATTTACAATAACAATAAAACCCATCGAAACAAGGAACAACTTTAAATTGCCAAAAAGCAACAAATCTACTACAGTTGGAGGGGGCAGAGGCCTGACTATTTGTATGTAGAAACAAAGTAAAATAAAACAAGAAACCAAATAAAAGAAAAGAAACAGGAAAACGAAATCAAAGAAAACCAACGCTAAAGTGAATGAAATCAAATTAAATTCAAACAGTGAAACTTGTTAAGAGCCTAAAGACCCCGATATAATGGCGGTATGCCTGACCTTCTATGATTTTTATTTGCTCCGGAATCCAAAACCAAGTCGAGTCCTAATTCATTTTCATTGGATACCCGTGCCGGATTTTTTTATGGCCCCATTCATTTCAACTAACACTGTATTGCCGTTTTGATTTCGACTCATTTCGAGTGGAAGAAAGAAAACAAAATTTCTGGAATTGAAATTAGTTGGAGATGGGTGAATTGGATAGGGAAATTTCAAACTGAGAATTCGAAGCTGATGATTGTCCATAACATGAGTAATTCGATGCTGTACGAGTATGCAGGGATGATTTGGGGGGAGAGACACAAACAACTTCATTAAAATTTTAAATTTGTTTTCTTACAGAGTATCTATTATGTGGTGTTTTGATTTCTTTTGGTTCAAGGTCGCGTTACAAACTAATAAACAAGACTAACAGGAGTAACCCCCAAACTGTCTTAAAAGGACTCTATAGGAGCGGTCAATATTTATACCTCCACCTTGCTATTCTGTTCTACTTAAAAAACATTTCTTCGCCTTCTTCGTGGTTACTCCATGATGTTTTCTCTCTTTAATTCACGCCCTATTTTGGGAAAATTTTTTTGGCAAAACCTAACTCCAAAAAAAGTTATTGATTGAGTCTTATGCAAAAAATTATTTGTCAATGATTGCAACGAAAGGGATTTGCAACGTCATACAGTCCGATACCCGGACCGATCTAGTGCGAAACACTAGTACGTTGATAGATCACAAGCTAGTACGCGTATTAGGCAAAACAATAGGATCAGCCGTTATAGAACTAAACATATCCGATCATTATGCTTTATACTACAGGCTTGGCGTACAAAATATCACAGAAAGGAGACACAAAACGATGCAAAAATACATTAACAGACGCAAAGTGACACGAGGAATGACAAATATGAACTGGGATGCATTAGACCAATATGACTGCGTAAACGAATTCTACGAGCAATTTAGAAAAAGGTACACGGATATAATGGAAGCGGCAACAACAACAGTATGTGCGAAGGGATGACATGGGAATTAAAGCAGGCTTGCAAAGAAAGGGACAGATTATATAGAAGTTATAAAAATAATAGACGGAACCAAGAATATGAAAGGGATTACAAAACCTTTCGAAATTTCTTAAACAAGAGGATCAATGCGAAAAAACCTGGAGAAATTTCGAACTGCAAAAGCAAATGCATAACAAACATGGTAGCTTGTTAATCAGATATCGGGAAGGATACCACTCAACCTTGATGACGTCTTATCCAAAAACTTTGCAAGCAATTCTAATATACAAGGTCTTGCGAACAAATTTGCAACTCAGCTATCACTTGAAGTGATATATAGTGTGCAATTGTAGTCAGAAAACTTTCATAGCACAACGCGTTAGATGTATCTAGAGGAAGTGACCGTGAGAGAAGTGCAAAATATTCTCTGTACACTAAGTAACAAAAAATTACTAGGAATAGATGGTATGCTACCAAAAGACCTGAACAATACGCTGAATTTCTATACCCAATAATCTGTAAATTGGTTAATAAAAGCATAACATAATCCCAAATCCCTGAACTGCTCAAAGTCTCTATAGTGTGGCCAATATACAAAAGTGGCAAAAAAAAGACATATTGAACTATAGACCCATTTGTATTCTGTCAGTAGTAGATAAAGTGCTTGAAGCGGTACTCTCAGATAGGCTTTACCGACATCTAGAAAGATACAACATTTTAGAAAAAAACCAGTATGGGTTTAAGAAAAACAGAAGTATTAATCAACTATTGGTTCACCAACCAAATAAACTGCAGCCTAGACAGAAACCATAATACAGTTGTCTCAGTCATCGATTTTAAAAAGGCGTTTGATACCCTGAGTCACAGGAATAACATATATTACGGCAACTAGACAAAATCTGAGTCAGAGGAATCATCCTGAGGTTTTTTGAAATTTACCTAAAAAACCTTAACTTTAAAGTTAAAATTAAAGAACGCTATAGTGATCCGGAGAATACACTGTATGGAGTGCCGAAAGGATCAAAACTCGGGCCATTGCTTTTCATAATATATGTGAATGATCTACTTTCTACTCTTCGGCAGAGTAAGGGATATGCGTATACAATCATAAATGTGCGTAAACGGCAGTAAAAATAATGCAAGGGGAACTCAATGCAGTTACAACTTGGTGTCATGATTATGGTCTCGTCGTCCACGCAAACAAAACAAAAATAATGCACATACGCCCTCCACATATCCAAAAAGCAACAATACTCGTAGTAATAAAATTACATGATACTAAGTGCCTTCATAATGCAGGGAACCATATGCAACTACAAAGAGATAACGGATTCAAAATGTGTCGACTTATAAATATTTAGATTTTATCGTGGTCTACAAATTTAAATGGAGCTACCAGATAAGAGCGCTTGAGACAAAACTTCGGCAGTCTACTTACGCACTGTTTTTCATCTCAGGAAATTTTGTACGGTGGAGGTTCTAAGGCAGAGCTATTTTGGACTAGCAGAATCTCATCTACTTCATGGTATAGTAGCGGGGGGAAATGAGCCTCAGATTCAACAAACAATAACAACAAATAATATTGACTAGAGAAAAATGAGAGACATTGTATATTTCTTAATCAGAGATAGTATTAAATGCCCCACCAAAAGGATAAATAGCAATAATATAAATAAATGGGTGGGGTGACCCTTTCATCTAAGAAACAAATAAAAAAATTTACAATTTCAAAATTAAAGCAAACAATGCATTGAACCTTAAGTAAAACAAGACTAGTTTTATAGGATAAAATTACATTTTATGAAAACAATAAAGAACGAAACACCAATTCAGCCAAAAAAAATCAACAGCAGACTACGAATGAGAGTTAAAGATGGACTCTAAACGTTTAATATTATGGGGTAGAAGCTTCAAAAATATTTTGATAGGATTAAGAGTCCTAATCCAGAAAGGAAGCTCATTAAAAAGACTGCGCGATGAAATTGTATAAAAATTCCTATAAGCTGTGGTTCGAAATTTAGCTACTAGATTCAAGTGATTACAACGTATATTGTAATTTTCAAGAACTCTAATATTTAAATTACCAGATCTACAGAAAAGGACTTTAGAACTTTGAAACAATATAAATGTCGGACGGGAAGAATTTTCAAATTGTAAAATAAGTAATGCCATATTGTAGCTTAGATTGGAAAATTCCAAAATAAATTATCTTCAGAATGTTTAAAGAGCAGAAAATCTTCAGAAAAAAGAAACTTCTAAGCGTCGTTCGAAAATATTGCCTTTTAAGTTATCAATGTGATTATTAAAGCACATTCTAGAGTCAATAATTAGCCCCAGGTATTCAATTTGAAAGCACTTTTAGCTGCAGTTGAGATTGCTAGAAAAAGTATTAGCGGAAGGGTTGGTGCAACAGAAGCAGTTCAACAATTTAAACCTTTGAGACTCAGGTGCATGAAAAAAAACTTCAGCGTCAAACGACTTTTGAGATGTTAGACTGTAATACATTATTTATATTTTGGAACTGATCATCAGTCTATGTGCAGCAAACCATGTCGTAAACATTTCCAAACCTGCATTGATATCAGCAATTAAATTTGGAGGACTTACAGAACCATATGTTAAACCAACATCATCTGGAAAGGCAGTGATAAGGCCTTTGAAATTTTGCTCAAACAATGAGTTGATGTAAATCAGGAATAGAATTGGTCCCAATACGGAGCCCTGAGGTACCCCTAGTTTCATAAACCTAGTATTACTTCTGATCTCTTCAATGTTTACTCTTTGAGATCTATTTACAAGATCTGATTTGAACCACTCAAGAACAAAACCTCGAAAACCAGCATTTTGTAATTTCCGCAACAAAATGTAATGGTTAACCATATCAAATGCTTTGGAAATGTCGAGGAACAAATTTGCTGTAGACTTTTTTATTGTCTATCGAAAATTTGTGAGCAAAAATTTGGCAGTGCATCCTCCGTACTTTTACCTATTTGAAAAAATTGAAACCCATATTGAAGTGAACTGGAAACGGTTGTTTTATTAAGAATCTCTGAGCAGTTTCGTAAGGAGTAGATAAAAAACTAGAATTCCTGCAATCAAATGTAGTAGAGATGATTTGCGAGGCTGAATCCGATCCCACATTTATCAAAAGGATCAATACTGGAGACGAGACGTGGGTTTGTGAGTACGACACGCAATCCAGACATCAGGCAAGTGAATGGCGTTCACCAAATGAGCCGAGACCAAAAAAACCACGTCGTTTTCAGTCACAAAAGAAGGTAATGCTCACGGTTTTCATGGATTACAACGGTGCGTGCATCATGAATTTTTACCAGAAGGCCAGACAGTACCTAAACAAAGAGTATTATTTGGGCGTTATGAGACGTTTGCGTGAAGTAATTCGCGGAAAGAGACCAGAATTGTGGGCAGAAAACTCGTGGATTTTGCACCATGATAACGCACCGTCACACAGTGCCATCATTATTCGTAATTTTTTGACGAAAAATCCAACAAATACAATCCAACAGCCACCAAATTCACCTGATTTGGCTCCCTGTGACTTCTTTCTGTTTAATCGAGTTAAAAAGTCACTACGGGGAACGCGTTTCAGCAGCCGAGAGGAAGTAATGGAAAAACCGCAGCAAGCACTGATTGACATACCGAAAACCGAATATAAAAAATGCTTCGAAGATTCAATCAAGCGCTGTCATAGTGTGGTGTGTTGCAGTCGATGGGGATTACTTTGACGGAGACAATATAGATTTAGATGAATAAATTTGTATTTTAAATTTTCTGAGTAAATTCCGAACTGATCAAGGTGGTATGTAGTAGGTGGGGTGAAAAGTAACCTCCTTGGGAATGAAAAAAATTTTTTTTGAAATGTTTTTTATTTTATTCAATATAGTCCCCTTTTAGCTTGATTCCACTTATTCCAACGATTTTCCGACTTCTTGATCCCATCCGAAAAGTAATTTTCCGGAAGGTCTGCAAAATACTCCTCCGTGGCGTCGATGATTTCCTCGCGTGAGCTTAATTTTTTATTGATGAGCCATCTTTTGAGATTTGGGAAGAGATAATAGTCCGAGGGAGCCAAATCGGGCGAATACGGTGGATGTGACAGGAATTGGAGCCGTAAGTCATTGATTTTAGCCTTGGTTGCGATGCTCTTGTGCGCCGGCGCATTGTCTTGCAAAAACAAAATTTTTTTTTGTCGATTCATGTGAGGCCGTTTTGCAGCGATTTCGGCCTTCAATCGCTCCAATAATGCACAGTAATACTCGCTGTTGATGGTTTTTCGATGTAGTCCATGAAGAGTATGCTATGACAATCCCGGAAAACCGACGCCATAACTTTTTCGGCTTCAATCCATTGCCGGGCACTCATTCTGGTCTCTGGTGTGTAATAGGTGTGTAATCTGGTATGTAATGCACCCAGCGGCAGGATAACTTTTTCATATGCAATACTAATCTTTGTGGTATCTGCTAGCTCGAGCACCTTCACTTTCCGGTCAGTCAACACCATTTCATGTATTTTTTTGACATTGTCCTCTGCAACCGCATCGGAGGGCCTGCCGCTGCTGACTCGGTAGTGGAGTTGCGGCCACCACGAAACTCTCGAAACCAATATTTGACGGTGTAATCTAACGGAGCATTAGCCCCATAATATTTATCCAACTTTTCTTTTGTTTTCTTCGCCGTTTTGCCTCTCAAAAAATAATGTTAATGAGAGAACGAAAATCGTTTTTGTCCATACTCACCATGATGCCAAACACGTCAACAACAATCAGCTGTCAAAGCAAAACTAAAGACAGTAGCGCACTGAAATTTGGCATGTCTGTCTAAACATGAACTGACTTCAAGGCACCATTACCTTTTTTTCAGTAGCAGCGCATTCTGGCGGTCAAGGAGGTTACTTTTCACCCAACTATCATAATGTGTACATCTTGTTCTCAAATTTGCTATGTGTACTCGAAACCACCCTTTAAGACTTAATCATATCTCAGTATGTTTCATAGCCCTTCTGCATATGTGCTAATTGTCAAGACCAAACTTAAATTTTGCATTCGATTGTTGCTGTGTATTATGAAAACTCTGTCAATACAATCATTTTCCAATGCAAACACATCTCCGGGATGAACAATTCCATTTCCATAAATTCACTGCCTAACACTTCAATTCAATTAAGGGAATGTCTAAACATAACATTTCCAGAGCACACATCCTGCTCCTACGGGCACGTGAGCCATATTCTACTCCAGTCCATTTAGGCTTATCTGACTCATAAGGAAGACCATCTTACTTCATATCTATCATTGTAGATGATATAATTACTAATCCTTGTATATTTATGTCGTTAGTAGTCTCTTAACTTGGATGATGTTTGGATGAAGTCATTGGTGCAGTGATTTCTGGGAAATAAAGTAAAAAGGAAAGTTAATGAGAACTAAGGATACCAAATGTTAGCAGATATTGGAGTAAAGCAAACTCTGTTATTTTAAATTCATGAAACTTATGTGGTAAGCTTTCCTAAAAATGGACTTGACTTTGTTACAAATTTCAATGACAATTGACTGGATATATTATATTAAAGAAGAGATTGATTCTAACATAGCTGAGTCATTTCATTTTCTACGCCTTTAGGTACTCATTTCAGGCTCATTATTTTATGTAATATGTTGGTGCGAAGAAATTTATAAATTTTTAAAAATTTATGTTTTTTCTTTTTTCCTTCTTGTTTTATTAATCATTGATACATTGAGCTAAGTATCATGAATCTGCATTGCTTTCGTACCGTGTGTAATGTTGGTTAAATTTTCGGACCTCAGTTGGAACTTAAACAGTAACTGCTTTTTGACCGGGCGACCTTCGTTGAACATGGCAACACCACGTAATTTCTCAAGTTTGGTATCGATTTGAAGTCGACCTTTTTTTTTACTAGAAAATTATATTTAATGACGAGGTTTACATCTGCCACAATGAGTTTTTGTTCAATCAAAATTGTCGTTTCTGGAGTGGAGTCATGAGTTTCAATAACATCGACAAAACTCACTGTGTGGTGTGGTTTTATGCTGATGGCACCATTGATCCTTAACTTGCCAAAAATGAGGACAAATCTCGCGTTGCAATCGGTACCCAACGTTATGGGGCAATGGTCATTGATTTTGTCTTCAAAACTGGTCCAACTAAGATTGCGCTACGTGAAAGTTTCCACTGAAACCATTTATATATATATATACATAAAAGGGTATGTAAAGCCTTTGGTGTTGCTATAAGCTAAGCCACAAACTATTAAGATCTTGAAGGTCAATTTTAAGCGCGTTATTCGTAATATATGTTCCCAAATACTCGAAAGGGTGGCCCTAGATTAAACAGACATGATTCTCCTCGTCAAAAACGAAGAAAAGGAAGCTATATGCATGAAGTCGCATTCAAAACATTATGACATAAAACGTAGTGCACCGTCACGACGCCTGTTAAAAGTCTGCACTCCTTTCTACTGAGGTACAAAAAATGAAAGACGCTGAATTCTTAAATACTTCGGGAAGTACTAGTTTGACTTATAACACGGTACAATGGGAGGCAGGGCTCCCCGGACCTCTGTCCGGGCCTGACTTAAAAGAGGCAGCGTCATGGTGGCTAGACCTAAATCTAAACTAGCAAGGAGGATCTTCTACTTATGGTTGACTCTATATAGAGTTGCAATGAGTACTGTGTGGCATTGATCAGTAAGAGGTTTTAGGTCAGCCACGACTCAAAAAAGGTCCCGACTTAATATTACTGAAACACGTACAAATTAGCCAGGCATATTCTGGCCCCCATGGACGTACGGGTATCCCGTGAAATTAAGTCATTCCATGACAGAAGTTCTTGTAAAATACAAGAGACGCTCCGCGAATTGCTACCCAAACAAGTAAATTCAACTTGCCGACTTCGTTTAGTGATGGCTTGCATTCTCGGACCCGCTTGGATGTCATAAGTCGGTTCAGGCTTTAGGTGCTACTTAACTGCAGCTACAGATACAGATGCTCCGCCCTCTCCACTTATTCTTCAAAATATAGTTCATGTCCATCAAGATTGTTTTCATTACAATTATTCTAAAATTTCCGTCCTATAGAAAGACAAGGGCTACGCACTCTAAATCTGTTTTGGAGCCATCCGTGAAGACTGGAGTAGATATTTTTCTTGATTCGCAATCTATCCATGTATAGTATCTATAAAATCTTTCCTGGGTACCAGAATAGTCGATAGTATCATTGCATCAGACGGCATGCTCATAACACCACTCAAAAGACAATCGGCATGAAAGGTTATCCAAAACTCCAGTGCAAGTTGCATCGAATACCAAACGATACATAGGATATTATTGGCCTTGCCATAGCCATGTAGTTCAAGAGAATCTTTCACACTACCAGAAGGCCGACACCACCTTGCAGGTTTTCAACGTAATATGTTTAGTCCAAACAATTTTGTTATCGAGGATGACACCCAAATACTTAGCTTCGTTGGAGAAACAGATATTGATGTATTCAAGTATTTGATGGGTCAAACCAATCAGCTTCATCCTTCTCGTAAAGGAAACAACCTCCATTTTGAGAAGCTTGACTGAAAGCCCATTTCAAGTGCACCACTAGTCGATGACTAGACATGATCCAACAGACATTATACCTGCACCTACTGCATATGCCAGAGCAAAGCAGAGCTGTCAAAATTGTTAAGCAGTGAATCGAACCACATGCCCCTTCCCCCACGATTTTCAGCATAAATTCTACTATCACTGTTTTCCAGTTCTTCGTATATACGTCTGTGCCAGGCTAGCCGTCAAGATTCTCTTCTGAGAAAGCATCGAATTCTCCGGGTATACTTGGTATGCGTTTATGCGTTTAACTTTTGGGGCTGGAAATATCTCTGGTACTTTTCAGGGTATCTGTGAACTCTATGGAACGCTTTTCTCAAACCGGTGCAAATATGCAGATCTTTCGAAGCTTTACAATGTTTCTCAAGCGTTACAATGTTATTATCCGTAAAATTCAAATATTTTTATTAGACTACGTCCCTCTCATAAAGTCGTATTGACTACCATGGAGTTTGATAATATTAAGTTTTTGGCTGTCCAGGACTCTCCCGTATATCTGGTATGCCGATCGTGCCCTTGTACAATGCGTCAAGATAGTTCTATCACCACTTTTTATTGTTTTGTTAACTTAGACTAACTAAAAGTATGCTTTCTACAGCAATTTTTGATGTTCCCCCTAGCACGCCGAACATTTAGTTTTCAGTATATTTCGGCGGTTAAATCTCTGAGTTTTCTCCTCGCGACTTTAAATAATACGATTCCAAGCTCATTTATCTATGCTTTGGGGTTAAACTTTCTCCTTAGCTTATCGCCTGTTTATAGGTTCCAATGATACAATTTCTTATTCTCAATATACTTCCTACCGCACGTTCTTTCTTCGCTTCTTGTTTGGAAATTTCGTAATTTAATTTCAGACTCTTTGCTTTTTCCATATCATTTATCTGTGATTTAACCTACTTTTGAAAGGCAGACTTGAGTTTTGCCATTTCCCGATATTTTGGTTAAGTGATTCCACCAGCTCGTTTCAATGTGTATATGGAGCTTACTTTTCGAATCATTGAGCAAAGTTTTTGCACTACTTTTGCATTTTTCATTGAAGCTGTTCAAAGTACCATGAGGACATAATTCTTTCAATTGGCTTATGATATTTTTGAGTCATTGCCGCCCTGTAAATGCGCATTAAAGTTGCAATAGTTTATTTTCTCGGCTAATAGCGGTTCCGATGAATATTTTCTTACGAGTAACATGTTACCTTGGGAGCATTTGCTTTCTTGAATTTCTATTTGAAAAATCGTCAAAATCACGCCAAGAAAGTTCCTTTTGCTGGTTGCTCACTGCCTAGTTGCGGAGCATAGGAGCTAACGATATTCCAAGTTGTGTAGCCGTAAATCGGTTACTGACTTACTCATTTAAATTTTGTCCACATTTATTTGTTAATGATGATAGTTCCGTCTTTGTTTGTTTTTTGCTCCGATCCGTAATAAAATATTTTGCACGTTTTCATTTTGATATTTAGAAAACGACATTGACATTTCCAAAGATCCGGTTTTTAGTTTCTTCAATAAATGTTATACCAACCATACAAACTTTCTAGTTCAAAATGTTTACCCATTAACGTTATAGACTGCGATACATAATCTATTTTTTGAAATGTTCAGACTGCTCGCCCTGAGAAACCGCTGTGCTCTTCCATAAATTCTTCAATTCGGCTCAGGATCACTCTCTAGGTATTTTTTGTTTTGATGGAAGAAAATGAAAGAACAATTTTTCTTAGGAAAATGCTGTCGTTATTTTTTCAGATCATTATTGGATGCGTCAACTGTTTTTGTTTTTTTTAAGTATTCGAAGTGGATTGTGTAGCTTGTATCCCAAAATAATATCGGACAGGACCTTGTCGGCCGACAGATCTACTTTGCCAAAACAAAAGGGTTTCAATTGCTGTTTGTTTTCCGTTTTTTTGAAATGGGGTAAAAACTTCTCTGAATTGTGGTTGAACATCGCTAAAGATCCTTTTGAAATTGTCATATGATATTTATTTTTTTTCATCTTCGACAAAATACACGTGGTTGTGTGTTTTGACAAAAAATTGTAATACCTTGATTGCTACTTAAGTTTCGAGATACGGAAATACCGGTATAGATTCATACCTCAAATCTGACATCAGCATTGCAAAGTCTGAAAGCCTGGACTAAATCAACAACAGTGTGCCGATCAACTCGCTTCGAATTTCGGTGGTGAAGCACCATCCCGGGCCACCGCGTTTCGCTGGATTTCCGAACTCAATCGTAGTCGTCGTTCGCTTCAGGATGAATTTCGAGAAGGTCATCTAAAATCATTCTTGTGCCAGAAAACATCGATGCTGTTCGGGAACTGATATTAAAAGATCACCATGTGACTTATCGAGAAATTGAGGTATGTTTGGGCATTAGTTTCACTTTCATACATTTAATATTGCATACACATTTGGCCGTCAAAAATATTTCTTCGCATTGAATACCCCAAAATTTGATAATCGTTCAAAAAAGGCTCGTATCGATTGGTCCAAAAAAAAGTTGAAAAAAACTCGATCGCGGTGTTTCAAAAGGCATCTGTAAAATCACGGCAGGAGCCGAATCATGTATATATCCATTTGTGCCTGAAAGCAGTCGACTGTACTGGTCTTTTAAAGCAAGCCAAATCCAACAAAAGTTGTTCTCGCACGAAACACTTGAAAGCAAGTGGTCGCCTGTTTCTTCGGAAAAAAACCGGATATGTCGCCCAATTGCCATTTGAGCAACGTAGAACTGTCGGAACGTACGGAATGGTACACAGCGATTTGTTTGCCAGAAGTTTTTGGAGAAATAAGAAAAAGCAACCGACGAACACGGATTATTCTCCACCTCGACAGTTCGGCTCAAACAAGTGAATTTTTGCACGCTCACCCAATGACTTCTTTTTATTGCCGCACATTAAAAATAAATTGCGTGGTCAACCGCTTTTCCAGGCTTCGAAAAACGAAAAACCTGTGTTTAAAACGCATGTTTTGGAATAACCTCGTTCGGAGTGGAAAATTCTCTCAGACAATTGCTTCAAACGCATGCTACAGTATATTGATCTTCATGGAGAGTATTTCAAAAAACGATAAAGCAATTTTCATTGATAAATAATTGTTTTAGCTTGTTTATCCCAAAACTTAAGTATAATAGCAACCCTAAATAACTGGTAAATGCTATAATCATTGTAAGCTTATGTACGAATTAGGTTTATTTTCCTATAAGATATCTGGTGACACTTTTTCTATCATTGACCATTGTTCAAGCCTTCTCATTCAGCTTAGTGTAAGTAAAAATCTATGTCGTAATGTATTATACAAGAAGTAGGGCACGGACTCTGGCAATATTCTCTGCACAGTGGTATGAAAAATGTATATCCTATTAAGAGGATTACTTAATCAAATAACTATTCCTATGAATAAGACATAGTGATTGTGTCAGCTCTGATACCTAATTTCTTGCACTTCACATTTATGAAAACAGTCAAGTTCAGCGGTCAAAATCGCCTAAAAGATTCAAAGTCCATATACAATTACTTACAACAATTTTCCTTTTTTTTGCCATATGGTTTTCGTTTTCAAGGAAGTATATGGCCAAAAATGATCTCACCTCATCAGAAAATGATATCTCTATTTCCATGGGGGACTATATTACAATAGCATCATCCCCAATTGTCATGACACGTCACAGAGAAGACAATTATAGGCAAAAAGTAATCTACTTATTACCTGCGAAGGAGGATAAGTAATTCATAGAATTTGACATACATATGACATTGTGAGTAACATTACCTCTAATAATATCCCACACAGAAATAAAATAAAAATATCCTACAAGCAAAAAATATCTTCAATTATACATAAATTATGCAAATACCTAATTTGCTTGAGTTTACGTAAAATACGGCTCTGTATCATTTATGACCTATAAGTCATATTAGATGGGAAATGATTGCTTTGTACATTGAGGTAATTGAAATTAGAATTGTCAAAGCCTGGTACTTAAGAAAACACTTTCTATGAAACGATACTTATAAATTCGTGATGACAAACTGAGAATAGGAATGTGATCCTTTCAAAAAGTTTTTTTTTTTTTTTTGATTGTACATTGAATTGTTTTGTGAAAGTACTCAAATTTAAGCAAAGCCAGACGAAAATGTACGAGTATTTTTAAGCGTTTGAACGCAAAGAACGTTTCGACACAAAATTACGTTTTTTTCAGCAGACACACTCCTTTTAAGCTGACTAACTCTCAAGCAAAATTACGATCTTTTATAAGCTTTAAAAATTAAAAACTCAGAAATCTTCAAAAAGAGAAATCAGCCAAATGAACTACAAATATACTCGTAGACTTTTCAAATCCACTAAATTAATGTTGCGTTGCTTGTTTTATTTATAAGAGATGAACTACTGGACCGTTAGAAAACCGCTCGCATGCATTACCATAACATATTGACATAGATAACATTTTATTTTTTTAATTAATGGGGTAATTCTGAGTAAATAAGAATTTATTGAATTCAAAGGACTAAGCACAGTAATATGAAATGTCAATTTTGTTTTTGAATGTGATGTGATGTGATCAATAATACCTCTTTTCATTCTTCTTTCTTTTATTTCTATTTTTCCTCCTAAGTGGAGCTTCCTTCTTTAGGAGAGAGAGAGCTTCTGCAGAAATCATTTGTAAATTCGGCAAGCAGACAGTGTCCAGTGATGACGCCTATCAAATTCTTAGAACGATTGGCCAAATCTGTTTAGTCACTAGACATGTTGGTCAACAGTCCACCTTTTCCTTAGAATAGGTATAGTGGTTCCAATTTTGGCGAGTTCATCGGCCCTAAAATTTCTAGAAATGTCTCTATGCCCCGGTACCCGCCATGGGTGCTGCGGTCGCAGCGACTTGCAAAACATTAAAATCAGCTGAGTTCTGTGTTTACCCGAGCGTGTTTATGTATGAGCAAAACCCAACGAAGAAGTTGTTGTTATAATCTGCTGAATTCATCCCTGTCTCAAGTTAGGTTATTCAGAGAAAGAACTTCCTCCTATTTCAGCACTTACTAGGGGTAACATAACAACCTATTCTCGGTATCGGGGTGAAGCTGTGGTTGTATATATAAATTGACTTCTTTATCAAGTAATACTATTATTTTAGTGCATTCATGTACAATTTCATATAAATGTGATTATTAATTCGCGTTTTATCTCTAGTTAAACAGAATCATAATGGCAACTGAGACGATGATGGTGAAAATTGAGCATCGCGCTGTAATTAAATTTCTCACCAAACAAGGAAAAAGTCAAAAAACTATTCATGAAGAGATGGTGGCTGTTTACCAGGGTTCCGCACCTTCATTATCAACTGTACAAAAGTGGTCAAGTGTGTTCAAGAGAGGCAGAGAGAGCATTGAAGACGACCCCCACTCCGGCGCCCCGGCTACTGCTTGTACGGGAGAAAGCATCAAAGAAGTCGAAAAACTTGTTCTTGAGGATGCACGAATAAAGGTGAAAATGATGGCAGAGATCACCAAGCTTTCAATTGGTACCATTCACACCATTCTTCATGACCATCTTAACCTTTCAAAGGTCAGTGCAAGGTGGGTGCCACGAATGCTCACAGCGCCTCAGAAAAAAGTGAGAATCGCATGCTGTAGAGAGCTTTTGGAGATGTGTAGTAAGAACGCGAACGGTGTTATGGATCGAATTGTTACTGGGGACGAAACATGGGTCCATCACTATGACCCTGAAAGCAATTAAGAGTCCATGCAGTGGCATAAAAAAGGAACAGACCCCCCGAAGAAGTTCAAAATCACTCCGTCTGCCGGGAAGCTCATGGCCACAGTTTTTTGGGACTCAAAGGGAATCTTGCTCATTGAGTACAAAGAAAAGGTGAAACAATCACCGCCACATCCTACGCTTCCACTTTGCATAATTTGCGGGAGGAAATTAAAAAGAAAAGACGGGGTAAACTCGCAGCGGGTGTGTTGCTTCTTCATGACAACGCTCCTGTTCACACGGCGCGAGTTTCCAAGGCTGCTGCGCGAGATTGTGGTTTCGAAGAAATCCAACACCCACCCTATAGTCCAGACCTTGCCCCTAGTGATTATTTCCTGTTTCCGGATTTGAAAAAACGTCTTCGTGGAAAAAGATTTTCGGATGATGAAGAACTCAAGTCGGCAATAAATGGGTATTTTGCAGAGAAAGAGGAAATTTATTTTTTTGAGGGTTTAAAAAAGCTTATCTCAAGATGTAACAAATGCATTGATGTTAGGGGAGATTATATTGAAAAATAAAAACAATTTAAATTGAATTCGCATTTTCCTCTTCATATCGATACCGAGAA
The DNA here is from genome assembly GCA_949129095.1 of Volucella bombylans. Classification (NCBI taxonomy): domain Eukaryota; kingdom Metazoa; phylum Arthropoda; class Insecta; order Diptera; family Syrphidae; genus Volucella; species Volucella bombylans. The sequence goes on along the minus strand of OX422142.1, from coordinate 18,089,450 downwards.
TATATTGAACGCCCCTCGTATATGAGCAAAACCCAACGAAGAAGTTGTTGTTATAATCTACCGAATTTATCCCTGTCTCAAGTTTAGGTTATTCAGAGAAAGAACTTCCTCCTATTCCAGCACTTATTTTGGAGTAGTGCGTCTTCCGTTTTTTTTTCCGAAGCCCGGCTTCTTAAGCGTTTAATCTATTTTGGTGTTGATTAAGTTACCATATTTAAGTCGCCGTATTTAAGATGCAAGGTGCTTGAAGAATCTCTTATAGCCTTAACCTGTACAAGGGGTGTCATAAGAAGCAAAAATATATCATACTTTGGAGGTTATTTAGTGAAAGAAGTCATAAACTCATTCCCTTCCTAAAAGAAACAATATACGTACAAAATTAAGAAATCTGAATGCCACTCATCGCCGTATTGCTGATTAATTTATTATCGTAGCATTCATCATCTGATATATCCAGTATATTTGTCCTTATCACTTATGTATATTCATTTCTTTCTGTTTTAATATTCCTATGGCTGAATTACATGAACTGAAGTCTATTATAAAAAGAGTGTATTTGTCATTTTTCTGTTCTGTTATTTTTTGAATAAAGCAAGCGAATGAAGTCGAGAGAGCGTAATAATTATTTGATCGATATCCGAACCAGATTCAAATTGAAGATTGAACTCGAGCTAACGCAGAATTATTTAAGGACGAAACATTGGTGCCTCCTGTGAGGATCTGGAGCGGATATACAAAGGGAAGTAAATTATCGAGGAAAATACCAAACTACACATTCAACATTGGGAACCATCAAACGAAGGAGCTACACCTGGACATAACCTGATAACCACGAGGTAAGTGCAATTGAATTCTGCTTGTGCATTGTTCCTATTGAATCGTAGAAGGTATATATTGGGTGATGATGGAGGGGGGGGGGGGATATTGTTGGTGAACAACTTATGTTGTTAGAATCCGTGCAAAATATTCTGCGTAATTTTAAAAAGGAATCTACGTCGAAGAAAACCGCAGTATACCACAATGTGCGTCTTGACTCCTTGGCATCATACAGGGCTGAATTTAGGGCAAACCATAGTCTTCTTGACAATCAAAAAGTGAGTCAATAAAAAAGAACTATATAGACGCGGAAATAGGTGATAAATTTGAGGAAATGTACACAGAGGAAGTTAAACTACCTACATTTACAGGAAACTACATTGAATGGCCAGCTTTTAAGGAAATATACCAGGATCGAGTACACAGAAATGAAAGCTTGAGTAGTTTGCAACAATTCCACTATCTCAAATCGGCGCTTTTAGGTGATGCTTTGCAGGACATTCAACATATTGGGCTTGTTGGTGAAAATTATATCGTAGCGTGGGAAATGCTATACTCACAATATGATAACAAGCGGATTCTTTTCAACCATTACATGGATGTGTTAGATCAACAACCAGACGTGCCACGCGACGATTCCGGCGCTTTGAAACGTTTCACACAAACGTGTCGTGTATGTGTCAGTTCAATTAAAGGTCTTGGGGTCAATCTGGACGAACAAAATATTCGTGTATTACTTGATAAAGAAGCTGCCAAATAATATTCGTAGTGAGTGGGATCATTCCCTTCGGAAACAGAAAGATATCCCGATGTTCTCCCAATTGTTGTTGCTATTAGACGAGCAATATTTAATGTTGGTGACATCTTCTAAGGGTAAAACGGCAAATCAGCGAAAACTAGTAGGGCCGGGAGCTACACCGAAAAAGGAGGTTAAGGCAATGCACGTTTATAGGAAAACCATCACATGTCCAATATGCGAAAAGGCAGAACATCCAGTTCGGGAATGCCCGCAGTTCTTGAACACCAATGACAGACGCACAACGGTGGAAAAATTTAAACTATGCTTTAACTGTCTGGGATATCATCGCTCCACAAAATGCAGCAGCCGTCGAACATGCGGGACATGCGGAAGAAAACACCACACCTTAATCCACCTTGAGCGGGAGCTTGTCATTCCAGCCTTCACTAAAGCGGCAACACACATGGCGACACATGAAGAGCGGGAGGACAATCGGTCTTCGGACATCACATCGTATGACGTGCTTCTACCAACAGCAGTCATTACTATTAAGTCTTCGGATGGGGGCTTACAGTCGTTTAGGGCATTACTGGATCAGGGGTCACAGGCTTCCTTCGTAAACGAACGAGTTGTGCAACAGCTGGGTCTTCATCGGGATAGGGCTTACATTAATGTTAATGGATTATCGGGATCTACGATCACGGCAAGTAACTATAGTGTTAAACTATCAATCGGTTCTAGGTAGATCAAATAAATTATGAGGTTGTTGCGTATGTTCTGCCCGAGGTAGCTGGTGTTTTGCCCATAAAGAAAATGAACGTCTCAGCTTGTAGTCATCTTCAAGGTATATCTCTAGCGGATCCAAAATATTTCGAGCCACAAATTATCGATGTATTACTGGGCAGTGATGTATACGACGAGTGAGCGACACGCGTAGGGGGGGATATGGATTGCCAATTGCCCAGAAGACAACATTGGGATATATCGTATCGGGAAAGAAAACGGAGCAATCTTCATCACGTACTTTGACATCTCTATATACCAATTTCGAAATAGATTATCTATTAAGGGAATTTTGGGAATCGGAGGAAATAATCGAACCAATTAAACAATCAGAGGAGGATCATTGGTGTGAAGAACTTTATAGAGACACAACTGAACGCCTGGAATCTGGCAAATATCGGGTGCGATTGCCAATAAAGACTGAAGTCGTACCTACAGAGTTCATAGGAAGATCGAGGGCCGCAGATTTAAGGCGATTCGAACATTTAGAAAGACGATTGTTAAGGGACAAGGCTCTGAAAGAAGAATACATGGAATCCATCAAAGAATACATAGAGCTGGGATAAATGAAACCTGTCACGATCAACGAAGATCAACATTGTATTACTGCGCTACCTCCCTCACCACCCAGTCTTAAGAGAATCATCAGTGAGCACAAAATTGAGAATCGTATTCGATGCGTCTGTGAAAACCTCAAACGGTAAGTCTCTCATTCTTGCCACATTGGGCCTGCTCTACAGAAAGAATTAAGCACCATCTTAACGAATTGGCGTCTATTTAGATATGTCTTTATGGCAGACATTCAAAAAATGTTTAGACGTATTGATATGCATGAAGAAGACGCGCAATACCAACGCATCCTTTGGAGAGATGATCCTTCACTACCAATACGGGAATACTATTGTTCAACAGTAATGTTTGGAACGGCGCCTGCTCCGCACAGTTGGCGCATGATGAGAAAAATCGTTTTCCTTTGGCTGCGGAAATAATAAGCCAACAGATGTACGTGGATGATATTTTATCGGGATCCAATACCATTGAAGAAGCATTAGAAAAGCAGAAGCAAATTAGCCTCATGTTACGAAGTGCGTTCTTTGAACTAAGGAAATGGGCAATTAATCCATCGCTTCTAAATGACATTCCTTCTGAACACAGGTATCTGCAAAGCATGCTGCAGTTGAAATCGGCGGACCCCATCAAGGCATTAGCTCTGTATTGGGATCCCAACTCTGATCAATTTAAATTCAAAATTAATTTCGAAATTACGCTTGAATCTCCAACTAAGCGGTCAATTTTATCAAATATCGCTCGATTGTTTGATCCGCTGGGGTGGCTCAACCCCGTGGTGGTATCGGCAAAAATTATATTACAACGATTATGGCTAAATAAAATCGCATGGAACGCTAAGCTACCGGACGATATTGAGAAACTCTGGAAAAGGTTTGTTGAAGAATTGTCCACCATTACACAGGTCCGTATTCCCAGATGGATAGGCAGCAACGGGAACTTAAGATCAGTGGAAATGCATATATTTTGCGATGCATCTCAGTCCGCGCATTCAGCAGTTGCTTTTTTGAGGATCTGGGACGAAGATGGGAAGGTTACAGTTAATCTTCTGATGGCAAAGTCAAAGGTGAATCCTGTAAAGCCTAGGTTAACTATACCTCGTGCAGAGTTGTGCGGAGCAGTCTTGGGTACAAAATTGTTAAAGATCGTCAAGCAAAATCTATGTATCGGCGTTCCCATTTCAGAGGTTTTCATGTGGACTGACTCTGTGGCGTCATCATTCAAAGCTGTCCGAATCCAATCGCATTTTATCTTGCTCCTTACCATTTCTTTTTATAAAAATGCACAACTTTGAACATACCTAAATTGTAGCCGACCATTTAGCTCTCGAATATCGAATTTCGAAAATAAGAAAAAAGAAAAAACTCTACGATCTTTGACGTCTAAGATCGTAAATGAATCGTATAAAAGCTTGCGGAAATTTCGGCCATCTTTCTTTTTCTTTTTGGTACATGTCTTTCGTCAAGCTGGTTGGTTCCCCAGTCGTACGTGTAGTACGTATATACAATAAAAAAAAAACGTAAAATTAAACTACATAATTAAATACTACAATTAAATACATACTGGAATTTTTATTGTGTAAATTGCTGTGTAAATTGCTGAGTCGGTGCAAGTGCCAAGCTGGTGAAACTCCAGATTCCTGTCGGCAGGATAGCTCATTGATCCAGGTGGACTGAGCCGAAGTGAAAAGCCATAAATGCTGGCGCTCCGATTGGATGAAATGTGGTTCCCGAGTATGAATAGTCGAGGAATCATCATATACATCAGCCTATCAAATAACAGTACCTCACAAAATCCATCAAAGCTTTGTCATCTTTTGCATCCAGATAACACTACTTTAACAGTAGTGTAAAAATCATCATAAATTAAATCCTCTTACATTTTTTTTTCATAATTTGAACGTCTTTTGTGTTTTTTTTTTGTTTTGGCTATTGTTATCTGTTATCTCTTCAATTAAAATATGTAACATAAAAAAAAAAAAAAAAAAAAAAATTGTATTTAAGTAAAAACTTATAGATGAAATGTATGTACATAGATATAATCATATATATATATATATAATTATGCTTTGTGGAAGTATGAATGTTATATCTATGCCAATCAAAGTGTTGACGAAATGCAAATACTAATCCTACCTAAATCTACAATACAAAAAAAAAAAAAAGTTACAAAAAAGGGAATTTAATGAACCCACAGTCCCGTAACAGCGGAATATCGTGCACGATCTTCAGCTATAACCTTCAACTACATCATACGACATAAACGTGAGTACCCACACAGTTTTCTTTACTTTCCTTGGAATATGATTTTAATTTATAAAAGTGAATTCAAAATGTACAATTTGGAAAAAATCATATGAATATAATCAATGAAAAAGATTTTACATTACAATTAATTTAAATATATCTATATATATATATATATATATATATATATATATAACTATTATATATCTATCTACTGTATTCTTACATACACTTATACAAATATATCTTAAATAAATATCTTATAAATTAACTTAAGTAGAACGTTACATATAAAATACATGCATATTTACTTAATTTAGCCTCACAAAATAAGAATTTATATTCAAATAAGTTTAAAATCGCGATTACTATCATAAGTGCGTTGAATTGAAAAGAAGTTAATAATTTTTGTTCTTTTGTCCGTACACACATATATATACATTTACATATATGCATATATTCGTATTTAAATGCGAAATTAATATCTAAGAGCTGAAATTTTGTATGAATTTATATTTGTTTTGCGCTCCTTTTACTTTTTAAAAGATGTATTTGCACACATATATCTGTATAATTATATAATACAAATCAATAAAAACTAACATTGTTCATCAAGATGAATTCAAATGAATTCCAATTAAAATTATTATTACTCGGTTGTACTCGGTTTACCATGTGTTAGTAAGAAGCGGTAAGAATCGGTGAGATGTTTGTTTAGAGCAGTGTAGGTATCTTAAATAGGGTCTATTCCCAATAATTATAGCGAGAGGAGAGGAATAGACATGGAGCAAGTTATACTTGCAGTGGGAGGGATTCCTCAAATGTTGCAACCACCCGCAACATCATCTTAAGACACATGCAACCATTTTTTTTTTCCTTTTCTTTTTTTTTTTTTTCCACAACTCCCTATTGTGTCTTAGTATGGATACAGAACAGACATATGTAATTGCGTGTGTCACAATTAATTTTTTTTTTTGTTATTATTGTTATTCGGTATGATTTATTTGTAGTGAATAAGGAATAGCAGCAAGATCCCACCCCTCCGACGAGCTAGGTCTGAGCAACCGCAAGCATGCCGACTGCTGCATAATCGTAATAGTTAAGTTCCACCTTTAACTATCCCTCTTATTTGCCACAACTCATCGATCTTATTTAACTGGATTCGTGGGGATGCAAGTAAATGGAAACCCTTCATTGCGAACCGAATAAGAAAAATCACGGAGGAAACCACAGCAAATCAGTGGCGCCACGTAACCTCAGAAAATAACCCCGCCGATGTTTCCAGCCGTGTAATAAGGCCATCCAAACTAATCAACTGCGATTTATGGTGGCATGGTGCACCCTTTGTTAAGTTGCAATTCAGTAAGTGGCCAAAATCAACGTTGAATATGATCTGTTCGGAGGTGGAAGAAGAAAAACGAAAGGTCAAAGTATTCTCGAGCATCGTCAAGGATTTGGAGCCAAATTTATTTTTAACGAATTGGTCGTCATTCTCCAAAGTTCTAAGAATGGTAGCGTATTGCTTCCGTTTTGTGAAAAACTGTCGTCCTAGTGTTGAGCATAAAACAAGCGGAAGGCTTTCAACGGAAGAACTGCATTCGGCCTTGATTTCTGTAGTTCGTTTGGTACAACGTGAGACATTTAATCTTGAATGGAATGCATTATCCATAGACAAGTCATTAACAGAAAATAGTCCTCTGCGCACCCTTAATCCGTTCTTTTACAAAGAGGAAAGGACAATACGACTCGGTGGCAGGTTGAAACACGCGTTCCTTCCAAAGGACCAAAGGCACCCGCTCATCCTACCTGCAAAACTCCAGATCACAAATTTAATTGTACAGTATAGTCACGTGAGCACCTTGCATGGAGGAGTGACGCTTACCTTAAACCACATCCGAAGACGATTTTGGATTATGAACGGGCGTAATGTGGTGCGTTTTGCAATCCATCGTTGTATTGTTTGTTACAAGAACAAACCAGAGCCATGCACGCAAATGATGGCTGACTTACCAGCTGAACGAATTTTCCCCTACTGGTGTTGACTACACAGGACCCTTCAACGTGCGACCATCAAAGGGTAGAGGTCGAGTCTCTTTGAAAGGATACATCGCGCTTTTTATTTGCTTAGCCACAAAGGTTATTCACTTAGAGTTGGTTGGTGACTTGACCTCAGATGCTTTTGTGAGTGCCATAAAACGTTTTATTGCACGAAGAGGTATATGTAAGGACATATATAGCGACTGCGGCACTAATTTTATAGGTGCAAACAGAAAGCTTAAGGAGGACAGATATACCTATCAGCGATTCATAGACAAGGTCTATCCGCAATTAGCGCAACAACAAGTACATTGGCATTTTATACCACCTTCGTCGCCCCACTTTGGAGGGTTGTGGGAGGCGGGTGTTAAGTCGACGAAATTTCATCTGAAACGGATAATTGGAGAACAAACATTGACATATGAGGAACTCAACACTGTGCCGATACAAATTGAGTCATGCTTGAACTCGAGGCCATTATGTCCATTAACAGGTAACCCCGATGACCTAATGGTTTTAACCCCAGGTCATTTTTTGATAGGCGACTCGTTGCTCGCACTTCCACAAGCTGAAGTCAACAATATCAGTTTCGTAAACCGGAGGCTCCATTGTCAAAAAATGGTTCAACAGTTCTGGCGGCAATGGAGTAGGGAATATCTATCGAGACTCCAGAAACGGCCCACAACTCAGGAGAGCCGGTCGAACAGTTTTCATGATATTCGTTGAATATCATAAGGGGCAGATATGTGGAATCTGAATGCACTCATCGTCTGATATATCCAGTATATTTGTCCTTATCACTTTCGTATATTCATTTCTTTCTGTTTTAATATTCCTATGGCTGAATTACATGAACTGAAGTCTATTATAAAAAAAGTGTATTTGTCATTTTTCTGTTCTGTTATTTTTTGAATAAAGCAAGCGAATGAAGTCGAGAGAGCGTAATAATTATTTTATCGATATCCGAACCAGATCCAAATTGAAGATTGAACTCGAGCTAACGCAGAATTATTTAAGGACGAAACAATGGTAGTTTCTTAATTTACTGAGTTTCTCGAATTGAAATTATCTGAAATATCCACTTAAGGGGGAAGCTGGATTCTTGACATTTCGTGTCTACTAACTTGCGGTAGCCATTTGAATAGTAATGTTGTTTGATTTTTCAAAAATCAAATCAAGCAATTATAATTTAATGGACTAAAAGCAAAAATTATAAAAAATTAAAAAAACAGTTCTGCTGCAATGTTTAATTGTTTCAACTTTTTGGTAGCAATTAACAATGCTTCTGCAGCAGAAAACTTCTGCAAATATATAAAAAAAAATGGAAGTGGAAATGTGGAATATGTGGAATATGTATGTACAATAGAAAAACTTTATTCTGGAGTAGGATGAAATACGTGAGTCCTACATGAGCAGGATGTGAATGATAACAAACCAGAGTTCCAAAAAGGCAAATTCATCCTCATTTGCTGAGATGTCAGAAAAAGTTTTACAAACATTTTCTGGTTGTGCAGTATGTACTTGTACTTGTGTGCTAGAGAATAGTACTGCATAGTGAGCTAGAAACCTGATATTAAAAGTGAATTGTTGTGACAGGTATTGTGGCCTAGCTCAGCTGAATTTGAATACGAGCTGATGGAGTTGTAGAGTGCACGGGAATTCAAATTTCGATGGTTTTTATCAAACAAGATAATTCCATGAATGATTTCACAGTAAGGTCGAATTTTGTACTTTACAAGGGCTTCACAGGAATAAATAAAATAATAAAAAATTATTAACAGTACTAAGCTTACTATATATGTTATATCCCTTTGCACATTATGTATCACAAATAATGATGTAAAAGATGAGTTTTCAATGCGCTTCTGTCTATGACCCTTCTAAATCGAATGGGCAATGGGTTTTCACATGAAAGCGGCATAGATGGAAAATATGCAAACTAATGAAGGGTTACCAGCAGTCAAATTAGGACAATGCTAGCATGATTATTCATTGTGACCCAAAGTAATTCAGTCTGGTGACAAGCTACTTGGGCTACTGTGGCTGCATAGTCCCGAGCAGGTTAGTGAATGCTCTGTATTTGAAGAGGTTGTCAAAGCTAAGGTCCATTATCTTTAGATTTAGATCTTGCTAGGCTATTGCAGATGATGTATTATTTTCGCCTTGCGATGAAGTCAATGTAGTAAAAACTCTCACAACCTTGCAACAAGACACATAGCAATAAGGCCTTAACAAGCTTGTGTTGTCAATGGCCAGATGACCACGTTGACAGCTCTACAATATAAGGTCCTGTATTGGAACAGGTGGGATATTGTGTTCATCGTCTAGTAAGTAAGCGGAAGTTTAGACAAACTTATGAGAACTTCGTTCCATCAGTTATTCAAAACGGACTGCCACTAGGTCTTTGGTGTTGAACTCTCAAAAGAGAGTAGTTAGTTAGTTAGTTTAGTTTAATTGACTAATTTATTTCATAAAAAAATTTCACGTTTTCTGTCGCGTGACACGTGGGTGCACACGTCCTCTCTGGGATTAAAAACTGTGACCGTCAGTGGTGTTAGAAACTGAAGCTTGTTGAAACATTCCAAGCATAAAGAAGGATTTCCTTCACAGATACTGCAAAATGCTGTCACCTTTTTAGCATCTTTCCTCGCAGATTTTCTGCCTTCATTTTTCTACATACTGTTATAGCATGGTATACGTCGTTTCCTAATTTCTCTGTTTCTATTCTTTCTGTTTTCATTATTTTTTAACACGTGTTTTGCTTTGGAAGTTGAGCGTTGTTCTTCAACGCTGAGTCACATAGGGCTTCGCAAACAGATTGCCTGAAATATAAAATTGTGCACTCTTTGTGATTTTTATATAAAACCAATGCGTTTACTCGTACCACTGATGTTGACAAAAAAACTAAAAAGCTATTTTACGATACCATCTGATGGTTTTCTGCAATGGTGCAAAATAGCAAGCCATTTGATAGGATATGTCATTGTCGACGATCATTCGCAGCTTTTTTATTTCCTCACCTTCTCGATTCCTCTTCCCTATTGCAACTTCCTCCAGGCCATGCTTTGTGCTGAACATAAGTACATCTTATTTATCACTCCACTTTGCAACTGCAATGGAAGATTTTTCAAGCCCTTTTATTTGATTTTTTTTTAGCTTAGCCATAGTAACTTCTTTTGGATTCCCTGGGCTGTTTCTTCGTACGGTGCCTATGGGATGGGTTGGCGATCTCTTGTACTAAGTACTTTTCTGCCAAGTCCAAAACAATTTGAGTGGAATGTGACGTCTTTTGCGTCAGTCTTCCTCTTTGATTATTGGAATTAGCTACTCCAGCATAGATGGAACTTGTATAAGTGTAACCACTTAGACCGCAAAGTTTGTAGACTTTTACACCGTATTTATTTTATTTATTTTCCACGCCAAGGAATCATAGATTGACATTGGTCTCGGTAACAATTAGCTGATACACTTCTTCGGTGACTATTAGATGAAAGACATCAATTAGTCGCATTGTTGATACTTGTGGGTGGATATCTGCAATATCCTGCTCGAAATTGAATATTTTAACTGAATACCCAGTTACAGTGGTCAATGTAGATGCGTTTGAAGAACTACGAGGCATATCTGTCATCACCAATGGTTCAGGAGTCCCATTTTCTGCTTCAGATGATTCGTCGTTTACGGGGAATATCTCGAATTACCTTCTGATGGAATGTATTCATGTGAATATGAAGCTTCAAAGTCAGCCTCATCGTTTTCGGAGTCCCTGTCGCGATTTAGATTTCCTTCAAATAAGTTTGGACGTGTCACGTGTACCCTTACCCTTACCTTAAAAAAATATCAATTCGTCGCATGATATCGTCTTCAGCTGACTTTTTTTTTCGATAAAATAAGATTCTTGAAAATTTCTTCCATCCTGCCTTCACAGAAAAATAGTGATCGCTGAATACCACTGGATGGACCAGAATGATAGAATGATAATAATTATGAACTGTGTTTACAATATCGCTGGCTTGTTTCTTTGGATACTGTTTTGTAAGATTATCAAAATTGTCGGTACTTAATTTTTTTTGCGAGCACGTCGTCCGGATTTAACGTCTTTTTGCCTAATAATTGCTCTTTGAATTATTTCTTTGTTTATTTAACCTAGTTTCTGCGGTTGTTTTTACATCTCCGGGGCAACCAATATCTCTCTACACTGGTATTTCATTGCTCCATGATTATCCAATTATCCCATTACATGCTGAACATTCCCAGTCTCTTTTGGGTGGATATACTGATAGCAAAAAAGGACCGCAACTTGCTAAAGAATGCAAGTATAACGTTTCAATCCAAACCATTTAATGGTCCAAAATAATATCGCTCTACTATGAGTTCCAGATCATGATGATATGATCAGGAAAGATTGCTAAGAGCAAATTATGTCTGTAGTTCTATAGGTAAGCAGAATCGTTGAAGCAACGAAGTACTGAATGTTAAACGAAAATCGTATCAAAGTATTCAAATTCTTCTTGAAAGCTTTTCCCGGAATACGAACTCCTTAAAATTGAAAATTCAAATCCAACCTAATCTCACCTTTAAGGGGAATAATCCTTGAACATTTTCACGAAAGTGCATAACCTATAGACAGAGAAGCCGCATTCTTTGGATACAAAACTTAAACGATGTTATAAATTAACTATCAAGTAATTATTGCTTTGCCGATTTACATAAAAAAATAACAATCTTTCAAATTGTTTTCATTCAAATTGATGAAGTGATCACATTTCCGGCCGGTAGGATTCAAATAAAATTGATTTTCATTTTCCTAACTCCAATTGCGCCTCTCTGTAGGATTAAACCAGGGGTGGAATAAAAACCCGAGGAACTTAAATCCAGTCGCAAAGAGATTATTTAAATTTATAAAAAAGTATTTTAATTTTAATTTATTTCATTTATTTCTGGACTGTACATTAAGAATTACATTCTCATTATTTGTACTTATTCATATAAAATTAATATTAAGGTATCTGGGTTACATATGTAGTTTCAAAAAAAAAAAAAAAAATATATATATATATATATATATTTATTTTTAAATTAATGTGAGTCGACAAAAAATTACTATTTATCAAAAATGTGGTTATTACGATTACTCTTTACAAAAGAAACAAGCAAATTTTTAAAAATAAAAAGCGAACTAGATTGACGTATGTATATTGGTATGGAATTCCAAAGTCTTATAGCATGAACAAAAAATATACGTTGACTATTTAAAAAGTTAAAATAAGGAACAATGATATTTAGGGTACGATTTGAATGAGCCAAACTTAGTTTCTCGAAGAGATATGTCGGTTGTTTAGTTTTGAGCAATTTATACAGAAATGTGCAGTTTAATATGTTTATATGTTGTCTAGGGGTACATCCGGTAACTTTAAGTAAAAATCTCGAAATGTGATCATATTTACGGATACCATATATGTAGCGAATCACCGAATTAAATGCTAATTCTAGTTTCCTAAAGGACATTGCATCAATATTACTATAAACTACTGAGCTGTAGTTTATAATGGGCATAAACAGAGATCTTACGAGTTTAAGCTTTGTTAAGATAGGGACAAAGGCGGATGAGATATAAAGTTGGCGTAGACCACCATATATTCTTTTGATAACATAATTGATATGGCTTTCACACGAAAGTTTGCAGTTGATATATATTCCTAAGTTCTTCACCTCATTTGCATATGGAATCAATTGTCCCATTAAATGTATTTGTGGCAAGCAACTGGAATGAATCGTGTCATTACAGATAACAATTGCTTTAGATTTAGCAGGGTTTAAGGACAGTTTATTGAGAACAGACCAGTTATAAATGCGTTCCAAGTCCTCATTAAGTCTTGCTATACAATCATCCATTAAGCCAATCGGTCTAGATAGATATACCTGAGCATCGTCTGCATATAAATGTACCGATGCATCAAGACAGACCTTAGGCATGTCGTTTATAAACAATGAGAACAGGAGTGGTCCTAAAATAGATCCTTGTGGAACACCTGAATGAACCGGTAGAAAATTTGAACTTCCCTGGCTAGTATGTACTTGTTGCAATCTGCCATTTAAATAATTAAATATAAGACATGCAGCGTTATTACCAAAACCGAATTGACTTTTCAGCTTCGCAATCAAGCGTTGATGGTTTACACAGTCAAAGGCTTTAGAAAAGTCTAATAAGCACAAAATAGATATATTAATCTTATCATACGCTCTTCTTAAATCATCCAGAATTTTTATTACAGCCGTGGTACAACTGTGATTTTCTCTAAAGCCTGATTGAAACGGAGATAACATTTTATTTGAACTTATGTGCTCATTGATTTGGTTTTTTTAATAAAATCTCAAAAATCTTTGATAGGCACGGTAAAATACTAATAGGCCTAAAATCTTCTGGCTGGTTCCTCGTAGTATTTTTAGGCACTGGCACAACTTAGCATATTTCCAAGTTGAAGGAAACTCAGATCTCATGATACACGAGTTAATAATGTGCGTAAGAGGATAATATAACCAGGGCATAATTAGTTTTATAAATTTAATAGATATACAATCTACTCCTACCGCGTTTGATTTGATGTTGGATAAGGCTTTAGCCACATCACTCTCTAACACACAGTGAAACTCAAAATAATTAAAATTATCATGATTGGTTACAGTAAAGTTAGTATTGCTGCTATTAGCTGTAACTGAACTATCCAATGTTCTAAGAAAAAATCTGTTTAAGTGGTTCGGATCTAGATCGCATCCCACTGACGTCATTTCAACAATTCTTAAGGACCGGAGGTTCTTCCAGAGAGTAGAGCTAGGCTGAGTAGTGTTAAGCTTTGAGGAGTAAAATGCTGCTTTGGCTTTTCTTACCTCGGTCGTAGCTCTATTTCTTTGAAATTTGTAGATATTCCAATTATTTCTACTACGATTTTGCCGCCAACGAGAATACGATCTATCCCTATTTAAAATAAGTTTTTTAATATTTTCAGAGAACCAGGGGACGCCGTTGTTAATGACTTTCTTAACTTTAATTGGTACATGTTTCTCGAAAAGGGACTGGACAAGTGATTGAAAAGTATTTACTTTATCATCGACTGAACAAGTTTCCCAACAAAGATGCCAAGGATAATTAAGAACATCGCGAGTCAAATCGAGCTCATTAATTTTACTAAAATCACGGAAGGTAAATTGCATGGGATATGGCATTACACTAATCTGTATATCTAAGTTAACAAAGATTAGGTCATGGTATGATGGAATACCTGGAAAACTTACTTGTTTGTATTCTGTGACTAGCTCTAGGTTTGACGTTAACACTATATCAATAAGACTTTCTTTGCAATGGGGACGAAAATGAGTAGCTCTGGAAATATTGACAATATTTAGATCAACCATAGAACATTCATTTTTTAAGTTTTGTGATAGATTATTATCTAGTAAGAGATCAATATTAATTTGTAAAATATTTTGGCAAAATAGACTCAAGTACTGAAGTACACTTCTGTGATGTATAACAAAATCGCATTTTCATCTTGATTTAGATGGGAAATCTTCTTTTACTTATTTTCTTCACTGAGCAATTTCATCAACTATGTAAATGTCCTTAACTCGCATTAGGCGAAGTAATAAAAATCCTTCTCGTTAATACCCCTCCGTCAATGGAACTGGGAACAGTACAGCACCTGGTTTTTGTTTGTTTCTAATTGAATGCTCCTGCCAGCCATGGTTTATATTTCTGAAATGCACCTAGGGTCCTGAGTCGTTAGCTCCACGTTGAGTGAAAAAAAAAAAATCAAACACCATGGTAGATGGAACTAAGTTCCAGAGACATTGTAGCAAGCTGTTGCCACATACATTTATATTGTACATACAAACAAGAGAAAGCGTGGACTTTGGCAGATCCGTGATTTTAGTCCATCAACGTGCTGCACTTTTCGTGGCTCTCTGTTCGTGTCGTGGATAAATGATACTTTACCAACCATTACGAGTTTACGGGGTACAATGCAAAGTGGCATTATCCGCGAATGAGTCATTGACCAGGCTAGTGTCTGGTGGAAGAATACAAGTTCTTAGATGTCAACGAGCTCTGTAGTGTGCTTCAGTGTTAGTTTAACTGAATTTAAGGATGAAGGAGAATTACGAGTTTTTTCTTCTTAAAAAAGAAGCGAAATTGAGAGAATGAACCACATTCATAGTTTATCTAGAAAGGAACGTAGATGGTGAAATCTGAAGAGGAAAAACCTCCTAGTGGAAGTTCAAACGAGTGCAATATAGTAACAAAAATGCAGAATCCCTCAAAATACAATCTTTTGAACCATTTCTGCAACATGACCCAAATACAAAAAGTCTGTTAAGCCTATTCAAAGCAGTGTACACATGTTACATTCAAGAACATTGCATGTCCATGCAATGAGGGAATTTCGGTATCCCGGAATGGAGCAAATCCAAAGTCCTAGTGCGTGTGCAGTAGTTAAAATCTTGAAATTGCAAAGGAGGATTACGACTTTCACCTTCTGTCAGAGGTGTTTACTTTGAGTATCCTCAACAATACGTCATCATGCTTTGCTCTGGAATTCTGTCTGCTACAAGAGCTGTAAATGAATTCTAACAGATTAAGTGTCCCAGTATTGTACACGACTTTCGTAGAATGACACAACAACGTAACAAGGCATTGGGTAAGCCGAACTCACCTGGGATGTGGACGCTTTCGTTTCTGCTCCCTCAAAGTGGCGATAATCTGCTGTAGGGATTTTGACGAAATATGTGCATGGTTGCATGTTTTTGCTTAATTCCTTTGAATCAAGGAAATGTCAGGTGGAAGAGATTTCCATTAAACACAGAAAACATAGTGTGGATTTTGACTTGCGCTTGCTTGGGATTCAAAAGATGGTTTAGTCCTTAGAACCCAATGTTATTTGGTGACCTTTATTACAGTGAATGTGCTGATATTCGTTTTAAGACTGATTCCGATTGACTGAATCTGAAACTGTACAGAACGAACCTTAGCACCACTGTTCAACACAGACATGGTCATTATACCCAAATGAGGTGAGAATCTCAATGAAATTGTTTCGATAGATCAAAAGACGAACCTCAGATTTTGAAGTCTGGTGAAACATTCACTTAATTAAATTGCTCTCTCCTTGCACACCATTTAGATTATACGGGAATTTCCGCTGTTGGATACCACTGAAGGACAAGTGGAAATAGATGATATAAATCTGCGGTTTAATCCAAATCCTAGATAGGGATAACAAAGTGTAAGAATACGAGTTTATAGCAAACAATAAATTCGTTGTTTAAGACGGCAATTATTGTGGCTTAAGTTTTGTACGAGTATTAGAAATATTTCTTCAGTAGAAGGATGGCAATTATCTGAGCTTACTGGCATCTTTTCTACGATAATGAAGACCACAAGAAATGAAGAGATTACTGTCGTATATAGTCGTACCTTTGAAAAACATTTGAATAATTATGGTAATGAGAAAAAGTATATAAAAAAGAGCACAGCATTAAGAATATCCCCCTGGTCTAAGATGCACTTAAATTGGACGCAGTTGGCTCAACACAATTTTCTTATCTGCTAGCAAAGGAACGGGTCAATTTCTGCAAGTACACCAAGAAAAACAAACTTTAAATACTTCTAGGATTCAAACCTTACCGTGGTTTCTATTCGGTCAGATTATTAGGGAGATTCTTAAATAATTGAAATCATCATAAACGTCATCAGCACTAATCTAGATAATACTGAGCTAGGACCAAATCTGGGGAGCTAACTCTAAACAAAACCTCATTGTCATTTTCATTAGCAGAGCAAATGTTGCCTTCTTATTTGGGGTATAGGCAAGGCATTGCCCAATTTTCGTCGATAATAATGCCAATAGAGTAACAATTCTTCTCAGAATGAACGTCAAAATTGATAGTGCAGACTTCACCAACCGTTGTCTGTGCATATCCGCAAATGAATACTTCGTGGTAAAGGTTATACTATGTTGAATTTTCTCATACAAGTAGCGTAGGCAAACGAAAGTTAGGGAGGAAAAAGGATAAATACCAGTGTACGTTGGTCTTAAATATTCGTAGGTTATAATGACTAGGAAATAAAGAGCTCGGCAGGTGACTCCATAAGCGCGTTGTACGGCATAGGAACGAATAGCGATATTTCAGAGTATGTCCGAAAGTGGTCATGAATGTGTACGGATAAACACTCATAGCAAGACGCGTTTTATAGTTGAAAGTTTGAAGGAGCGGAATCTACTGGCAATTTCGATGGAGCACTGGGGGCGAAAATAGAGATAGACCAGGATAGAGATAGAGATAGATACAGGTTATCAATTGTATGATATTGGCATCACATATCAGTCTTATTGCACGGTTTTGAATCATAGAGCCTGATGCCAAACTCTGTCAAGTGCCTTAGAAATATCAAGTGCAACTATTTGTTTTCGCCAGATTGATGTACGCCTTAGTTCCACTTTACGTTGCCATGAAAATCGTAAATGAGGTTGAGGCAAAATTTCTGATGTTTTTACGAATGAAGAAAAGGTTTTACTACCTTTGGGACCATGTAGCATTGTTTGCTTCAGTTTTTGGTTGCATATGATTTTCACATGCTTAAGAAAGGCGTTACTGTCATTCCTGGATTCCTTGGACTTTTTTCGGTTTTTCTTTGTAGGGTCGGTCTTGTAAGATCGAAAAAATATTCTCTGTCTCCTTGAGTCATACCACGCCTGTTTTTTGGTTTAATACTCTTTCTCCGATGAAGGCTAAAGGATGTCGTTCGAAAGAGAATAGTGTCTGCGATCACATCAGCAGCGGCAGTCACGTCGTTATCGTGGAAACATACCGAACAGTTGAAATTCCTAAAGAAGGTGTTAAGTCCAATTGGCTTTCTTGTATTGGCACACGGTTCTTTGAGGAATCTTTTTTCTAACTGTGTGAAGTGTGTGTGGTCAGTGAACAAGAAATTAACTGATATGAGCCTAAAGAAAGAGCACATCAATACCGCATAGGCTCATTTACTAGCTGGGTTAGTGGCGGAATTTGTATATCAGGTAAGCGTTTGCGAAAAATCGGTTACTTGCTTTCGCGTCGTATTAAAACGTATACCACAGAGAAAAATCATAGAAAGAACCAACCATTAACTCTGAATGTGAACGATTTCATGTCTTGGATAGCAGCGGCGTGGGTACATTCGGCAATACAAATAGGTGCATGTTCAAAACTCGGTGAACACAAAAGGGCAGAAAAAATTATGATGTCTCCACTATTTCGGCAAGTAATGCAAATGCTGCCAGCATCAAATGTAGAAAATCAGTTAAACAGGAAGCAGAGAGGAAGAGTTTGGGTTTTAACCTTTTACAAAGTAACGGCTGGTTCGATAACGGATGCTGACAGGCAAATTCAGAAAACTGGTGTATGTAGAAAGCGGTCATGAGTTATGCGAGCAGAAAAGAATGGAACAACGAAAAAGCACGAGAAATCCTCGATCGATGTCTTTGAGAAGTTTTATCAGAAGAATGAAGTTCAGAAGTTTTACCAAAAAACAAAACGCTCATGCCAAATCTGTAGTGTCCAAACAGAAAATGAAGAAAACCAAATAGTAGAACCACAGTCGGTCCTGAGAATCTGGAGTGATTATATCCGCAGACAGTTAAACGGGGATGACGAAAAATATTTCACCATCAAAAAGAAGAAACCGTTAAACTTGGAGGATAACTGACAAAATTTCCGCCTCCTGACCAAACTGAAATCTGGATGGCGGTCTCTAGGCTTAAATCCAACAAATCTATTTAACTGCCGCGCTATTTAAAGTAGCAGGTGATGATTGAAAACGGAAGGTCTGTCCGACGAATGGAATCTCAATATTATTTGTCCAATGCTAAAGAAGAAAAATCTCCTGGAAACCGCCAGCTACAAGAGAATAAGTCTCCTTAATACCAATTATCAATCGTGTCCCGTATTATGTAATCTAATATGTGATCGACCCCTATCAGTATTCTTTCAGATCTTGGAAAAAATACAATAGTTCTGAATAGATAAACATCAACTCTTCATTGCTTTCACAACCCCATATTTCACCGTCTATATAAATGAACATAACAGAGCAACATCTCGTTTTGGCATCCCTGCCAAGCTGATTCGACTATGAAGGATTACAATGGGAAGTGCACGCTGCTTCGTCAAAGTCGGTAATAACAAAACTGAGTAACTTGAAGTCAGAAAAGGACTTAAGGAACGCGATGCGTTGTCGCGTGACTTTCTCAACATAGTCCTAGAAAAAATTGTGCATAATTCGGAAGACAATTTCAGATTCACTTTCAAAAGTTAGTCGCATCATTGGCAGCTACAACTTTGAAGGAGAAACGGACTTTATCTGCCTCGGCTCTGCTATCATCAACGACAACAACCCAGGGGCGGAAGTCACCCGAAGAATCACACGTGCTAATCGCTGCTTCTTTGAGTTTAGAAGGCATTGAAGTGGTAAATATCTCTTTTGAGCAACTTTCTAAAAGGCCTTTATATTTCTAGTTCTGCGATGCTGAATTTTGGATACTGATGAAAGTAGATGAAAATCCTCTCTACATAATTCTTCTGTCCATGTTATTATTATTATTATTGGCCCGGGTCTACCCCGGACAACTTTATTAAGCTTATTAACAAGCCAAACTTAAAACTAGACTTAAAAACTAACAAAGATATACTTAACCTAATGGGGCGAGGAGAAATGGTGGACGGGGGAGATGTTAAGGAAGTGGCATATTGAGCAGCGCTGTTTTTATTTCTTGTTTGCTGCTATTTAGGTCAAAGACTTCGGCGTAGTTGTTCGTTATACGCAACATTCTGGATATGGGTTCAAAGTGACCGTAGTTGGTGCGGTGAGTTCGGATCAGGAAGAGTGGGACAGATCTTAGATTACGGGGATTGGGAGTGAATGCAATATTTTGCGTTATTGTCGAGCAGTCGATATTTCCAGTCAGTAACTGGTGGATAAAAAGTACATCAGCGACTTCACGACGTTTTTATAGGGTATGCATGCTAATTAGTTTTAGCCTATTTTCATAGGGGGGTAATCCATATGGATCGGCCCAAGGTAGACCACGAAGTGCAAAACGGATAAACCTGCGTTGGACTGCTTCTATTCTTTGAATGTGAGTTAGTTTATAGGGTGACCAAACTTGGCTGCAATATTCGAGAAGAGGCCTTACAAAAGTAATGTACAGGGACTTTGTAACGTAAGGGTTGGAAAATTGTTTTGACCAGCGTTTGATAAAGCCGAGTGAAGAGTTAGCTTTATTTATAATGCTGTCAATATGTGAGTCGAAATTCAATTCTCTATCACAAATTATACCTAGATCCCGTACTTGGATAGTGGAAGGAATAGGCTCATCGCAGATGAAGTAGTTTCTTGGAGGGGGAGGTAGACGTTTACGGGAATAGGTTATCGCTTGGCATTTGCTGACATTAAGCTCCAAAAAGTTTTGCTTGCACCATACCGAAAACTTATTCAAGTCATCTTGCAGGCAATGGGAGTCAGAAGGCAATGAGATGACTTTGGAAATTCTCATGTCATCAGCGAAAATAGAAAGATTAGAGTTAGTTAAAATTAAATTTATATCATTAATTGTGAGGATAAAGATGATTGGACCAAGGTGACTACCCTGAGGGACACCAGATGTTGCTTTAATGGGTTCGGATATTGAAGATCTGAAGATGACCCTGTATTCTCGGTCTTCTAAATAGGATTTGGTCCATGCCACAAAATGAGGGGAAAAGCCAAGTTTTTTTAGCTTAAAGATGATAAGTTGGTGAGAAATTTTATCGAATGCCTTGCTGAAATCTGTGGAAATTGAATCGACTTCATCACCGTCTTCTAAAGCATGAAGAGTCCTAGAGACGAACTCTGTTAGGTTAGTGGTCGTTGATTTACCTTTCATGAAGCCGTGCTGATTTGTGCAGATAGTTGGCCTACAGTACGGAAGCAGTTGTTGATAGACTATGCTTTCAAAAAGTTTGGGTATGCAAGAGAGTTTCGCTATGGGCCTATAATTATCGACTTCGGCTTTACTTCCTTTTTGTTAATGGGGTTTCAGCCCGTTAGTGGGGCAAGTTTCGCCACTTGGAGTTTCAGCGTTTGAAAGAGTATAACTCTTCTATGAACGCATGTTTTCGGTTTTTCCAACACCATTGAAAGGTACGAAGTCCATATGTACTATCCACTAATTCTAATTTTACAATTGAATCATGAAATGACTTATTTTAAAAAGGCTTTAGAAAATGGCCCAACTAGCCCCTCTCAACTCTACATGGTGGATAATGTGTTGCTGCTGTGATATGCTCCATATACTCGTACTCCCTTCTCTTTTCACAGTATTTTTTTCCCTTCCATTTTTCTGGGTCTATAATCATTCTTATCTGGTTTTGTGGTACCAGATAGAAAAATACCATTTATCCCCATTTTCTGTGTTTGTATCTGGTATCATACCATGGGGATGTTTTCGAGGGTGTTTAGGAAGGCAAATGCCGAGAAACTCACACATAGCTGCTATTTGTACCCTCTGGCTATTCGTAAGTCTGTGCTAAAGTAAAGACTTTTTCTTGTATTATTCCAAACTTCTTATCGTCGGACAGATGGGTTCTGAAGGCGACCATATGGACAGAGGTGACATTCTTAATATAAGCAGATGGTCTATTTGGGCGTCAGTTCAGCCATCTGGAGCAAAACAGCTTATTATTACATCGACGTAATGTCTCTTGTCTCTCTTGCTATTTCCACCACCAATGCTCCATAGAAACTGCCAGTAGCATTCCGGCCCTTCAAACTTTTAACCGTAACATCCATCTTGTTATGAATGCTCATCAGTACACCCTCTATTTCCTATTTTTTATAACTTGCAAATATTTAAGACCAACGTACATCGGTACCTATCTTTTCTTCCGCTCTAAGATTCCTTCGCCTGCGCTGTGTGCAAACCGCTTGAGCGCGCGCTAATTAAAAAAAAAATAAAAAATAAAAAATTTGGGGTTTCAAAAACGAAAAGCTACTTTTCGCCACATGACCAGTTTTTACACAGCCAATTAACCGAGAAGCACTGTCAGTTGCTGCTTCAAGTCGTTGTTGAGAAACTAGTCTTCCGGACTCGATATCAGTAACCAGGTTCGGGGATGTGAGCGCGAAATTGACTAATAAATAACTAACCGCTACCGAATGAGCGGTTCGAACAGATTTTAGATCAGATTAGATTTAGATTTTAATTTTTTTTATTTCAAATAAATTAAAATACACAATTTACATTATTTAATTCAGATTTTTAGAAATAGTGTAATCACATTTTGTATTTTATATACTATACGTAATAAAATAGTGTCAAATGCCACTTCTTGATTAGTCACAGGCTTGATTAATATTTTTTAATTATTGGTTGGGTGACCCTTATATATCAATATACATATTTATATACAATAAAAGATAATATGAATATATTTAAAAATTATAATTGAATATGAATCTTCAATATATAGAAAAAAAAGAAGAAAGTTATACCAGAATGTCAAAAAGAATGGCTTCTAAATTATTGTAATTTAATTGTAAGAGTCACAGTTTGACGCATTTCACAAACTTTCCAGGAACGGTCTCTGGGCTGATCGATTGAGGTAGTTTATTAAAAAGGCGGCACGATGAAACCAAATAAAAGTTACGAAAGGCGGTGGTACGGAAAAAGGGTACAGATACAACGTTAGAAAAATTTCGTCGTAAATTATACTCAGAAATTAATCTAAAATTATGATTCCCCGATCTGTTAAAGAATGCTTTTAATACCTTAAGACAATACAAATGACGGACGGGAAGAATTTTCGTAACACAGAACAAAGGAAAACTGGGATGTCGGCGGTGTTTTCGACAAATTTTCTTCAAAACATTTTTTTGCAAATTTAAAAGAGGTTGAATTTTATTCTTATACGCCCCGCCCCAGCAGGCAGTTCCATATTGGAGCTTCGAATGAAATATTCCATAATAAATAATTCTTAATAATTTGTCAGAGCAAACACTTTTAAGGTAGAAAAAATGTCGGAGAGTGGAACGAAAATATGTTTTCAATGACTGCGTATGGTTTGCGAATGACATTTTAGAGTCAATAGTGAGTCCCAAGTACTTAAACTCTTCTACGCACTCAATTAAAAAACACTCATTATTGCAATGTAGAGTATTGTTAAAGGTAAGAGGAGAGGAAGCTGGTACACATGAGCGTACAAGTTTGAATTTTTGGCAATACGTGGAATGAATGTAAAACTTTAATTTTAGAACTAATTTTCAATCTATGTTCAGCGAACCAGATCCTTAAAATGCTTAGATTACAGTTAATGTCAGAAACCAAGTTTAAAGCGCTATCTGAACCGTAGGAGCAGCCCACATTACCTTTAAAATCGAGGTCAAAGAGTGAATTATTATATATGAGGAACATAATAGGTCCCAATACAGAGCCTTGAGGTACTGAGCCTTTTTTAAATAGAGGAACTACGTCTGAACATTTGAGAGCACTAGGAAATTTGGGATTTTGGATATCAGTGTCAGAGTTAGCCTCTGAGAAGATACCAGAAGCTGTTCCTTCCTCTGTTTTTGAGCCATCTGTGAAAAGTGCAATTTCATTTGACCTGATTATTGCATTCTTTTCCCAGTCCTCCCACTCCGGATAAATTATATGGTACGGGATGTAGAAGTCGACCAGGGAAGGAATTTCATCAGTTAAAATTAGATTGCCTGGCATGAGCTCCGTTAGTACCTACCGTGCCATGTCCGAAACTACTGCCTGCTGATGCCTTTATAGTCCTACTATTTTTGTCTTGTGGTCAGCACTCACGTCGTCGAGTCTGAAATGACAACTAATACTTCATAGCTCCACCATGAAAGTAAGATTAGCACAAATGGTGTGTGGTCACAATTATCTCACTGGCCATCACAAAGTTCATTCCAGTCAGTGTTTAGCCTTTTTTTCTGCCGGAAAAGAGCACTCAGACAAAGAACTAGTTCATTCTGCCTATCCTACACCTACCTAATCTAATCGTCAAGTCTTCATACGACTATACATTTATACTTACATTCGAACTTTTTACAGAGATTTCCTAAATTATTAAGCTCTAAGCGAATCCATAAATTTGTAAAAATATGGAATGGCATAAAAATAGAGCAAAAATTGCTTCCCAGGGATATTAGAAGCCGTTGAGAGTTGAAATGTCGACAATTTTAAAAAATCCAATAAATTGTTTGATTTCGCCATCCAAATGGTGCGCAACATTTGAAAAATTTTGCTTTGCACAAAAAATTTTATGTACATATACTCGTATATGTATAAACTGAACGTAGGAGTGTGCAATAAATCACCAATGAAAAACTTTTAGAAATTCATCGCAAATTTACCTTCGAGCATGAATAGATACATTGGCAAACGTTGGGGTTGTTTTGACTGCAAATCGGTCATCGAAATATCGTTTATCGGATAAAATGCAAAAAATGAAGAAATACAAAAATATCTGAAAAGTAAATTGGTTATCGATTTATAATTCCTAAAAAAAAAACTATTTAGAATGGCAAAGGATTGAGAGTTATTTTCAAGAATTTAATCAAGTCCGAAGTCCAATTCTGTTCCAATCTATTTTCATCCCCAAAAGCAACTGAAAAGTTGTTATTTTTAATTTAAAATTCAGTAGTTAACAGCCATTTGTTTCAAAACCTAATCCCGTTTCATCATAAATCTAATAATTAAAGGTACTCGTATATAGCGAAAAAGCCGAATTTCTTCCCAACAACCAGCTGACGACCGCATGATGAAATTTCACAACGATTTGCACCTGATACCGAGATGAATAATTCCTCCGTGCTTCTTAGCCAAACCAAAATACATCATGCTAAGCTGGCTACCTTAGGAGGAATAAATTAATTTATCCCTGTTTGTGGATTCACGAATACAAGGAGGTTGTGGAAAAAAAATTCCAAATGGGTCGTTAGCTGTACTCTTATCTTTGGCTACTGCTGAAGTACGTATAAGTCTACAGGCATTATCCCTTTCCTTAAAATTGTGTAAACCACCTAAATGACGCCTTGATGGCGGGTAAGGATTGATCTAAATTTTGCACAGCCCAACTATTCGTCATGGTAGCTTAATTCGCTCCAAAGTGAAGGATGGCTTTCCTTATGCGTTTCGTTACATTGAACAATAAATTCCGTAATTTGCATGCAAATTGTATCCTAATAGTGGTAGCTGTGCTTTATGTTAATACCTTTTGAAGGTAAACAAATCTAGAGGTTACCATAAACTGAACCCACTTAGGTGGAGTTTTCTACCTGGCAGTTAGACCTATGGAATCATAGACTTTGGCTTGCATGGTCTAGTCAGAGAAATAGTGTTGCTCATTAGGCAAACGAATGCAACCTTTGCCTTGATGTGGATAATTGATTTCATAGACCCTTCTGTCCATGTATGTCAGTTATTAGGGCAGTTTACCGTGTTCAGTCAGGAGTAGTTAAATTGATTTAAATTGCTACTAGCACTACTTATGACACACACAATAAATGTCGAAGCACGAACGATTTCTCTAGAGTGAATGTGATGAGTTCCTCCTAGCAACATTTAGTACAGCACAAATTGGTGAAATGAAATTTGTTATGCATTTTAGGGCACATAAATGGAACCAGAAGCAGTGTTGACTTTATATTTAGTATGAAAATTGTATACAAACGAAATTTTGATTTAAAAGACTTGATAAAGCTAAGAAAACCTAAGAGCTTCCTTACTATTCCTTTTATGATCTAAAGCCCACGTTGACCCAAGAATTTAACCAAACCTAAACCTCTCTAGTTGTAATCCCTCCGATAACCAGTATGAGTTCTTCGAGGGCCGGTCGATGT